>OZ010641.1:7328161-7515661 GCA_963932165.1 Pimpla rufipes
TATCACCCTTAAATAATTGATTGCACGCGGCCTCGGCTTCTTTTTGGAGAAATTCGGGTGATAAACAACGACGCTTCTAACCTCAAATTCGGCGAATTTGGCCCTGAACGTCGCCCCCGCACGCCGCCGTTCCCCGCCACCGCCCGATCTGCGCATGCGCTGCCTCACCGTCTTTGCTGTCGCTTGCTACATCTACGCCTCTATCGCCGATTTTCGCTACACCTCGATCAGCGCCTCTATCTGCTACTTCTACTACTGCCAACGACTCGCCAGCTCGCTACATTATCGACGGCTCGCATCGCAGATCCCTTTACACCCTCGCTGTGACAGCTGCGTCTCCGGATGCCGTTATCTAAGTGCCATAAGTGCAGTAAAAACATTGCGAACGACAAATCTGTGTGCGCGGTCTGTTTAAAAAGCTTTCATCCGGGTTGCTGCGCAGCGTATATCGCCTATAGGAGCGCAAGCCAGTGCTGCGTTTTCAAGTTTTAGTCATCCGTCTGTCTCTCCAGCTCCGGTCGCTAAAAATGAGTGTCACGCCTCGCGGAGCGTCGACTAAGTCAGTTGGTTCGAGTGCCACTCCTAGCTCCGAAGACATGTTTCGACAAATTATGGCTAAGCTTGATGCGTCCGAGGCTAACTTGACTAAATTCACTAAAGAGCAGTCGGAAATAAATCGCGATATTGCGGAAAAAAGTCAGTGGACTTCCGAGGCTGTTGAAAAAATCGAGGAACATGACGCGCTGCTCCAGCAGCTCTCCGATCAAAATGCGAGTCTCAAACGCGAAATGGAATTGCTTCGATCGTCGAGTCAGACACCGCAAATACCGTCTACCACCGCGTGCGAACTCATTATCTCCGGTGTCCCGAATAATCTAGACGATAACTTGCAGCACATTATCTCCGAAGTTTTTGTCGCGCTCGGGATTGAAAATCTGTTTTCCGATGTTCTTGGCGTACGGAAAATGACTCGGAAAGCGGCGTCGAACGATAGTCGCGCAACCGGTACCGCGAGCGCCCCATCGACCATCTCGCTTGTAGTCTCGGTCAAATCCGCTCAAATCAGGGACTTCATCATCGGCAAAAAACGTGCGAAGGGAAATCTGCTCGCGAATGATGTCTTCGGTACTGACCAACCCGGGAAGGTATATATTAACGAACTTTTGCCCTCAGACACTTACAATCGCCTCTTGCGCACTAAGGAGAAGGCCAAGGCGAAAGGGTTCAAGTATGTCTGGGTCAGATCCGGTCGTATTTCGGTTCGGCGCGACAACGGTACGCAGGTCATCTCGATTAATTCCGACGCCGACCTGGCACAACTCGACTGACTACCCCCCGTGTTTCGCGCGTCTCGTAGTTCCTCGCACTGCGTTTCGAGTCGGCAAAAGGCCCCAGCGCCAATCACCATCGCCTTATTTAATGCAAATTCACTGCTTGCGCACATCGATTTTGTGCGCGTGCACTGTCAATCGAAACAGTATCATTTAATTTCTGTCTCCGAGACGTGGTTGCATGCACACATCTCTGATGAGCTCATTAACATTAGTAATTACTTCGTTATACGAAATGATCGCGAAGGCAAAGAGGGAGGTGGTGTGGCGTGTTATATTCATCGATCTCTCAAGGTAAAGGTCCTGGCTTCATCCCCGAGCCTTTTCTCGAACTCGCCCGAATATTTGTTGCTAGATATTCGCTCAGCCACCTCTCCGCCGCTTTTGTTTGCGGCAATTTACCGTCGCCCCAAAGGGCTTTTATTGGATACATTTACGGATGCATTAAATAGCTTTTCTCACGCTTATTCCAACATCGTTATCTCTGGAGATCTCAACTGCAACCTCGCGAGCGAAAACTTTGAATCGGTCTACCTGCAAAACTGGGCGCGCTCTCTCTCTCTTCATATAGTGGACTCCCTACCTACTTTTCACACGGCGTCATCTGACTCCAGGCTGGACGTTTTTATCATCGACGATCGCGACAAGCTGTTATCGGCTAATAAGTCAGACGGACCGTTCATCGCCGGCCACGACCTACTCGTAATTTCTTATGCGTTCGACGAGTCCCGAATCGAGCCGCGAGTGATCAAACGAAGGAGTATTCGAAATTTTTCACCCGATCAGTATCGCGCTACCCTGCGCAATAACCTACAGCTCATTACTGCGTCGAACCCGATCGCCCAGATCACCTCGGCCGACGACGTCGATACGCGTATCGGTCAATTATCTCAGTTGCTTTCTAGCGCCTTTGACATTCACGCCCCGGTGCGATCATTTGTCGCTTCGAAGCCGCCCGTTCCCTGGCTGACACCGGAGCTTATCTCGCGAATCCGAAGTCGTAACGCGCAATATACCCAAGCCAAACGCGCTAACTCTCTGCTAGGCTTCGAGGCCTATAGGCACACCAGAAATGAGCTCGATTTAGATATTAAAAAAGCGAAAAGTGACTACCAGTTTAACCTGCTCAACGCGATTCACGACCCCAACGTAATGTGGAAGGAATTAGCCCGACTCGGTCTCGTAAAAAATAATCTCTCGTCACCACTGCAATTTTTCGGAGCTAACGATCTCAATCGTTTTTACGCGTCAGTAGTCAACGCCACGCCGCCGTGCTCGCCGCAGGATTTACGCGACGTGCTATCTTCCGTTCCGCAAATTGAGCCCTCGTTCGCTCTCAGTGAGATCACGCACAACGACCTCTCGAGGGCGTTCTCTCTCGCATCAGGCACTTCACTCTCTAGCGGTTCTGATGAGATCTCTCTCTTCTGCATTAATCACAGCCTGTCTTGCATCTCGACCGATCTTCTCCTTCTCTTCAATAGCTCGATCCGTTTTTCTCACTTCCCTATCTCATGGAAACAAGCGTATATTCGCCCTATCTCGAAGATCAAGACGCCGCTGTCGCCCTCGGACACGCGACCGATAGCCAATCTCCCCGAACTGTCTAAGATCCTGGAGCGTTTGGTTCACAATCAAATTTTTCGCTTTATCTCGACTAATAACCTCCTCGATCCACGACAGTCGGGCTACAGGCCGGGCCATAGCACGCAGTCTGCGTTGCTCAGAGTTGGTGACGACATTCGCCGAGGCATTGAAGCTAAAGAGGTCACAATTTTGATCCTCTTCGACTTCAGCAAAGCCTTTGATACCATCTCTCATAAGCTGCTGTTAGTCAAGTTGAAAGCGCTCGGTTTCACTGATCAAACTGTCACCTGGTTCTACTCGTACCTCACTGGGCGTACTCAGGCAGTCGTCGACGAGAACAACCACCACTCTCAGTGGCAACCGGTCACATCGGGAGTACCGCAGGGCTCGGTTCTCGGTCCCCTGCTGTTCTCCCTGTTCATTAATGACATCGGCTCGTCTCTCCATTTCTCGGAGCACATGATCTTCGCAGATGATACACAGATCTACTTGCGCTGTCCCCCGCGGTTATTGAATCAGGGCCTCGCTAAAATCTCGGCTGACGCGACTGCAATCTTCGACTACGCGACTTCGAATGGCCTTAAGCTCAACCTTGCCAAATCCAAAGTTATGATCCTCGGTAGCGACGCATATGTTCGCTCTATCCACTCTGACGTCCTGCCACCAGTAATGGTTAACGCGGCCGCTCTCCCCTACGTCTCTGAAGCGCGCAACCTAGGTGTTGTAATGAGTGCGAATCTTTCTTGGACTAGCCATGTTTCTGCTATCTCTCAGAAAGTGCATCACACGATCCACAAGCTAAAGTTCCACAGGCACTCTCTCTCGCGGCAGCTTCGTATTAAACTGGTCTCGACGCTAGTGTTCCCCCACATCGACTATTGTTGCTTGGTTTATTATGATCTAACAAGCGAGCTGGATACAAGAATACAGAGACTGGTGAATTGCGCGATCAGATTTATCTTTGACCTCCGACGCGACGATCACATCACCCCCTATCGGCATCAGCTTGGTTGGCTCTCAGCAGCTAATCGTCGGCGGTATTTTCTCGGGGCGTACATGCACCGCATCCGCTTCGGTGGCGGTGTAAGCTACCTCGATGAGCTTTTCTCTGTGAGAGATCCTGACGTTCGACGCTCCGAAAGACTGCCTCCCCGCGAGATCTTTCATGTTCCTGTCCACAGAACCGCGACTTACAGGAACTCATTTCACTTGTCGGCTGTGTATCTGTGGCACTCCCTCCCTCTCAATATCTCTGCGGAATCGTCTTTGCCCCTCTTTAAGAGCCTTCTACACGCTCACCTGATGTCGATGGAGATTGCCACTCACACTGTCCCAACTTAGTGGTCGCTGCCATAATGTCATTAATCTTTAAGTTAGTTAAGTTAAATTTACTTTGTTATTCTGGTGCCCTAGTGTGGGACCAGCGGGAAATAGAATTTATTTGATTTTGATCCATTTTATGTTGCGTTATCTAGTTTTACTCATTATTGCGTTATTATTTTATATTCTGTATTTTTACTCATTCCGTTGTATTTTGATAGGTTATCTTCTTTTCTAATCTGTTACACGGCTATCTTCACCGCTGTTTTGTATTTGCC
This sequence comes from Pimpla rufipes, assembly GCA_963932165.1. Taxonomy (NCBI): domain Eukaryota; kingdom Metazoa; phylum Arthropoda; class Insecta; order Hymenoptera; family Ichneumonidae; genus Pimpla; species Pimpla rufipes. Next base: position 7,332,678 of record OZ010641.1, read on the forward strand.
CCATAGTATTCTAGGGCATGAATAAATTATCATCAATCAATCAATCAATCTCTCTCTCTCTCTCTCTCTCTCTCTCTCTCTCTCTCTCTCGCTCGCGGTGGCGCTGTAAGTACTGCTTGACGTGTGCTTGACGTGCTCCTGTCTTTGGGACTTTTTACTGCTGCTGCTTGCCTGCGGGCCACTTTGCTTACAGATTATCAGTTGCGCAATTTACTGAGCCATCGGTACTAACACTGGGGAGTCGTCCGCTGGTGTTGCAGTGGTTCTGTGGCGGTTTTCCTGTTCACCTGTCAGTTGTCTCTGCGGGGGGCCATCTTGGTGATTCGGCGGAATTGGTCTTAGATTCCGCGAATTTGGAAGGATCGTAGCGGTGCTGCTTGCGGACACTTGGCTGCTGGAACTGGTGGTGCCATCTCTTGGGCCCGTAGGGCCCTGTGCGGCTCCGAGGCTCGGCCGGTATGGCAGGGGCGGCGCCTACGCTGTGTTTGGTCGAAGCGGGAGAGGATGAGCTGTTTTCGCCGGTGAGTCGTCGCAGGCGGGCGGTTTCTCCGCATGCGGCGCCGATTGCGCCGGTGGCGGCGGCGGATGTGAGCGATGCGGACGATGCGTCGTCGTTTTATGAGGAGGCGAAGGGGGGTGTAGGCTTTTCTCCGCCGTTTAGTGCGGAGGACGTGGATGTCATGAGGGCAACGTTAAGAAGCGCAGCGGCGAGTCTCACGGGTGATTTGTTTTCGGCTAAAAGTAGCTTGGAGAGGCGACAGGCGGCTATGGAAGTCCTGCACGAGCATGTGGATTCGTTTAATGCCATTGCGTCTGCGTACTTGCAGGTTGTTGCGGCGCTCAGTACGTCGGCGAGCGTGGTTAAGGTGGTTAAGGCGGCGGTGAAGTCGGAGCTGCGAGAGAGGGGCAAGGCTGGGAAGGTGGTGGGGGAACCGGCGAGCGTGCGGAGCGAGCGGCCGAAGCACGCCAGCTATGCGAATGCTGTGGGCGTCTCTGTCCCGCCTAAGGCCACGAGTAGAGTGAGGGTAGCGGGGGGGAGGACGCTGCCTGTTGCGAAGAATAGGAATGTTTATATAGGCCCGATTGACGCGAATTCGGGCGCGTTTGCGGATTCGGAGGCGACTAAGGTGGCGGTAATGAAGGCGGTTAACCCTGCGGATGCTGAGTTGCGTGTAGTTAACTTCAGGTGGGCGAAGGAGAAATCAGTGCGTCTGGAGGTGGAGACGGCGAATTTGGAAAAGCTTAAGAGCTCGGCGGCTCTAAAGAAGGCGGGGCTCGAGGTGAAAACCGACTATGGATTGCGTCCGAGGATGTTAGTGCGTTTTGTGCCGAAGGAAATTTCGGTGGCGGATTTTGCGAAATCGTTAGTTGAATTGAATTTGCAGGGCTGTGAAGGTCACCATGCCTCGGTTGTTCGTGAGCTGCCCTTGGGCGATCGGAGCTCGCGTAGCATTGTCATCGAGGTGTCGGCGGTTGCGAGGAGTACGCTTTTGGCGGGGGGAAGGGTGTTTTTGCCTTGGCATTCTTGTCCGGTCGAGGATTATGTCCGAGTGAGGCAGTGCTATCGGTGCATGGGTTTCGACCACATTGCGAGCGGGTGCAAGAGCGAGGCGCGCTGTGGCCACTGCGAGGGGGCGCATGAAATGCGGGATTGCCCGAATAGGGGGGGGAGTCCGTGTTGCGCGAACTGCAAGGTGGCGAGACGTGACGACAGGCACTCGGCGATGGATGGGGGCAGGTGTTCGATTCTAAAGCGGCGTGTTGAGGAATTCGTGGGCCTGATAAGTTATACGTAATGGCGAATGTCCGGGCTGACAGGGGTAGGGTGATCTCGTTTGCGCAGGTTAATTGCCAGGATCTGAAGGCGGGCTCCCATTACGAGGACCTGAAGCGCTTGTTTGCGGTTACGCCCGCGGATGTGATTTGCGTCGCGGAATCGTGGTTGAGTGCAGGGATCTTCGATCACATGTATGCTATGCCGGGCTACAATATTTTCCGTAGGGATCGCGCTGTCGGGGCTGGGGGGGGCGTTGTTGTGTATGTTGATAAGGCGATTAGAGCGCGCGTCGTTGCCTCGTCGGAGGACGGGGATAAGAATAGTGTCGACTACCTCGTGCTGGAGATTCAAGTGCGGGATGAGAGGTTTTTGTTGGGGGCAGTGTACCGCCCTCCGAAGGTCGGCGGGATTGGTCGATTTTTTGACACGATGGTCGAGTTGTATCCGCTGTACAGCAGGATGGTCATTCTGGGGGATTTTAACTCAAATATGTTGAGAGTTTATCATGACAGCGAGGTAATTCGGCGATTCGTTGAGGTGAATGACCTGTTCCTGGTCCCTCTGGGCCCCACGTTTCGGGGAGGGGGTGATGGTGGGGGGTCGTTAATTGACCTCTGCATTTTGGACAGCGAAGACAGCTTTGTCGCGGCGGGGCAGGCTCCGACGCCGTTCTCGGGGCACGATTGCGTGAGAATATCGTATAATCTCGAGTGGGTGGGTGGCGAGGTGGAGGAGAGGGTGGCGAGGGACTTTCGGGGTTTCGCTAGAGACGATTTCCTGCGTGATCTCGGTGGCTGGGATTGGCGGGTGTTTTATGCGTCGTCTTCGGTGGATTTTAAGGTGGAGTTCATGAATGAAGCGTTGCGTGACTGTTTCGACAGGCATGCGCCGATGCGTCGGTTTAAGAGGGCGCAGCGGCCGGTGACTGCGTGGATTACCGATGAGATCGAGGGGGTTATGCGTGAGAGGGACAGGGCGCGTAGGGCTTATCGGGTGAGCTGCGAGCGGGCGGCTGCTAGTGGGGGTGGCGTCGGGTCTGCAGGGGGTGATGCCGAGAAGCTGCGCGAGTTTAAGATCTTGCGGAATCGTGTGAAGAGAATGGTGCGTGATGCTAAGAGGGCATTTTATGGTGAAGCGCTTTCGCGTGTGAGGGATTCGAGGGCGGCGTGGCAGCGGCTACGGCAGCTGGGGTTGCTCAGGGCCAAGGGTGAGGGGCAGGAACCGGTTGTGCCGCTCGAGGATTTGAATGCCCATTTTGCGTCGGCGGGTGCGCTGGGGGGCGGCCGGGCGGGGGCTCCTTTGGCGAGGGGTTTCGACGATACGCGCTTCTTTTTCGAGCATGTTACTGAGGAGAGGTTGGCGAAGGTCATTTCAGGGGCATCGTGCTGTTCCCCGGGGGCGGATGGCGTTTCAATGCGGATGGTGAAGATCGCGTTACCGATTATTTTTCGTCCTCTCATTCACCTGTTTAATTTTTCGCTGCAGACTTCGTCATTCCCGGAGGTATGGAGGCGAGCGCTGATTAGGCCGATCCCCAAGGTTAAGTCGCCAGTGGGGTTGTCGGATTTTAGGCCGATTGCATTGTTATGCGCGCTCTCAAAAATCTTGGAAAGGATTGTGGCGGATCAGCTCACGGCGTTTTTGGAGGCGGGAGGTTTATTGGACTCGTATCAGTCTGCATACAGGAAGAATTACAGTACGCAGACGGCCTTGATTAGGCTGGCAGACTACGTGAGTGAGGGGATGGATAGTCGAGAACTTACGGGGATGGTTCTGTTCGATTTCTCGAAGGCGTTTGACCGGGTACAGCATGACCTGCTGCTGGGTAAGCTCGCGGGTCTTGGCGTGTCTGACGTGGCTGTTTCGTGGTTTCGCGCTTACTTGGGGGGGTGGGCGTTCGCAGGCAGTGCTGGGGAGGGGTGATTCCCGTTCTTGTTTTATTTTGAATTCCGCTGGGGTGCCGCAGGGGTCTGTGTTGGGGCCCCTCCTTTTCTCGCTGTATATGTCGGATTTGAAGTACGCGCTGTCAACCTGTGATTACAGTCTGTATGCGGACGACTTGCAAATTTTCTGCAGGGGGGCGCCGGGGGATGTTGAGGGCATCGTTCGGAGGCTCAATCGGGATATTTTGCTGATTAGGGTGTGGGCCGCGACGAATGGGTTGGTGTTGAACAGTGAGAAGATTCATGCTATTCTGTTTGGCAGCAGTGTTTACGTGCGGAGGCTGGGTGAATGGCGGGTGCCGGCCCTAGTAAATGGAGGGGGGGCGGAAGTACCGTTCGAGCGCTCGGTAAAGGTCCTGGGGGTTGTTCTTTCGGATGACTTTCGCTGGGGTGAGCAGGCGGTGGCTGTGGCGCGGGCGGTAAATGCGTGTTTGTATAGGTTAAAAGTATGTCGCAATCTCCTGCCTGTGGATGCGCGGGTTTCGCTGGTGAGGGCTCTGGTCACTCCGCTAGTGGATTACTGCAGTGTGCTGCTGTTCGGGGTCTCGAGGGAGGCTGGCAGGGTTGTTGACGTCGCTTTTAATTCGTGCGTGCGATTTATTTTCGATTTGGACTGGAGGGAACACGTCACTTCCTACTATCGCCGCCTGGGGTGGCTGAGGGTGTGCGAGAGAAGAGAGTTAAATCTATTGTGCGCGGTTCATTCGGTGCTGGCTGATGGTAGGCCGGGGTACTTGCGGCGGCTGTTTAGGTGGGTGGAGGCGAGGGGGGGTGTCGTGACTCGCGAGAGGCGTGGGCGGCGGCTCGAGGTTCCGCGCTTTAGGACGGAGATGCGTAGGGGCGCTTTCCGTGTTGCGGGGGCTCGGGGGGGGGGGGGGGGAATGCGCTTCCGCTGGAGATGCAGGGGTTGTCGAGGGGTGAGTTTCGGGCGGCGATGTGGGGGGTGCTGCTGAGCGGTGCGCGCGTGGTGCCTGTGGCATCGTAGGCTTAAGCGTAGGCGTAGTGATAGGTTGCGGTAGTTGTTAAGGTTTTTTGTTTATATAGCTTTGTGCGATTATATTTCTTTGTTATTGCGTTTAGTTTTAGTTCATTATTGTTATAGCGGGGTGCCGGATTGTGGTGCCTTGCGATTATTGTATTTTTTCCCTGCTTGCGGGGTTGCCTAAACCCTCGAAGTCGAAGAAGATGAACAGCGTTCCCGGCCTCGTGGCTGATGTGACCTCTCGCGGGGCAAGAGACTGCATGTAGCACTGCTCGTTGTGACCGTGCACGCTACGGCAGAGCTGGCAGAACGATTTTCCGCAATCATGGGCTCGCTTTGTTGCGTCAAACAGCGTCGAGTATTTTGCGCAAAACCTCACTGTTTGGCAGACTGTTCGGCGCTCGAGGTGAGCCATTTTTAGTTGACTTTCGCGTGGTTTCAAATGGTTTTCAAAACACGCCGCGCTGTGAAAAAATCTACTGCAATCAGCGCATTCCCATTCGTCGTCGCCGCCGCCGCCGTCGGTCTCGTCCGTAGAGGCGACAGCACACGGTGGCGACGAGTAGCAACGCGGGCACAAACTTTTGCATTTATGCTGGTACAGGTGGTTATACGATGAATTACAAGGAATATAGTAATTCCTAGCACCACCTGCATCCAGCAAATTCGTTATTGGACTATAGTGCCGTTCCTCGTTAAAATACGCTATATACAAAATCGTACGCGCCGGCGTGTTTTGAAAGCGCGTTTGTCCGTCGAAAATCGGCTCTACACCGCTACCGAGAGTTGCCCAGTCGTATACTACTGTGGCGACAAGCGTAGCCATAAAGTGTCGCTGGAAAATCTCGATTTCAGGTAACCCACACCCCTCGGCGGGGATTACTACGCCGGCCGCACCGACAAGTTTATTCGCCTCGACCCGCTGAAGCGCCGATTTTTTGTGACGTATGCGGTCATAAAAATTCTTAGCTTCAGTCGTGAGCTCGTGTTTGCATCGAAAATTCGCAAGAGCCACCACGAGCGATCGAGGCAGACACAAATTGTCGGTGTTACTGATTAATAGCACCGAACGTGTTTTCCGCAGTTTCTCCTCCAGGCTACCAGCACCAGAAACCATATCGACGTACGTTACCGTGAAAACAAGCGTATCGTACACCGACAGGATTCTCGCCCTTTGGTTCATGCTACAATGCAGATCCCACAGTTGCCGATAATCGAACCGCTGGATGGGTCTCAGCGATAACCCCGCGGCACTCTCGGTCATGCCTTCAGCGACGAAGCCTATACCGATCATATCCGTCGACGGTCGGCCCGAAACAAAGTGCGCTTCAATGTCGGGAATTGCGTTTTGTACCCACGAGACGGGATTAATGCCGGGCGGTGGTGAAGCCAGCGCTACCCTCGTTTCAACGCACGTCGTTTTAAATCGCGGTACAACACGAACCCGCGGCTCGCCGAAAATTTTAAACCGCACTCCCACGGCCGCGACGTCCTCGTTATCGTCCGCGACACCCAAATTATCGCGACCCTTCGGCTCATCGGTGAGCCGAAAGGTCGCGGTGAGCCGAAGGGTCGCAATGGAGGTCGGCCTCCATTGCGTTCTCAGCCGCCGCCGCCGCCGCTGGGTCGTCATTATCATTCTCATCGCGCGAATTTTCTAATCCTAAATAAAAATTATGAGGCCCCGCACGGCCTCCGCCTATTTGATAATTGCGCCCATCGCTCACCAATTGACGGACTGCCTCCTCGGTTTCGGCGATCCAGGCTGCGTCCTCATCCTCCGCTTCCGCCTCGTCTACCGGGCTCCCCGTTGCAGCTAACGCAGGAGAGCGTAGAGATGCAGGGTTTCCCTCCGCAGCTGACCCTCTGCTTCATGCTGCTCCACCGCAACCCGATGAAGCACCGCCTGTTGACGCGATTTGGGTATTATTCCTCGGGAAACCCTTGCAACGATTCGCGAATGCGGGAAGCAATGAGGTCGTCATCCTCGTCGTACGAGTCGGACTCCTCGCCGACTTGGCCGTAGGAGTCATACCAGACTACGCGCTCATACAACACCATGTACGGGCGCCAGTCGGGTACGAGATCTACGGACTGGTCGTAGCTTCCGCGCTCGCTCTCATCGTCGTCGTCGACGGCTTATTGTGAGGGGGTGCCAGGGTTTTCAGGGTTGATAGGAGCGGGTGTAACGGGATTGTCTGGATGGTAAGACACAACCAAGCTGCTTACCAACTGGTCATCCGCGTTTCCATCTCCACCCTCCGGCTGTTGTTGCTGTTGCGGCTGTTGTTGCTGCCGAGCACGCTCAGCGCCACCCTGACCCCCAAACCACGAGAGCACGCCTGCGGTTTAACATATACGCTTGTTAAACCTCATTGCCCCGAATATAAATATGTCTAAAAATATTAAAAAATAAACACTTACGTTGTTGGCGGCTCGGTTCCTCCTGAGGGACCTCGACCATGGCCCCCAAGACGACCGCATTTCCCTCGTTGTTGTTGCCGTCGCTGCTGCCAGTGGTGGTGTCCAGCGGCACAACCTCGATCTCGTCGTCGACGTCGTCGTCGTCGTCGTTAGCCGCCGTGGGCACCCTGTGCACGTCATCCATCACAGCGTCGCCCTGAGCACCCGGAACACACTGCTCGTGCGTTAAGTCGACCGCCATGTCGACGTCGAGCTAGACGCACGGTATAACGCGCTCGTCGTCGACTGGCTCCGGAACGATGAGCACATTTGCTCCCGGGATTCGCTGTTCTTCGCCGTTGACATCAACGAGCTCCTCGAGCACGTCCGCGCTGTCGATCCCCGAATCGACGAAATCCTCCGTCAAGACGCTGTCGTCGTCGTCGTCGCTTTCGTCAAGCACCCAGACACCGTCCGGGTACCGGACGTAAAACTGCAGGCGCCCAGCCTGCGGTTCCGGGTGCCTCGGCGGATCATCGTTGATCTCGACCGGCTCGGGATCGGGCAACGCCGGACTGTCAGGTAACGGCTCGGGATCGGGCAACGCCGGACTGTCAGGTAACGGCTCGGGATCGAGCGACGCCGGGCTGTCTGGTATCGGCGCGGGTCTGATCGCTACGGCTGGCGCATCCTGGAGCACGCGTACGGCTACCTCCGGTTGCATCGGCTGGGGCGATGCTGGACTCTCCGCCACAGATGCATCGTCGTCGTCGTCGTCGTCGCTGTCGTCGTTGTCGTCGTTGCCACCGACCACATTATCCTCGGCCTCCTCCTCCTCTTCCTCCTCCTCCTCCGACGACGACGACGACTCGTACGCCGGGCTGAAAAGCGAGGTCCGCGCGTCCGACTCGCGGCTCATCAACCCCCGCACAATCGGGAGATGCGCTAGATTGCGCTCGCGTATAATCTCGCACGCGATGATAATCGCGTGCGCCGACGCCTCGAAGGCCTCGTACTCGTAAGCCCTCGCAATAACCCTTAAGGGCAATCGGCGCAGAATCGCCCTAAATTCGCGCCATGCATCGGCGAGGCACTTAGTGCGTAGAGCCGTAGCCCAGCGCGGCGTGCAGCGGCGAGAAACCACGGCACTCCTCAGATGCACAATGTTAACCGTTTTTAAAACGGCTTTCACGAGCTCACGGGCACGTTCGCACTGCATTTTTATTTGCACGTTTGGTAAGTTTTAAAAAACTTCACGACACCCACAAACACACGAATGTATCGACGGAATAAATACCGCACAACACAATTTCGTAAACACGGGGGTGAATTGACACTCACAAAACAAACAAACTCTCGAAACAAAACTGGAGACACACAGCGAAAGAGCAAGATGCGCAGCGAAGTGTCACGAGTGAGCTCTGAAGACAGATTAAACGGACTCTGACATTCCAAATTCAGTATACGTTTAAACACACCCCTACAAACAAATTTCGCGTCACAAATGAGGTAGAAGGAGGTTGACACTGTCTTTGGAGAGTAAGCATTGGCTAAAGCTGTAAGTCAATGTTCTCGAGGGATCTTTTGGCACATCGAAAACGCCGAAAGCTAGCGAAATACCATCGATGACCATAGCCTTGCGCAACCCTTGTTAAAAAAAGTTCGACCTCCCGACAATAAGCATAAAAACAATACAGCATCTCGAGGAGATCTCCCAAAAAGATCGACAACGGCCCTCGGCCTGGCCATCGATACTTTCCTCATTGCAACGCCTGCGCCACACGCTGGAAAACCCTTCGCTGACCGACCGTCTATACAGGTAGGAATCCTGTAGTGGAAATCTCCGCCACCACGACGTAAATAATGACACGGCTCGCGACAGACGGTTAGCGACACCATCACCCCCTTAAACAGCCCACCGTAAAAGTATTTCGCAGCGACATCTATATATTACAATTTTTATGACCTCTGAACCCGGACTATTTTAGCTTTAATTTATACAACAGCAGAAATATGGCGCGACAAACCACTGCCGTGTCGCGACTAAAACGATAGCGATCGCGCCCCCTCAATAGCCAAGGATTTTCCGACGTTCGAAAATCCCACGTCTAAGAAGGGAAATCTTAACAGGTGTCACATACACACCCTAGGGACCACCCAGAAATATCTGTTAACAAGGAATCTGCCGCTTCTTACGCACATCCGGTGAATCCGAAGATGTAGACGCCCACCTGTGCGTAACAGCTAACCGGTCTCACCCGCACGCACGCACGCACGCACGCACGCACACGCACACGCACACGCACACGCACACGCACACGCACACGCACACGCACACGCACACGCACACGCACACGCACACGCACACGCACACGCATACGCACACGCACACGCACACGCACACACACACACACATACCCACATACAGACATATTTTCTAGACCACTTTTCTCGACATTTCAGGTAATTCTGAGTATGTTAACATGAAAATCTAGAAAAAAAATTGTCACGAAAACAAAGCTTCCTCTATGAGGAAGCAAAAATAATTTTAAATCTTTGAAAGACGCCGTACAGCATCACATGGATGCTGAATTTGTCGAACTCACGTTCGGCATCGTGTTCCTCGAGCTGCGGAAAGTACTTACGGTGAAAAATCAGGAGACAACCCAATAATGACAAACCCTGTAAATATGAGTGTTCTGTGTCTGTTTATAAGCGAAGCCCCCGTGACAATCTATATAATTTCTCATTTGTATCATGTAACGACGGCAGTCATAATCATCATTATCGTATCATATTGTAATTACCTATAAGATGTACTTTAATTTTAATACTTTGGCTCTTTTCGTAACAATCGTGTATCTGTAAACTTCTCTGTCTTCGTGTACAACGGTCTAATAAAATTACTTATGTGAACATCTTATTTTATTTCACGACTTACTTTCCCGAAAAACATTACCATCATCCACCCAGCGAAAACCGGCAGAAAAATTCTGTTTCACCATTTGTATGTATGTATGTTGTGACGGAACGTATACCCTGCGATAAATTCGCAGAGTACGTCACGGCCGACCGTTAGAAGCCGCGACTCAAACGATCAACGGCCTCGCAGATCACCCGCCGCGTCACTAACGGCCGAATTTCACTCCCGTAGTGGGGACAAGAATATATAAGCGGGACGCGAGACGCCCCGAGACTTCACTCCAAATCCAACTTTCCAACCAGAAAGACCTCCTAATTTCCATTACGAGTCTCAATATTGCTTTGACACTCGTAATTCCTCTGAGCATAGCCCAGGCTCCCGTAGTTTAGTCGATCTCGTGCCTCGTTATTGCTACGACGCCGAAATTATCCCTCTGAGCATAGCCCAGGCTCCGATTTGTCTTGACATTGCGTCAACACAAATTGTCCCGTAGTTATAGTCCATTCCCTGACTCGATATAGCATCGACACAGGGAAATCCATCTCTTCAAGCCTCGACATAGCGTCGCCGCTTGAGTCACCTTTTTTTCCGTTTCCGATATATAAGCCTCGATATTGCATCGACACTCATATTTTTCCTCAAAAAACCCGAAATATGTATTTTGCTTCAGTATTGCACTGCCGCAAATAAATAATCCGTCACGAATACTAGCCTCAATATTGCATCGACACTAGTACTGTCACTCCATTATAAATTCCAAGACAATTATCCGCTCTTTGCGCTCGTGCCTGAGCATCGTGCTCACACACGACCGCGTCTACCAAATCGCAACGAAAAACGTAATCACCAACACAAACAAAAACACCCGATAATTAATACTTGATTCAACTAGACAAAACTGAAATAATTATTCGCAAGCAGTACCCGTACATATAAGGCACGCAAACATTCGCGATCTCAGAAAAGAAAGCGCCGACCGCGTAATTATCCCTCGCGCCGAACAATAGCCAACGCGATCACCCCCGTTAATCTGATTAGGACCGCGTACTCTCAGAAAACTCGCGGTAGACGATCGGCCGGTCAAGCGCGACGTTACGTATAAATTCGGGGAATCGTCTCGCGAGTCGAGCGAAATAATCGGGAATAATTCTCAACGCGTATATAACGTGATCGCATCGATTATTTCGTATTCTCCTACACATTCTCCTCGACACCACGTATCCTTCAATCCATTGATAAAAATAACATCCGCTTAATGGCACGAAGCACATTTTGAGATAAAATAAAATCCTATGATGAGTAATTAAAATTACTCTGTGGATATTTACAGTAAAATCCCCGATTTAACAAGAAACGAAAATAATAACAATTCAAATCAATTGGCCTGGAGCAGTGCACGCTCCATACAAGGTACATCTAGTCCTTGTATGACCTTAAATTCACTTGTGTTATTTTCGTAAAATTACAGTGTCAAGTCAAATAATCGACCTCGATTATTTGCAGATCACCGATGATGATACACTGACTACGTCTCTGAGACGAGCAGTCGAACTGAGGTGACTTCAATAAAAACAAAAAGGAAAGAAATAATTTAATCTCCGGTCCAGTACATGATTTCCCTCCCTTCCTTCACCTAAATTCACGAATTTATATAATCAGAAAAGTCTGATTTGTTTCAATGTATTTATTTGTCTTGAAATCACACGATTTCGTACAAAGGAGTTTCTCTCCGACGGAGTACAGTTTCAGCTTAGGTGCATTTCTCGTGTTTACATTAGTGTCTTAAGCTTATTGATCTATGTATACAATCGGTGGCAATATCTCTCGAGCTACAGTTTACCTGCGTTGCGCACGCGATGCCAGGACTCGCTTGACGTAATTAAATATTTTCTTGGCTTTGTTATGGTCAGTCAATGATAATAAGTTTAGCCAAGTGTCTCGTAGAGTTTGGTGGTCATTGGGGCCTCCGAACTCCTCAGCTCTAATAGCATTTAAACTTGAGCATGATATCAGAAAATGAAACAGGTTATCGGGCTCGTTTTCATCGCAAATTTGACATGGCTGCAGGGGCTCAAACTTACATTTCTGCTCATCCGCTATTAGCTTGCAGCTGTATGTGCCCGAGACGCGTATCAGCGCTAGCAGTCGTTTGTGTTTAACGGGTGTTCTTAGGTGTAAGTAGGGCTGCGTCCCTTCGTGAAGCTGCAGTTGAGGGAGGAGCTGCAGTGACTGGGAGTTCTGGAGGTCGTCCTTCATCTGCGCTGCGGCGTAGTCGGTAATTATTTCATTCGCTTTTGTTTTTAAAATCGCCGGGAAATACGTCTATGGTCGATCCGTCTTGCCTACTGGCGTCTAGAATGTCTCGCAGTTGCAGCCACCAGTTGAATTTCATTTTACTTTCCTTGTCTATGTCGAGGGCTGTGAGCTTCGCTAAACATTGTTTTGGATATCTTTCGTTGTTCATTTCTTGTATCGCAATTATCCATTTTAAAGTAGATTCAAGTATTGTGATTGCTAGGCATTATCTGCCGCATTCTAGACGGATTGCATAGTTCGGTGTGCAGGGAGGGAGCTGCAGCATTCTTTTAAAATAGGAGAGTTGAGTTACCGCAGGCCCCATACCTGCACACCATATGATATTGTGCTAGCCACCAGGCTGTCAAAAAGCGTTGTTACTGTGAGCCAGGCGTCCGCTTTTGAGGCAAATATTACTTTCAGTGTCGCTCCGATCGCTGTTTGCGCCGCCTGCATAGCTCTATTGAATTGAGCTGTAAACAATCCAGACTGCGTAAAGAGAATCCCTAAGTATAAGTATTCTCTGACAACTTCGATTTTGGCATCCCCGTAAGGAAAATGAGGGAAGCGAGATTTTACAGTCTTATGATTTCCTTTCTGGAATATTACTATTTTAGTTTTTGCCACGTTAACTGAAAGGGAGTTCTTTACACAGTAGATGTTTAATGCTCTAAGTTTTCTGGTGAGTTTGGTCGGCGTGTCCGAGAGAAGGGTGAGGTCGTCCGCGTAAGCGAGTAATGGTATTTCCAGTTTTGCGTTAACCGATAACCCTCCGCACCCATTCGCGAGGAGAAAGTCTTCGAGGTCGCTAATGAATAGTGAGAACAGTAAAGGGCTCAGAATTTCTCCTTGCAGCACGCCTTGCGAGATGTCGGTAAATTCCGAATTATCGTAATCTGTTCTCACTGCTACAGACGAACGTTCGTATAAATTTATAAGTATTCGGATTAATTTCGCGCTGACACCGAGGCTATTTAATTTCGACCATAGCGTTCCGTGGTCAACTGAGTCGAAGGCTCGCGAGAAGTCGACAAAAAGAGCGTAGACTTTTCCTCTGGGTTTTGTTAAATGGATTTGTATCAACGCATTTAGCACGAAGATGTTGTCTAAGCAGCTTCTGTTTTTGCGTGAACAATTTTACGATGCTGTTTATTAATGCAATCGGCCTGTAGTTTTCCGGTCGATCCGCGTCACCCTTTTTATGAATCATAAAGAATACTGATTCGCACCATTTTCCGGCACTTGCTGTGTTTCTAGTATTCGATTAAATAGCACGTGCAGAAATAAGAGCCAGTTCTGCGGGAGGTACTTGAAAAATTCATTCTGTATACCATCAGTTCCCGGTGATTTGTTGTTTTTCGCTCCCGCGACACAGGCCGTTATTTCACACAGAGTTATCTCGGCGTCTAGCAAGGGATGACGTGCGTCGAAAAACCTTTCTGTGCCAAGTGTTCGCGGCGGATATACCGATCTCAGATAGGTTGACCATTCGTCACGATTAATCTTGTTTGGTATTACGGTTTTTCGCCTGAATCGGTTAATTGCTTCCCAAAACGTGACCGAGTTTTTGCTGTTAGCTAATGCGTCGAGTATCGCCTTTTGGTGGGTGGATTTTTTCTCTCTCCGTACTTTCGCATACGCGGTATTACATAATGAGAAGAGCGCAGATGATTCTATGTCCCATTTTGTTTGTTTACAGAGTTTTACCTGATGGCTCGCTGCTGCTTTTGCTCGATGACATTCGTTATCGTACAACGGCGTACGGTTGTAACTATTACAGTCTTATTTAGGGTATCTACGCTCCCCTTGATATTTGCAACTTCTTGTCGCGTTTGTATCCTGCTAGTATATGCGCCAGCTAAGTTTGGCTTCCATTTCAACTTAGCAGCGGGGGTGGAGCTGCTATTCTCCCCCTGCCTCTCTTCTCTGACGCTCGCGACTTTATAGCTCGTGGCAATTGGTAGATGGTCTGAGCCCGTTACAGTACCAATAATTTCGAAATCTAAAATAGATGCCATATGATCTAGAGAGGCTCAGGCGAGGTCGATCGTGCTTGCTCCGACCGCGGATAGATAGGTATAGTTTGCCGGCGTGTCACTTGGCGAGCGGCCGTTAAGTAAACACATATTGTTTGACTCCATAATATTTACCAGAGTGCGCGCTTGTTTTCCTATAGCAGTGTCGATTGAACTGCTGGTGTGGTGGAGGAGACAGTCCGCTGGTAAACATTCTTCGCGCAGCGGGTTAAGCTCGGCAACTCTACAGTTAAAGTCTCCTCCTATAAGCCACGGTAAATTCGCGTGTTTATAATTAAGTTCCGCCATTGCTAGATCGAAGGAAACTAAGAGCTCAGACTCGACATTCGGACTAAAGTAGACAACGCCAAGTGGAATTTTAAAATTATAACCGGTGCTAGTGATAATTACCACAATATAACCGTTTTCCAGCAACAAAATTTCGGCCTTATACAATGTTTTATCATAGGCGATAGCCAACCCCCCCTTCGCTCTACCGTGCTTGTGAACACGGACCGCGTTAGAAAGAATGAGTTCGTAACCAATCAGCGAGGGAGGGATATATCGCGGAGCTGTTTCCAGCCACGTTTCACAAAGGAACAAAATGTCACTTTTACCCATTTCACAGTCGAGCTCCTCGGTGTTTGCGAAACCGTGCACATTCCAAAACAGTACGCGAGGCATTGCGTTCGCGGTGGTGACCTTGCCCTCCGTGGGTTTCTTCCTGCTCTGTTGTGTCGGGGGTACTGCTGTTGTCGTGGGTTGCTATGCTTTCGATTTGGCTGCGCTTCTGGTGACCCTTTCTTCTTTCTTCGATAGTTTTTCGAAGATCGGGGCGATGGGAAGAGCCCCAAATAGCTCTTTTCTGCTTTTGGGTTCGCTGCTGCGGTCGGTCTTGTTTTTTTCGCTCTTGTGCTTCTCCTTGGTCGAGCCTTCGGCGGTTAAGGTACACCACTTTTGCGGGGAATTAACAGGTATAATTTCCGGAATATCTTCTGTCGAGGCAGCCGCGCGTGGCTTGTTGACAGTGGTTTGCTCTGGATAACTTCGTCCACGCCCGGGTCCTTTGTTTTTACGTACAGTATTGGAACTGGCGGGTTGAATAGCTTGATCGTGTCCCGAGCCGGAATCTGAGTCTGTTTGTGAGTCTTCGTCGGCCTTGCGATTTCGTTGTCGATGCGCGGGATTGTTTTTCTTGCCATTTTCAGGTTTGTGAGGGAGACTCAAGATGTGTTCGAGCTCTGGGAGAGTATCACGGGAGAACAGTTTCCCGTCGTATAGTAGCTTGTCTCGACGCATATTAACGTTCACACCTTCGGTCTTTGCCTTTTTGTAAGTTTCTAATAGTTGTCTCCTGGTTTGTCTCTCCTCGGTGGAGAGGTCGTCTCCGACGCTTATGCCCAGCGGTACTAACTTGTTAATATTCTTGAAGATGTTGTGTTTCCACATTTGACCGGAGAAGCACACGGCGATTGGCCGCTTGCCTGTCACCTTGCCCAGACGGTATACGTTTGTTATACACGATACGGGGATTTCTGCCGAGATTTCGACAAGAATTTTCTCAACCGTGGCGAGGAGATTTGCGTTTGTGAGGTCGTTGTCCGGCACGTTAAAAAGCAGTATATTTCGGGCCCTCTCATGATTTCGTATACTGATTATTTCCTTCTTGAGTTCTTCAACGACACTTGTTAGTTCCTCGTGTGACGCAGCTTGCTGTGAGAGCTTTTCATGAAACTGCGCGTTGTCTTCTTTCAGGGTTTGTATGTCTGTTTTCGTGGTTTTTACGTCGCTTCTGATCTCGTTTAAAATTTCGAGCATGTGCTTAAACGAGGCGGCCTCTGCGTCCGCCATGCCGGGAAGCGCGTGTAACACGTAGTGATAGCTCGTTCAGTTTTCCGCTACATAAGCACATCCGTTTATCGTTGACCTGTGTTTTTCCGAGACGTCATTGTATTGCCTTTTTATTACACTTGATTATAGTTTTTTAATAGTAGTATACTTTTAATTTATAGAATAGCCGCACCACTTCGCCCAAATTTCAGTGACCGTTACCGGAACGTTTGTAAATACAGGACGGAGCTCCGTGACACACGTCCGCTCAGCTCGGCGTCCGAGAGAGAACTCCGAATGTTCACATATTTTCCCTATAAAAAACGCACAAAATTCAATGTGAACTCTAAAGTCTGCAAAAATTCATACGTATTCGGAAAAATGAAAGAATCATTTTCATGAAAAAAAATCGTGGGTCATCGAAATATTTGTTAAACAATTGTTTTTTTCATCAATTTGTTAATAACATTTTTGAAATATTATTATGCTAAATTAATCTTTTCAGTACCTTTAATGTGTATGAATTTTTCCAGATTTTTATACCACCGAGAAGTGTTTGCAATTCTCTCCCAAATTCCTCGAATTTATGCGAAATGAGTATTATCCGCAAGGACAACCTTAACGCCAGGAGGAGCGTCCACGTTCATGTGTTGGACTCTCTTCTCGCTTCATTGGGCCGAGCAGAGGGGTGGTGTCCCCCGTTCGACCACGGTTTCCGCAAGAGCATACCAACTAAACCCCCCTCCCCCAGACAAAAACGGGACCGCTTTCGTCCGGTTGAGAGAAAACCACTTCTGTCCGCGTCATCCTCCGCGTCTCCCCCCCAGCCAGGAACTACGTTAGTATTACTTCTAGCTGGGGGAGCCTGTCCGTGTGTCTTTCTGTAAATCCGTTGTTGATATTGTCTCTTGTGTGTTACGTCAGGTCTGTCATGTCAGGCAGCCGTCGGTGTTCTTCCGTCGCAGTATCGTTTCGATGTATGTGGCGACGAGTTGCCATCAGTCTGTTCCATGGAGCATCGCCTCCACGATGTTGTCGGGAGTGATACTTCCGACGGTCGTCTCTAGTCCATGTCTCAGTTCTGTCCATTGGTCGCATACGAAGAACGTGTGTTCCACGTCGTCCCGTTCGTGTCCACAGTACGTACAGTCCGGCGTATGTACCTTGTCCATCCTGTAGAGGTACTGTCTGAAGTAACCGTGTCCCGTCAGGAATTGGGTGATGTAAAAGTTTACATCCCCAAACTCCCGACTCGTCCACGATTTCAGGTCTTTGATTAATCGTCTCGTCCAGTTGCTTGTTGTGTCTTCTGTCCAGCGTTGTTGCCACATCTGTATCGTCCTGTCTCTCTCCGTCTTTGCCGCGTCCTGCCGTCTTGTATCCGCGTTCCTTCCATAGATCCTCTTGCGCTCGAATGCCAGAAGATCTATAGGAATCACGCCCGCTACAACCAAAACGGCCTGTGCAGAGACCGTCCGGTATGAGCAGGCGATCCTCAGCGCAATCTGTCTCTGTCAGGCACGACATTATCGTAAGCTCCTTCCAAGTCAATAAACAAAACGGCTACACTTTCTCGTCGCGAAAAAGAGTTATAAATGTCCGTTGTTAAAGTCGCAATATTATCAGTGCAAGACTTATGTCGCGAGAATCGGCGGATATTAATTTTTGGGATGGGATAAAAATTAGTCAGAACACGTAACACCAATTTTTAACTGGAAACTTATCACTAGATTTATTGTTATATTTACACGTTGGAAGTGCGGCGGATTAGCACACAGCGCGAAGAAAGTTCGTCGTGAATCGCGTTCGAAATGACACTTTTGAGTTGTCCGTGAGAGTGAGTGAGACCGAGAGTGTATGAGCGCGGCTAGAGTGAGAGCGCGCGAGAGCGTCCTTTGTTGAGTCGCGTCCACGTGTTTTATTGAGCGCACGACAGATTTGTTACACTTTTCCTGACGGTTGAAATAACACAATTGTATAATGAGTAGACACAGGAAAGAATGCAGCACCGAGTTGACCGAGTATTGAAATGACACCGATGAGTAAAAACCGTCTAATTTTGAGATCACCACTTGTTGCGTGCGCACGTGAGCCGGAACCGAGATAGAATAATGGCTGCCCCTGCGGCGCCTCGCGTGCTCGAGCAAGAAGAACAGGGGCATGCCGCGAGGGGGTTCCGTGGAGCCCCGCGCGGCAGTGCCGTCCCAAGAGGTTCCGAACTCGAGCATCGATTCGCCGCTGAGGAAGACCAGAGCTAATCGCGAAATTATGACTATTAATTTAACAACTTAGATTTTCGAAGTCCATATTGAGTATTCGGGATAATCAACTCCGTTTCCAGGAAGTAACCAGACGATTTTTAGCAATCCTCTCGAAGAACATAAAAACGCACGACGCTAGCGCAATAGATCCGAGTTCCTTATATGGTTTTGGAATGAGACATACATCGTATAGGCGCCACTCCGGTGGAATAATACCGGAATACAAGATTTTGTTAAAGATTTTTGGAAGAAGATGTTTCTAAAGTGAGATTTGATAATGCCGTGTTGTTAATTAAATCTCGACCAGCTACAGATTTGGTTTTTAATTTTGAGAAAATGTTCGTCAATTCATGACCTGAACTTGGGGTCCATTCCTCTAATCGTTGCTCTGGGTACGCGGATTGGAAATCCAGCAATTGAGCCGTCATGTGATAAGGTGGAGTCAGTTTTTTATTATACCCATTTTTCTCTATCGTTTTTCCTCGAGCCTTTATTATTTGCGCCAGTACGGACCCCATTAGATTTTTTGACTGTTTCCCAAATGCGGTTAATCGGCATATTTGGGGTAATGGAACCCGCAAACTTCCTAAATGAGTAAAACTTTTCTTCTTTAAAGATACGCTTAGCTTCGGTATTAAAAATGACCCACGCGTCGAACATATTTTGTTTTTTTTTCGCTACAGTTACAGTTCTTATAACTTTTGAAAGCTTCACATTTTTTGCTGCGGCAACTTTGCATTTATCATTCCACCAAAACTTGGTATTTCTACGTTTCGCCTTGTTGCAATCAAAGATACGAGGGGCGTATGCTCCAGATGCCAAAAGCTCGGAGTTAATGGTCGTAATTAGGGAGTTATAGCATCGCAAAAAGTTTCCAGTGCTACACGTCGAGACTGGAGGAGTCTTTATTTTTAATCGGGATCGGAAATCGTCCCAGTCGATTTTTGATGTTTTCAAAGGAGGTATCAGATTCTATTCGCGAGTTAAGCAATTGTTGATATTTATCTTAATTAATATATGATCTCTACTCAGCAAAGAGTCCGAGGTTGACCAAGAACACAATGTGGCCAGTTCTGGACTAGCGAAGGACAGATCAAGGGCGTTAGGTCTTCCGCCATTAGGAAAGTAAGTCAAGGCACCGTCGTTAAGTAGGATCAGGTCCATATCATAGTTAATATCTGACAGAGATCTGCCCGCCGAATTCCACGAAGGACAGCCGCACAAAGGCATTAAAATTACCACCAATTAGAAGGTAGTGGCCTTTTGACATCGATATTACTTCAGTAAACAAACTGTTCCAGACATTAAATGAGACATTATAATTGGGTGGTCTATAAAGACTCACAAAAAATAGATTGTTGTTATTTTTTAGAGGGATCTCGACTACTATTAATTCTAAAAATGTATTATTAGCGAAATTATTGAAAAGAGAGCAGACGCGGTATAGAATGCTTATCCGCGGACCAATTGCAACATCTTCTCCTGCGTGAGCCGAAATTCTATCTTTTCTTATGAAATTGAATAATGGAATTTTATAATTTTATTTCTCCCTGAACCAGGTTTCCGACAGAATCAGGATATCAGAGTCCTTAATTAATCCCGGAATTTCATGTGATTTCCTTAAAAAAAACTCCTGCAATTCCACTGAGTTATTTTTAAATAATTTAAAGAACCAGAACCGAACAACAAAGATGATGAAAATTAGAAATAAGCAACAGTGAGTGAAATTATATATCACTGAGAGTAGTTTAAAAACGCAAAGCTCACAGAAGATATAATAATTTTTGTAACACGTGCACGAATCGCGGCACTTTCCATGGCAGTCTTGCGAGCCGAAAGTGGCCGTTTCCCTGTCAGTCGCGAACCTGTGGTGAAATGACAGAGTCACGCATGCGCAGTTCGCATTTCGCTCACTTTCGTCCCTTGGGAGTTTCTGTCATTCACTTTCGTCCCTTCAATCACAACCTCACTTTTCAGTATTCGTCTCGCGCGACTGCCATTCCAAGTGCCGCAGATTCGTGCACTCGTTACAAAAAGTATGATGTGCAACACGGGTCGAAATGGCAATTGCGACTCGTGTGATTGCAGCCCTCGCTTCGCTCGGGCAGCAAACCTCACACTCGCCGCAATTGCCAACTTTCGACCCTTGTTGCACAATATACTATTACACCATGTTTGAGCTGGATAGTTTTTGCGTGATAGCACAATCAGTGTTGTCGGTTATTTGGTCGTCCAAAGTTGAGGACTCTGACCTACTCCGTTTTTCTTGCTCGACGCGAAGAAAATCCGGCGCAGGGAATTCCTTGTCGAGGTCGACTACTTTAACGCCCGAATTGAGATTGGGGATTTTATCCTTGTTGTTGTTGCTGTCAGACTGTGAACAGAGCGTTTCCATTTCACTGTCCGACTCGTTGTACGTCGCGAGCGATTGAGGCTGCATACGAGGAGGAGAGTTGAGCTCGCTCGAAGCGGTCTTTGATGGTAGTATAATGGAGTTTACGTTATCTGCTAGGGATGATTCTACTTGCACTGTGGTTCGTGACGTCGAGGTGGTATTTAACATATTTACAGCGGGCATGTCGTTCGAGGAATTCAATTCCGGCCATTCCCGGCTCCATTCCCGGTTGACTTCAGTTCTGGTAAGAAGTCGATCGATTTTACCACCGTTGCCGCAGGGGTTTAGTATTTCTGCCGCAGATGCAGATCTGTTCTGCAGGAATGCTTTCGTTCTGTAAAGGTTACACAGGTTGTTAGACGTGACGATTTCAAACGCCGTTTGGCGGTCGACGTACTTGTGGGCCATGACCTTGCTCACAATTCTTTGGCTTATAAAGGCCTCACAAGTGGAGTCGTTAACGTGGTTCGAAAACGTCGATTATTACTCTCATTTTCTAAATAATCAACTTTTCCTGCAGAGAATTGCCTTCGAAGAAGATTTTCACAGAGGATGTCGGAACTAATTTGCCAGCGACTTTGCCTGATCTTATTAGTCGTTGGATTCTTTCTAATCTGACGATACGTATGGGCTCCGATACCCATTCGAGACCTTGAAGGATCTCTGTCTTCGAGAGGGACGGATCGACATCCTTTGCTACTCCTACTCGAGTGAGTCTTGCGTCGCGGATATATGCTCTCCAGGATTCTGGCACGTTAGAATCCTTGGAATCTACTAGTTTGTTGGCTAGTTGGTAGCTGGATATATTGATTTCAACTAAGTTTCTGGTTTTTCTTTTCGTTTCAATGATTCCTAAGTTTGAGCTGCGCCGTCTCTTGACGGTGGAGACGGACTCCATTGGGTGGAGGTTTCCGACCCCGTAGGACGGCAGAGGACTTAGGGGTTTGTCAGTACTATTATTATCACGGACCTGCGAGACGAGCACGACCCAAGGAGCCTTGCTCGCTGCGGTATATCTATTTTTACGTTGAGGGAAATCCCTTGTGGAAGCATTCCACCTTTTGGGTGGAAGTTCCAGATTGTATTCGGAAGCTGACACCGCAGAAGGGTCTTCAGCGGACTTCGACGGCACTGATGCACCGTCGATCGACCTCCTCTTACCTCCCCTGTTTTCTCTAGCTAATTTTGGTTGAGATCCTAGGATAATCTCATTAATCAGTCAGTCTTTTTGTCACTTATGCTAGTATTAAATTTAAGCCTCAATGTCTTATCCCTACAACCATTAAACCCTACGTTTGTAGGGCATGAGGGCTCCATGTCCAAGTGAAAAAGTCGAAAGTCATGCACAGAGTTCTTAACCCAAAGCCACGTGACGGTTATACCAGGCGCGAAAAAAGGAGTAGTGAGAGAGTTATAAATACTGTTACGTCCCGTGATTTTTTCGGGACTACACGTTTTTAACTAAAAATCAATTACGGTAATATATCCTTTTTATATGGAATAAATAAGGCAAAGAGGGAGAGTGTGAGTAGCGGCCGTAGGTGGACACACATACACGCGTCACCCATATATGTAGGAATTGTGTGGGAGAAAGAAGAATTCCCTCAACTCCAAACTAATATAGAAATTTGTGTCTTTATTCCTGGGACGCGTATTACAGATGTAGCGATATTTCGGTGTGCCCGGCACGTGTTTACAGGCGTAGATACCGTGATCGACTGTCCCGTGAGCCGTTACAATTATTCGGTCTCACGGAAACCGAAACGTCTCGGATGTTCTCGAGCGTTTGTTTTTATTTCGGCGCGAGGCTCGAACGCTCTCGCTCGCTGCCGATGTGGTAGACGCCACATGTCTCCCCTTTTTGGAAAGTTGGTCCGCAGGAACAAGGTGTTAAAAAAAATCGAAAGTATTTACAAGTATAATACATATTTACAAAGCAAAAAAAAACGTTGTTCTCTGGAGAAGAGGTAAAAAAATTGCGGCGGGTTGCCGAAAAAAAAAACTTCTGGGCGCACGTATTAAATTTTGAAACGCACGCGCTTTTTCTTCGCTGCTGTCGCGTTCGCTGTGCTCGTACTCGGTCCGGGAACTGCTGCTGGTTGCGTCGAAACGGGAGGCTGCTGAGATACTGGATCCTCTCGCACGAGATAGGCCGGTTTCAGTCGGTCGACTGACACGGCCGAAGGTCCTCTTCCGAGCGCAACTGTAAAATATTTCTCGTTCCGTCGGATCACCTCAAATGGCCCTTCGTAAGGTGCCGAAAATGACGGCCCGATTTGACCTTTTTTGACGAACACGTGTGTCGTTGTATCCAAATCTTTGAAGACGGACACGGGGTGAGCTCCGTGTCGTGAAGTATTCTCTGGCGCCAAATCTCGAAAGTGTTGTCGTAGCGTTTTTACGAGCTCGGGAGCCCGGACTTCCGTTGATGATGGTGTGAGAAATTCCCCGGGAAGACGAATTGACTCTCCGTAGACTAACTCGGCCGGCGTTGTCCCGATGTCCTCCTTCCAAGCAGCTCTGAGGCCCATTAACACTGCCGGCAACGCTTCATACCACGTTCCTTGGTGGCATAAGAGTGCTGCCTTCAGTTGTCGGTGCAATCTCTCGACGAGGCCGTTTGCTTGAGGATGATAGGGCGTCGTCCGTAAGTGCTTCGTTCCCAGCAGTTGGTTTAGCTTCTGAAACAAATCGGATTCAAACTGGCCACCCTGATCAGACGTCATTCTTACCGGGACACCGTAGCGTGCAATCCAGTTGAGTAACAGCGCTCGAGCGACTGTCTCGGTACTCGCATTTTCGAGTGGGATCGCCTCAGGAAATCGAGTAAAACGGTCGATAATGGTGAGACACTGGCGAAATCCTCTCGATGGAGGCAAGGTCACCAGGTCAATGTGTATGTGTTGAAATCGTTGCGTCGGCAGCTCGAAATTCGCCACCCGCGAGATATTGTGTCTGGTTACCTTGTTTCGCTGACATTCCACGCACGACTTCGCCCAGTCGCGGCAATTCTTGTTCATTGATGGCCAGACGTAGCGTTCAGCGACTAACCTCAGCGACGCTCGTTGTCCGGGATGTGCGAGGGAATGGAGAGAATCGAAAATCTGTCTCCTGAATTGTTCTGGGACAAATGGACGTACTGAGCCTGACGAAACGTCACAAAACAGTGAAATGTCCGGATCCTGGTATCGTATTCTCTTCAGTTGGAGCCCAGAAGCAGTATTTTGGCGTAATTCCTCGAGCTCCCGATCACCAGATTGGCCTTGTGCAAGTTCCCGGATGGAAACTGCTTGTGCAATGGCGTCGAGTCTTGACAAGGTGTCGGCCACGATATTGTCGGTCCCAGCAACGTGCTTGATCTCCGAGGTGAACTGTCCAATGAAGTCGAGACGTCGAAACTGCCACGGCGAGGCTCTCTCAGGCCGCTGTTTGAAGGCGTGAATGAGAGGCTTGTGATCCGTGTGGATGCTGACGTGACGATTCTCAAAGATGTGCTTGAAATGTCGGACGGCTTCGTAAATTGCGTGAAGTTCCCGGTCATACGTAGAGAGTTTCTGTACGTTCGGTGCTAGTTTCCGACTGAAAAATGCCAAAGGTTCCCAGGAAGTCCCGCTTCGTTGTTGAAGAACCGCTCCGATCGCATGTTCGGTCGCGTCCGTGAAGATGGACCACTCAGCGTTCACATCGGGATGAGCCAGAAGCGCAACGTCTGCCAAGGCTTGCTTGCTGTTTTCAAAGGCTTCTTCCAGCTCGGGGGTCCAGACGACTGGCGATGTGTTCCGTATTACTGGTCCTACGAGCAGTTGATTCAACGGCGCGAGGATCTGCGCACAACCTTTGATGAACTTCCTATAGAAATTAATTGTGCCGATATATCCACGAAGTTTCTTGATATTTTCCGGCCGCGGGAAATTCAGGATCGCCTCGACTCGCTTCCTCGGTGGCCTAATCCCTTCGGCTGAGATCGCGTGTCCGAGGAATTCCACCTCGGCTTCTCCCAACCGACACTTGGCGGAATTAATTACCAGTCCACTCTCCTTCAATCGTTGGAAAAGTGCAGTCAGGTGCTCACGATGTTGGTTCTCGTTTTCTGAAATCACCAGGATGTCATCGATGTACGGAAAGACAAAGGGAAGATCGCGAGTAACTTCATCAATGAAGCGCTGAAATGTTTGCGCCGCATTCCGAAGTCCGAACGTCATCACCGGGAATTCAAATAATCCGAACGGCGTGATTATCGCAGTTTTTTCGATGTCTTCGGGTGCTACCGGGATTTGGTGAAAAGCTCTTACCAAATCGATCGTCGAAAATATTGTTTTACCGCGAAGATTCGCAGCAAAATCGTCCAGATAACGAACTGGGTATCTGTCGGGGATTGTGCGGTACCAGTTACCCCGTCAATAACACACGCGTTCTTGACGTCAACAAGTAAGCCGAAATGCTTGAGGAAATCGGCTCCGATTATTGGATGCGAGACATCTGCTACGACGAAACGCCAAGACAGCTCTCTGCGCAAACCAATATCCAGTTTAATGTGTGTGTCGCCGTAAGTGTTTGTAGTGTATGTACCGAGCGTGTGTGTGTGTGCGCGCGGCGTGAGGCACGGAGAGTGGGGAGAGCCGAAACGCGGATCTGTAATGCCAGTCGAATAAACGCCTCGGAACCTCGAAGTCTGTACATTTACTCGCCCGCCCCAAATACAGAGCAAATGGCGACGAGGATAAAACTTAAGAATTTAAGACGTTAAATGGCAGAGTCGGACGCAGCGAAAAGCGGACTAGCGTGGATATACCAATTGCGGAAGGAGGAGGTATTGGCAGAGCTAGAGGTCAGAGGAATACCGGCAAGCGAAGCCAACAAATTGGACGAATTGCGTCGAATTTTGAGAGAGAGCGTGCTAGCAGAACCGGGAACGAGTGAACAACAGGGATCGGAGCGGAAAAGGGAGTTGAAGGACGCAGAAGGGTTTGGAGTATCAGATGAAAACGAAGAGACCGGGGCGACGATAACGGGTGAAGCGGAAATGGAGTACACGACGCAACTCAACTTCCGGATAGGAGTCGACGATTGGGAACAATTTGTTGAGCGTGTCGAGTTTTACTTCGAGGCGAAGGGAATAACGGACGCAGGTAAAAAAAGAGCGATTTTTTTGACAAAAATCGATGCGGAAACGTACGCAGTGGTACGGAAAGTATGCGCCCCAATTAAACCAAAGGATATGCTGTTGGAAGAGATCATCAAAAAGGTAGACGAGTACGTGAAACCCAAGGTGAACGTAACCGTGCTCCGATCGAGGTTTCGGGAGAGGATTCAAGCGGAGGATGAACCAGTGACGAAATACGTAGCCGCTCTACGGAATTTAGCCACGGAATGCAAATTCGCATCGGAAGACGAGGCGATAAAAGATCAGCTGCTCAGTGGGGTTCGCGATAGAGATATCAAAGTGGCTCTATTTCGAATAGGAACGTTAACATTGAATACAGCGATCGAGACGGCAACGGCAATAGAAGAGGCACAGAGAGCGGCTGATAAATTCAAGGTTGCGGCTGAGGGCGAGGGGAACAACACGAGGGAGCAAGCAACAGCAGAGGTGGATCGACTACAAAAGCACGGCAGAACATACGGGGGCCGAGCGAAACCACGTAAGGAACGAGAGGGACAACAGAGCGGGCCCGCTCGGGGTAAACAGCAGCGAGACGCACCGACGAAATACAGTCGACGTCGCTCACCAACACCAGGTCCGGCGGAACGTCTAGCATCGGGATCGAAATGTTTCTGCTGTGGGAAGCCAGGCCACGAGCGAGTCGATTGCTGGCACCGAGGGAAGACCTGTGACAAATGCGGGGTGCGGGGACACCTACAAGCCACGTGCAAGGAGTCGGCAGCACGGAGGAAGAAACCGGTCAAGAACATGCAGCGAAATACGGAAGCGAGCGAGTCAGACTCCGGGTCGGAGACGGAGTCAGATTGGTATGCGGACGTTTTTTCGGTGAGGGGGGGCCCAAAAATGTGTAACGCACTTAGAATTAAACCCCAATTTTTGCGTGTTAAGGTAGAAGGTCGAGAGTTCGACATGGAAGTCGACGGCGGGGCGGACGTCTCATTGATTAGCGAGAGGGAATACAAGGAACATTTTTCGGAGATACAATTGGTCGACTCGGATACAACGCTAAACTATTATGGGGGTGAGGAAAGCGAACCAATGGGGATGTTAAAGAACGTAATAGCGGAATTCGGTAAGATTCGTACTAAAGGCAATTTATATGTAATGGGGAAAACGGGGAAACCCTTGCTGGGTCGCGATTGGTTACACAAATTAGGACTGTGGCCGCTCGGAATAGAGCAGACGGAACGTAAAATTACGGAGCTCAAACAAATGAAACGACAAACGAGCGAGGTACCGAATATCCAGGAAATGAGGGATCAACTTTTCCGTAAATACGAGGGGTTATTTTCACCGGGTTTAGGGAATTATACGAAGTCAAAGTTTGTAATTCGAATGAAAGACGGGACGACACCGATTTATCGGAAACCGCGAACGTTGCCATTAGCACTGAAGGATAAAGTAGGCGCGGAGATTGAGAGATTGGTCGAGGAAGGGGCCCTTTCCCCGGTAGAAGCGAGCGAATGGGGAACACCAATTGTGCCAGTAGTAAAAGAAGACGGTAGTTTGAGAATATGCGGCGACTATAAAGTAACGGTGAACCCGGGGTTGCGAATCGACAGACACCCACTACCGAGGATAGAACACCTGATTGCAAGTTTACAAGGGGGAGTTTTGTTTTCGAAAATAGACCTGAAAGAGGCATACGCGCAGGTACAAGTAGATGAAGAATCGAGAGAAATCTTAACGATAAGCACGCACAAGGGGTCCTTCCGACCGAATAAATTACCATACGGTATAGCGTCAGCCCCGGGATTTTTCCAAAGACAAATGGAACAAATATTCGCTGGAATGCCGGACGTCAATGTGTTTCTTGACGATATAATTATTAAGGGAAAAACGCCGGCGGAAAATCTAGAGCGAACGAGCCAGGTGCTTGATAAATTATGCGAATGTGGGCTGAAATTAAAAAAGAAAAAATGTGAATTATTGGTCAAGAAAATTCGATATTTGGGAGTAGAAATCGACGAGCACGGGGTACACGTATTACAAGAGCGAGTAGAAGCAATTGATAAAGCCCCGGCTCCGAAGACAAAAAAGGAATTACAAGCCTTCCTGGGCATGATAAACTATTACGCAAAATTTATCAAGGACCGAGCAACAAAATTACACCCGCTATACGAGGCATTAAAAGAGGGGAAATTCCACTGGACGAACAAGTGCCAACGGGCCTTTGAGAGAGCCAAACGCGATTTAAAATCGGCCGAGGTACTTATTAATTACGACCCGGAAAAAAAGATAACGTTGACGTGTGACGCTTCGGATTACGGCGTCTCGGCTATACTGGCACATGTGACTCCAGAGGGGGAAAGACCAATAGCGTACGCATCAAAGACATTGTCAGCAAGCGAGCGGAATTATGCAATGATTGACAAGGAGGCCAGGGCGATCATATTCGGGGTGACAAAATTTTTTGACTACCTGTACGGACAGAATTTTTTGTTAAAAACGGACCACCAGCCACTGGTGCGAATCCTGGGACCGAAAAAAGGGATACCGGTCATGGCCGCACGAAGGCTACAAAGATACGCGAGTTTTTTAGCGGCATTTAAATACGAGATTACGTACGTGCGGTCGGAGTGGAATAGCGCGGATGGATTATCGAGACTTCCGACGCCGGCGCCGAAAGACGGAGAAAAGTCAAAAAAAGAATTCACGTATTTACATTGGGTAGAGCGGGAGTCGTTCGCGTGTTTCAACGATAGAGTCGTAGCAAGAGAGACGAGAAAAAGCACTGTTCTAGCCGAAGTTATGAGATACATATTAGAGGGGTGGCCGACACGGAAAGAGATTCCTGAGAACTTGCGACCATTCGAAGCGCGAAGGGACGAATTAACGATAGAACAGGACTGTATAATGTGGGGATATCGCGTGGTCATTCCTGAGAAGTTAAGAGAGAGGGTAATTAAAGAACTCCACGCCACTCATTCAGGTGTGGTAAAAATGAAAGCGGTCGCCCGATCGTTTTTCTGGTGGCCGAAAATCGATAGCGAAATCGAAAACGTTGCGAGAACATGTCACTATTGTGTGGAGCTCCGTGATGACCCGCCGAAAGTAGAGCTGAATCCGTGGAAATGGCCGGAAAAACCGTGGCATAGAATACACACCGATTTCATTGGGCCTTACAAAAATCACAATTTTTTATTAGTAATCGACGCAAGATCGAAATGGCCCGAGGTGTTTCTGATGAAATCGACGACGGCGGAAGCCACAATAAAAGTTTTCAGAAATCTCTTTGCACGTTTCGGGCTCCCTTTCCAAGTAGTGAGCGATAATGGGCCGCAATATACGAGCGCCGAGTTCAACGAGTTCTTAAAAAAAATGGGAGTAGTACATACTTTTTCAGCAGTGAAACACCCAGCGACAAACGGAGCGGCCGAAAACTTTGTAAAAACGTTCAAAAGAAAATTAAAAATATTACTAAAAACAGGAGAAGCGGTACAAGAGGCGATAGAAAAAATATTGTTCGACTACAGATCAACAAAACATTGTACAACGGGCGAATCACCAGCGAAATTAATGCTAGGCCGGGAGCTGAGAACGAGGTTCGAGCTGTTACGACCGGACGTGGGAAAAAAAGTTGAAGTAGAACAAATGAGACAAGTAAAAAACACGGGGGGTAAAAGAGTTGTGGATTTTCGAGAAGGAGAGGAAGTATGGGCGAAAGACTTTAGTAAAAACTCCGCAAAATGGGTACAGGCGAAAATAGTAAAAAAGCGCGGTCCAGTGACATATGAGATTCAGTTAACGACGGGACAAATTGTAAAACGTCACACAGACCAAATCGTGAAAGGGCCGAGGCAACCGAAGGAAGTTCCCGAAAACGAGCGGACCGGAGAAACAAGCGACGAGATACCCGTGCGCCGTTCAGCCCGGCTGAGGAACAAAACAATAAAGAAAGTAACTATAAGATTAGGGAACGGGAATATTGTAACACCGGGCCAGAATTAAGCAGAGAGGAGTGTAGTGTATGTACCGAGCGTGTGTGTGTGTGCGCGCGGCGTGAGGCACGGAGAGTGGGGAGAGCCGAAACGCGGATCTGTAATGCCAGTCGAATAAACGCCTCGGAACCTCGAAGTCTGTACATTTACTCGCCCGCCCCAAATACAGAGCAGTGTTGATAGGCGTATTATTCGCTGCGTACAACACGTAGTCGAGCGCGCGCGAAGACAGGTCTCGCTTCGGGTAAACAGTGACCTGCGAACCCGTGTCGACCAGGAATTCGACTCCCGACGTTTTGTCCACAACAAATAGGCGGGCTGAATCGGGAGAGTCCGTTACCGCCTCTACTGACTCTCGGGCGCGTTTCCCTGAAACTTACAACCAGATAAGCACTTCTTCGCGTCTTTCCCGAATTTGTGATGATACCAGCATATTCCGGATTTATGAAGCTTATTGTCGCGCGATTTGCTTCTCGAGCGACTGCGAGATCGTCGGCTGTCTTTCGCCTGTTTACCAACAATCTCAGCGAGCTGTGATACTTGCTTGGTAAGCGCCGCGATTTGACCTTGGAAGTCCGAGACAGCAGCAACGCTACTTGGTCTCAAAACTTCGTTGAGAGCATCGGCGGCTTCCGACAGTTGGTCGATCGTTGCTTCTTTTTGAATTACCAGGCCCGCTCGAATTTGTTCCGGGAGATGCGACAGCCAACGCGCCTTGAGGACGTCATCGTCGATATCGGGGACGAGACTTCGCAGGTGACGCAGGTGTTGCGACGGTTTGCGGTCCCCGAGGCTCTCCCCGTCGAGCAGTTGCAAAAGCTTCGCTGCCTTGGATTTCGAAAAACGAGATATTAATGTTTCTTTCAATTTTTGAAACGGTACCTGGAGTGGTGGATTCGTGATGATGTCTTCCACCTCCGCTGCAGAGCGCGTGTCGATTAACGGAAGCGTATAGTGGAATTTGTCCAGTTCTGTGACGATTTTTCGGTTGCGGAACTGCGATTCGAGTTGTGCGAACCACAGCGCTGGTCGCTCCGCGCTGAACGGCGGTGCCTTGACGTCATACACCACTGTCATGTCACAGACCGCGTTTTTCCACTCGTCACCCGTTTCGTCGCTAGTAGCCATCTCGAGTGACAGATGCTACACTAACCGGCAAGTCAAAAACCGAGACAATGCACTGAGCAACGGCTTCCAAAGTGTCTTTGTCTCACTACTAGCGCAGCACAACGTCCATGGGTGCTCAGCAATGCACTAGCTTGAAAAAAACGAAAATCACCGCGCAACGCGCACCGGTGTGCGGCAGGATAATAGTGTCGGGGAAAGAGAGAAAAAAAATGAATTATTAACTGCGAGTCGACACACGGTCGCGAAAATTCACTATTCCGCGGCGCGTCCCGTTCAATCACTTTTCTTACGAAAAATTCGGGGTCACCAATGTAGGAATTGTGTGGGAGAAAGAAGAATTCCCTCAACTCCAAACTAATATAGAAATTTGTGTCTTTATTCCCGGGACGCGTATTACAGATGTAGCGATATTTCGGTGTGCCCGGCACGTGTTTACAGGCGTAGATACCGTGATCGACTGTCCCGTGAGCCGTTACAATTATTCGGTCTCACGGAAACCGAAACGTCTCGGATGTTCTCGAGCGTTTGTTTTTATTTCGGCGCGAGGCTCGAACGCTCTCGCTCGCTGCCGATGTGGTAGACGCCACATATATATGAGGTGCGTCGCGTGGTACCGGAAATCGCAAGTATAACGAGTCGGGCGTGCATCGGTGAGTCTTATCATATCGAATGGGTCAAGTATTGTCCCGACCGAGTAACCGAAAGACAGTGCGTTCCAGTGATTCTTTGCGGGGATGCGCGACGCGTCTACCGGGTGACCAAAAATGTGTGAATCATACAATTTTCGTAATTTCCACTCATTTTCGTTCTGCACTGACCTAAACAAATTATATTTCTGGTGCCTTTCTTTATGTTGCCGCGATTTGTGGATTAATGGTAAATTAGTGGGGAAACAGTTGTAAATAAAATAATAAATTAATTGAATTTGTTTACGAATTAAAAATCTATGGGTCAAGTCGAGACAGTTGGGTAGAGGAAAAACACGAGAAAAACAAATAAACGAATAGAAAATAACGAAAAATATTAATAATAAATTAATATTAAACCATAATTATCCAAATGTTAAGCACTCGTTAAATGGAAGTATCGATTTTTTAAATCGAAGAGAGAAATAACGAAGTGTCACTTATCGTCGGTGGTGTGAAACAACACACCGTCCGGTGGAGAAAAATTCCAATCCACGACGCAGAAACACCACCCAAGAAGATTGGAAAACAAAGGAAATTGACGCATCTAGCAACAACCCCTCCAGTCCAAAAGAGGAGAAATTATGACCACACCACCGACATTATTGAAGAAGAAGGAGAAGTCAGCGTAGAGAACATCGTCACCGAATCACACGACTTCCAACCCTCGATCGTTTTAATTTATCGATAAATATTGTGAAATTATTGTTATAAAAATCGAAGGTAAAATAGGGATAAATTCCATCAAGAAAGCGTTCCATCACCGCTCGACCGTCACCCCTCCTCAAGGCGACAGCGGGGAAATAGCGAGGAGGTTATTTAATGAGCCGCAAAAGGCGACGGAGATAATTAATATTCCGGACCCGTATCAGATCATTTTTGTCATCGAAATATCCGTCGGATCAACTTAGAAAAAATCGTGAATTTGTGAATTTGAGATCGTTAAAACTCTCCAACATTAAATATTATAAACCATCAGTATTTTAAATGAAAGTTTGGACTTTATATCTGGAATTCAATTTGTCTTCGATCTTGTGATTAAAACTACGTATTTGTGTAATAGTGAACTTTAACTCTTATAATCCAAACTCAAGATTGTGAACTTCGAGTTTTCCAATACGCCGTATTGGTTAAATTGTGAACTTTAACTTCTTTAAAACCAAATCTGGAGTGAAGATTCAACCTGTTAAAAAGAAACTTTATGCACTAAATCATAAATCACATATTTTGTCTCCGATTTTCGAGAATTTAAATGTGACATTGAGAAATTGTGAAACAACCTATAATCAAAATTGTTATTTGTGAACTGACACTTTTGGTGAAATATCCTTTTGACCTTGCCCTAACAAACTGAACGGGCAGAATAAATAGTATATTGTGCAACAAGGGTCGAAAGTTGGCAATTGCGGCGAGTGTGAGGTTTGCTGCCCGAGCGAAGCGAGGGCTGCAATCAAACGAGTCGCAATTGCCGATTCGACCCGTGTTGCACATCATACTTTTTGTAACGAGTGCACGAATCTGCGGCACTTGGAATGGCAGTCGCGCGAGACGAACGTTGAAAAGTGAGGTTGTGATTCAAGGGACGAAAGTGAATGACAGAAACTCCCAAGGGACGAAAGTGAACGAACTGCGAACTGCGCATGCGTGACTCTGTCATTTCACCACAGGTTCGCGACTGACAGGGAAACGGCCACTTTCGGCTCGCAAGACTGCCATGGAAAGTGCCGCGATTCGTGCACGTGTTACAAAATAGTATATTGTGCAACAAGGGTCGAAAGTTGGCAATTGCGGCGAGTGTGAGGTTTGCTGCCCGAGCGAAGCGAGGGCTGCAATCACACGAGTCGCAATTGCCATTTCGACCCGTATTCACGCATATTATGCAGGTGAGAAAAAAGAAAGAAAAATTATATAAATAATTATCGAAAAGTTTATATCCAATCTTCCTTGTGGTGTAGAAATTTCGGCCTCGTGGTCGGCCGGAGAAAAATTCGTTCGAATTGAGCCAAAATGGTGGACGTCGTGTCTCGCGGTCTTCCACGCCGGTTGCGGTGTTTCTTCCTCTGTTCCTCGCTCGAGACACCTCGGTGTAGGCACAACGATGGTAAGCCCGATGGTGATGGCGATGGTGTGCCCTGCGTGGCTGCACGGTGGCGCCACCGTACGTGCACCGCGTGCACCTCGTTGAACGCCGCAACAGCACCGTGGCTAAACGGTGGCGACAAGCCGTGGACGGAGTCCACGTGGCGACACCGTGGTGGCACACAATGCTGGTCGCTGGAAAGTTTACAACCAGTGCTTTTAAACGTACCAGTGTGAAAAATATCTCTGGACTAGGTTAAGATGGTTTAAGTTTAGTATCAATTGGCTTTCTCCCCACATTTGTCTGTTATGTACATTTTTCTTCATATTGTAGCTATCTCGAATTTCGCGAATTTTTGCTCTTAGGGGATTCATCCCAGTGTATGCAATAAATTTACATTACATTTATAAAGTCCCCCTGTAAAAAGTTCATCAGTGACAAATGCAAAATTGTTTGTCGGTCCAAATTGGAATCGTAACCAAGTTATAGCATTACATTTTTTGACATCACTGCGGCGTGAAAAGTGAGTTTCCCGGGCGCAAGGCGCGTGGAAATCTACCTTTTTCCACGTTGTGATATCAAATTGTATACGATACTCGAAGAACAATGTTTTCGTTAAATGTGTCGTAATGTACTGTTTTTGTAAAGTATCAAAATGACTATAAAAGTTTCCGAATATAAAAAGTGTATGTGTAACGTTCCAACGTGCGTGAAGCGCACGTCGAGAGGCAACGATACAAACTCCTCGAGTGAAGCGCGAGGGTATTTTTATTTTTTGTTGGGCCGCTTTGCTACGTCCCGTACGGGCCCGTTGTCCAATCCTGTAATCGCGAATAACGACGGAAGGAGATACTCATGGAAACTGAATTACGCTGACGCGTACTTTATATGTTTGACAAATAACCACATATATTTGTCGTAGATAAGAACAATTCTCCTGAAGGGACATAAGCAGAACAAAAATAATCGCGTAACTCGCGTCACGATAAAATTAACCCCGGAAATATAAATGAAAATAATAAAGAGAGGTCGATTACATTCGCGCTTGCGCACTCTCTCACACAACAGACTTACAGTTTGCAGGTTCTGGCGGATGAAACAACGTCAGTACCGGGAAATTTCGTCCGGTATTATCTCAACAAAAATAACAACAGATAACGGATATGAAAATAATAATAAAGTTCACGCCACTGTTTCACTTAGTTCACTAGTCCTCATAAGCTACACTTACTGTCTCTACACTTAAGAAAATACTAAAGTCTCTTGACGTTGGTGTTCATGCGGATCGGCATTGGAGCACTCGCGGAAGTTTCGTTTTCTTTTTTTTTACGCCTGGATTGCGGGAGAGGAGCACTAGGCACACGCAGGGAGATAACTCACATCCAAATAAATCCGTTAACTCGTTTATTGTGATCTCGCCCCGCCGCATTTACAATCCCACGCGGTCGCGGCCCTCGAATTTTTACGCGCGAGATCGGCTCGGTGTATCGGGAGAAGCGCGCGACGACAGTGCGAGCATTCACGGGGCTCCTGGGAGACTGCCTGCCCTTGCGGCTTGACGACAGCGTAGCACCCAAAACAAAAGGGGCCTACGTGACATTTTTCCCGTCGATCAGCCGTCGTCACTGTTGCCGTGCGACACTTCTCGGTGCGACGTTATTATAATATTTAGCTCGGTGCGCTCGAGGCTGGGCGCGCGAAGATGAGAGTGCGTGAGACAGAGGCGACGCAAACAAGCCGGTCGCATGAGCTATACGGCGAATGATCCGAACAGTTGGAAAAGTTGGAAAACGGAAGAAAGTCCTTCAAAACCGGATTGTCCTTAAATAGTACGCGTCTCGATTCACGGCGCGGCAGAACACACTCGCTCGATTGCTCGGAGTCGAGATTTATTGACCAATGTGCCAACGGGTACGCGGACTTGCTCGAAAGATCGTCTTCTCGGATTCGTTGCTAATTCGGAACTGATCTCCTCGCGACTCTCCGACGAACTCGCGAGTTCTCGGGAGACGGGTGGAGACCGCTAGGTCAGCAGAAAGACGTCGGCGCCGAGCTCCGACACGTGGGGCGTCGCGATCGTCCATCACGACGGAAACCCAGCGCCGCGCATCACGCGTTGGTTTTAATTTCGCCGGAAATTGCTCAGCGCTCCGCGTGAGCGCAGCTGCGGTGTGGAGTCGCACCCCAGATGACAACTCAGCGGTGCGCTGTTGCTAAGGCGCGTTACGTCCATCACTTTCCCGAGACGTATCTCGAAAAAGTACGGGACGTAACATATGAATATCACGAAAAAATATGAAAGAGCAGATTTCACCATTTTTCGAGTGATAGCCTGATCAATGAATTCTGAGAGAAATTTTTTAAAAGCGATGCAACCACTGTTTTCAGTTGTAGGGCCTGGGAACGATGGTATACGTTAAATCGGCATTTGAAAACTTCAATGTTCAATTTTTAAGTTTCTCAATCCGGAGACGAATCTATTTCTCACAAAAAATGAAGAAATGTGGCTTGATAATATTGCGCCCGTGCTTGAGAGTACTAAGCCATGTGAAATTCACACTCGCCTTGAAAATACGCAAATGTTCTGTTACGACAAACATTCGGTCGGTTTTATTCAACCAAACATTTACACGCGTGATGAGCGCTTCCGCTTTCTGTTCCCGTACGCTGGTCAGTGAGAGCCAGGGGCCCTCTCTCTACCACTAATAACGTAAAATACCGAAGACGCAACCCCGTTTTTGAGTCCTAACCTTTCGGAAATTTACTTGGGTTAGGGGTAAGAATATTTGTCGTTTACTAGTGATCAAATTGGTTGGTGTGTGTTGGAGTATGTGTGTGTGAGGTTTAAATTTCGTGGCAAACAGGGGTGAAACTTCTAATATTAAAAAATATATACAAATGAATTTGATAAAAATGGATATAAAATGTACTTACTGCGGTTCGAAAGTTCTTGTGGCTTACGTTGGAATGATGCTGGAGTTGAACAAATTTTATCGTACAGGATCGAAAAAGAGGCAAACATGTTCAAAGGGGATGATTCCCGATAATTCTTCGAATTTATTCGAAAATAATTAAGGCACTTTGGCCAATAAACATTTGTTCGATATTTCCGTTATAAAGAAATGGCCACTGATATTTCGTAGGAAAAATTATTATATATAATAATCCTCGTATTTTTTCCGATATCGCGGGATTTTTTGGCGTTATTCGATGTGCCCAAGCTCACGAACGAAGAATATCACAATTATCCCGGCGCCGGTTGGATATTTTCGGAAAAATTCCAGCATAAAGTGCGTTTGGAGAAGTGATGACATGTCCATTTTTTGGTGTGTATCGATTTTTTTTGCGTTATTCGATGTGCCCGAGCTCACGAACGAAGAATATCACAATTATACTGGTGCCGGTTGGATATTTTCGGAAAAATTCCAGCATAAAGTACGTTTGGAGAAGTGATGAGATGCCGCTTTTTTTAGTCTAAATAGATTTGTTTTTTGTCATTTTTTCGTGGAGAAGTAATGACGTAATGACATGTCCACTTTTTTATCTGGATGAAAACGATATTTTTTATTTAACTTCATATTACAACTGTCAAGATAAATAAGAATAAAATTATAATATTTTCCTTTTCGTTTTAAGGATGGAGAAGTATCTTCTTTAAGTTTCTACTTAAAACGAAAGGGACAATATTATAATTTTATTCTTCACTTTTTCTGTTGCTTCAGCTTCGCAACAACAGCTTTTTTGTCCGTGTCAGAAAGACAAACGTCTATGTTTTCGCCTCGTTCAAGTGGGCCGAAAATTTTTCTTTCGAGGTACTTATTAAATCTATCTGCCGTGACACCTCGGAGTGCGTCCGTGACTGCGCTATCTTTGTTCTGTCGACGAACACCACTAAGGGACTTTCTGCTATATCTTGGATAATACGACAATGACAAAAATTTCAAGAACTGCGGAGTTATCGACTTGAAACGGGCGGTGTTTTCCCTCAATGTGTCGGTCTTTTTTTTAAAAGAAGGTTGGATTTTATCCTCGTCGTCCTTTCTTTGTTTCGCTGCCTTTGCTTTTTTCACCTAGAAACAAAATCAGGAAATTATTATATGATATATTCTATATACTATATTATATAATAAGTATAATATTTCACGGAAACAAAGTTCATGTTAGGATCGATTATCACAAGGAAGACAAAATTTGGCTTTTTTATTTCCAGGTGTATGTTCCTCCTTCAAAATAGTAAACAAAATAGAAATATTACCTCCGGATCCTTTGGACTTCCGAGTATATCTGTGCCCTGAAGCCATCGTTGATACCGCGTCGGATGACACCGTCGCACGGCTTTGTTGATGTTCAGCTCAACAACTTCACTGCCGCTGTTGTCCAGCTTCGATGAGTCGCAATTACATTTTCATGCGCATTTTGCGTACTCTACCCATTGGCGGGTACCGAAATTGACGGCCTCGTTTATGTTGAACCCCAAATTGAAACCTTGATGATATACTCTGGGGAACGTAATTATGAATTCGCAAGGGTGCTGAACCGTTGTCTGCCACTCAATGCCATGTCGCTTCAAGAAGTCTCAATTGATGAGAAACAGCTTATGCCTTATGAAGCCTTCACATATGAGCTCTTCGCTTGGTAGCGTTGCAGCAATGGCTGATTCCAATTTGCGAGCGTCAGATTCTTCAATATGGATCCATACTTTTCGTTCACCAAGGTGTTGGTAGTTTATTGACAACAGATCAGTGTCCTCCGTATGCATGACAAACGTAGATAACCCCGAACCGAAGTACACATACGGTGTATGAATGCCGCTGACTTGATGGCCCTTGACATTCGATACGAGATTCAACGTACCAGGTAATTTGTTCAAATTCCAATGCTCCACGGTGTCCGGAAAAAAACGTCAAGTCTGCATCGGCACCGTAAATGATTCGGTTTTGTTTTGAAAACCCGCAGTCACTCCAGTAGAAGTTTTCGAGCTCGGAACCATCATCAAGCTGGACGACATCCGTTGGCAATTTTTGATTCTCGATTTTTTAAATATAATTATCGATGTCATTATCTTCTGTGGTTCTGCTTCGAGTCGATATATTCCGGTATTATGAATTTCCGTGAATTTCTGATTTATCGAATTAATTTTCGTTTTTCTCAGAGACGTCAAATCTATTTTTGGAATCTTGGATAACCACTGTTCTGGCGGTACCACCTTTACGAGCCCAGCTCGATCATCATCCTTCTCAAGTGTATCGATATATTTTGTGAAATTTTGAAACTGTTCAAAATTTGGAGTGTACAGACAACGTTTTTCCATCTCTGCAGATTGTAAATGGCCGATTTATCTCAAATTAAGCACTTTTTATTGTACCATGAAAATGTACGGATTGTTTCAGTAATATGTTCGGATTTCGCGTTTTATGCACGGAGTTAAATGAAGTCTAAAATATAGTATTTACCATAGATGTTTGTGGTTTTTTTGGTGTTTTCGATCACGTTATATCCGTCTACAATAACTCCGGTCCAAGTAAACTTTGGAAACAGATGCTAAGGAGCAACTCTCACTCGAGATTTAAAGAAATTCGCCACGCTTACACACTCGCTTATTTCCTACGTGTCGCGGTATATTTTTTTCAATATAAAAATTAATTCTCGCAGTCACAGATGAGCAAACCGATTTAATGCTTATTACTTCCCATGCCAGAAACGATACGAAGTGACAGCAAGCACCGAAGACAAATGATAACAGTTTGAGTCGACGTTGTACGGGGTCGGATTAAAATTCACGGAAATATACATTGTCACAGTGTTTACGTATAATATGTATTCGCTCACATTTAATGTATGTGTGTGTGTGTGTGTGTGTGTGTGTGTGTGTGTGTGCGTGTGCGTGTGCGTGTGCGTGTGCGTGTGCGTGTGCGTGTGCGTGTGCGTGTGCGTGTGCGTGTGCGTGTGCGCGTGCGTGTGCGTGTGCGTGTGCGTG
Source organism: Pimpla rufipes (assembly GCA_963932165.1). Lineage (NCBI taxonomy): Eukaryota > Metazoa > Arthropoda > Insecta > Hymenoptera > Ichneumonidae > Pimpla > Pimpla rufipes. Next base: position 7,372,478 of record OZ010641.1, read on the forward strand.
TGCGTGTGCGTGTGCGTATGCGTGTGCGTGTGTGTGTGTGAGAAAATTTGTACTATTTGTACAGAATAGTACAAATTTTATAAACACACAGAAATTAAAATTTTTACAAAAATTGGCCCAACGAATATGTTGGTCGTAGGTTAAGAAAAATTCATGTTAACTATCATAAGACTTTTTGATAATCAAACATTTTTTTGATAATCACAAGACTTTTTGATAATCAAACATTTTTTTGATAATCAAAAGACTTTTTGATAATCACATTTTTTTTTTTGATAATCAACATTTTTTTTTATAATCAAAAAACTTTTTGATAATCAAAAGACTTTTTGATAATCAGACGACTTTTTGATAATCAAAAGACCTTTTGATAATCAAAAGACTTTTTGATAATCAAAACACTTTTTGATAAAACATCGTCAGAATTAAAAGGGGTTAGGATCGGAGCATGAAAAATTCAGCTGGTATCCCACCTATATTTCAAAATCCGGAGACGGAGACGGACTAAATATGGCTTTCTCACACAGGAAACTTTGTTTTCGTCAAATTTAATAAAGCTTGATATATGAGGAAACCGAAATTGATAAACATGCTTGCTCACAGAGGAGGGTTTGTGAAAACGAAATCGTAAATGAGGAAACAATGAATATCGTTGTTTTACTGTGTACCATTTTTATTGTAAAATGAAGTCGGTTACATTTCTATTTTTTTTTTGTTTTTCATCTTAAATTTTGTAATTTGTTTGTCTAAATATTTTTTCAGTTTATTTTTGATTTTTTTGTGGGGGGTTGTTCTGTTTTCTCCTTGTCTTCTTTGTCCTCGTCAGCTTCCTTCTCGCGATAATTTTTTTCCTCTTCAGTTTTCTTATTGGGATCGTCTTTTAGGATTACCTAACGTACAACGATCGTCGTCTCGCACCTGATTACTGTTATAAAAGGTAAAACATAAATGCGGTTATTGCGATGAATACGAACCACTTCTATTGACGCATAAACTTTCTCACTTCAGAGGTAGAAACGAAATTATATTTTTTAAATATCTATAGAGTAAGACGCAAGGTTGGAGGAAAATGAAAATTTTTCAAGAAATAAAAAAAAATATTTTTGCTTTAACTCACGTCAAATCTCAAGAAATTAACTGAAATATTCTACAGATAAAAAATAATACCTTGATAATAAATAATACTTTAAATATTACAAATTTGGTACGCAGTAAATTAAAACATTATTTTTTGTCTATAAAAAATTTTACTTTAGTATTTTTTCGAAAAATTCAAAATCCCATAAACTTGAACCTATTTGCCGATTTATTCCAAATTCAATACCAGCAATTACCAGCAATATGGCCCACATTACAATTTGCTATGGAAAAATAGAATTTCATAATTAGGTCCCTCATTGACAGTGCTATGAAAGTAACTAATATGGTATTCGCATTAAACCCGGATAGGACGCTGTTATCTTAGGACGTCTTTGATAATTTTCTTCATGAAGGATAATGAGAAGCATAAGCAGCGTGAGCCTCCTGAGCTTAGAGTTAACGGAGAAAAAATTACTCACGTGATGTGAGGCATGTTTCCGGCGCGGATTTCGGCCTCAACCCGTTCCAATTCTGCTACGAGGATCGCGTCCCATTCATCGGGCTCTATAAAATAATGTATCATAAAGTGAGAAGAACTTTTTTAAATTAAATAATTTCCATATTAAATTTTCTCTTTCTACATACCGTAAAATGCAGCAATAACGTCATCGATGTGATTAGTCGCCATGTTATCGTCGAGAAATGTCATTGGCATTGACAAACGAAAGATATAGCAAACATGAACATATTGTTTAGTGACATTCATTTTAAACGTTGAAAGTCGATACGACGGGCATTACAAATTGACGATGCCAAGAATTATGATCAACTTTCAGAGAAATCGCCAGTACACGGTGATCCAAGACGGCCAACCGCACAGGTTAAATTTTATTGCAAAGATTGCCCTTGATGCAATTAGCATAAATATAATCTTACGAAATGCCTGCTACATTCCAATATGACAGTATAACCTAATGTATTGCATAAAATTTATTATTTAGTTTAGTGGGATGTTTTTGAGCGACTTGGATTTAAAATTATACGATCAAGACGGGCATACGGTTTCATCGTATCAAATGGTTTTCGATCTTTTTTCAAAGTGGTTGTGTGGGATAAGCCGGAATCGTGCGAAACATTAGCAAACATCAACGAGGTATGTATGTATGTATGTAGTTTTATTCTTTCCCCGAAGGGTTTCGAAGTCTTTTAAAAAGGTTTCCTCCTTTTTACATCCTCCCTTCTCCTCTCTCTCTTTATACATTTCTTTTACATCCTCCTTTCTCTTGCTCTGCACATTCCTTTTGCCTCCTCCTCTCTCCTCTCTGCCGTTCTTTGTCCCCCCCGGCCCCTCTTCACTCCATCCCTGTTTTACCACTCTGTCGTCCTCTCTTCCTCCTTCACTCTTTCCCATTCCTCCTTTCTCTCGTTCCTCTTCCACTCCTCTCCATCTATCATTATCCTCCTGTTACTGTATCTCACCTTTCTCCCGTCCGAACTTTCCTGTCTCACCCACTCCATTATCTTGTATCTAGATTGTCTCTCCCACCACGTTAGATCCTCCCCTACCCACAATCCTCTCTTCCCTAGCTCCCATCTTCTCGCCATAAGTTCTTCTTTTTCCTCCGTCTCCTTCATCTCCACCATAACCTTCATCTCTTCCCCTGCCTGCCACATTCCTACTATCTTTTCTATCCCCACCTCCATCCCCGCTGCCTCCTCTATCATCTCTTCCACCGCCTTTTTGTCCATATTCTCTACTTTCCCCTTCTTTTTCAGCCTCAAATTCCTCGCTCTCTTTTCCCGCTCCCTCCTTTCCTCCTCCCATTTCAGCTCCTCTTCTTTTCCCTTCCCTGCCCCCCCCCGCACCATTACCTTCCTTTTCCCCTTGTCCTCGCTTTTTTTCTTTCCCTCCTCCTCACCCTGCTTCCGCCCACTCGTCACTGCTGTTTCCACTATCTCTCCTTTCTCCTTTCCTTCTCTCCTTCTTTCCTTTGTCCCCGCCCCTCTCTCTCGTTTTTCTCTTCTGTCCACCACAGCCTCTTTTCCCTATTTTCCCTCCCTTCTCCCTTTTCTACTCTGTCCCTCCGCTCTCCCTCTCGCTTGTCCCCTCCCTCCTTCCACTCTGCCGATTCTTCTTTCTTCCTCGTCCCGCCGCTCCCTCCGCTCGCCTCTCCGCTGTCTTCTTTTCCACTCGTCTCCCCGCTGCCTTCTTCTTTGACCCGTTCCTCTCCGTTCTCCTCGTCTCTTCTGCCGCTCTTCCCGCCTCCGCCGCCGGTCTCGAGTCTTTCTTGTCCCGTCCTGTCTCCGTCGCCCGTCTCTCACTCGTTGTTTCTCCCTTTCTTTCTCTCTTCCGTGCCTTCTTTTTCCTCGTTCGCCTCTTTCTCCTCCCTCTCCCCTTCGCCCCCTTCTTCTGCCTCTTCTTTCTCTCTGTCCTTCCCCGCGCCCTTTTCCATCCGTTCCCACATTTTTCTCCATCTCTCGTCCTCTTTTTTCACTTCCTCCATTCCCTTCGTCAGCTTCTTCGTTTCCGCCACCAATTCCTTGAATACGTCCATCAATTCCTCACGACTCTTCCACACTCCTTGTACATACTCCTTCATTTCCCCAAATACCACCAAATTCTTTCCACTTGATCTCCACCAGTACTAAAAATCGCTCCGCCGAAACTCTCTCCTTTCCTCTCTTGCTACCACAAAACTCTCCGCCGAAAACCTCTGTCCTTCTCACTTCTTTTCCTCAAATTCTCTGCCGTCGTCCCTCCACTCCTCTCCGATAATCACCTTCCTCTTCACCTGAACACCAGTCCACCGAAAATCTCTCTGTCTCTCTCTTGCCCCAATTCACCAACACACTCCGTCGCCAATCTTTCCGACCTTCTTTTCCAAAACTTCCGCCACTACATTCTCCGTCTCTTTCACCACAAAACACTTTCCAAACTGCTCTCTGATCTCCTTGCACTTTTTTTTCTCTCTTCTCCCAGTCCTCGCTCTCTCGTGTCGTTCTCCTTTGTCCAGTCTCTCCGGCCTCTGCTGCTATTCCGATTCCGTCCTTTGTCCCCCCCCACCCCGCTGTCTGCCCACGTGGCTACCACGCTTCCCTCTTCTCTTCTTTTCCGCCGTCGGCCACCTCGTTTCGTGCTTAGCCGTTTCCGCCGCTCCTCGTTCTTCTTCGCCTATCTTCGATTTCGCGTCCCTCGTTTCCGCTCGTTCCTCCTGTCCTCTCCATTTTCCTTTCGCCTCCCTGCCTCGCCCGACCGTCGTCCCCCTCCTTATTGCCTCTGCCACTGTCGCTCTCTGCCGACTCTCCGCGCCTGCGCCTGTCCGTCTTCTCGCCACCGTCCGCTGCTCTACTGTCTCCTCGTCTCACCCCTTCGTCCTCCCGTCTTTTCACCGTCTACTCCATCTCGCTACCTCTCTCGCTCTTCTCCATCTCTCTACCTTTTCTCTCCGTCCTCCACCGCGCCTGCGCCGTTCACTCCCGTTCCACTGCCTTCGTTTCTCCGCGCCTGCGCCGTTTGCCTCGACGTTCCCACTGCTCTCTCCCTCATCTCCTTGACCCCTCATCCACACTGTCCAGTCTCAACTTTCACTGTTTTTCCTTCTCTTCCTCCCACGTTTTCCACTTCACCTTTTCCTCACGGCGTTCCTCACGTCCTCCTCACCCCCCTCGTCACTTCTCTTCCACTTCCTCCCCCTATTTCCTCCTTTTTCTCCACTTTTCCCTGCGCCTCTTTTCCCATCGTTCTACACTCTCCGCCATCTTGGGAGGCTCGACCATCAACGAGGTATTATGTTTATATAGGATTGTATTATAATTGTTATTAAAAATGTTCTTTTCTGCAATTGAGATAGTAAGAATAGATTCGGCGACAGCGATCAGTCGGAATGTGTATGCACGTATAAACATTGTGCCTATGTCGGCCTTTGAATTACATGTCTATGATGCCGCACATTTGAACTTTTATGGCAACATCACGGATTCGGAAGTAGCGCAACTGCCAAACTTTCGTATATGTATAGAGAATGAAGAGGACGATTAAGGAAACATATCGAAAATGCTATATGGAATCACTGAAGATATAAGATACGTTCTCGTATGAAAATAAAAATGTTGAGACTCTGGTAATGATTAATTCGATGTTATTTAACAAATTAATGTCACAGGATTAAACGATCATTCGCGGCGTAAAATATTCTAAAGAGAAAAAAAGTAATTGTCAAAAAATAATTCTTGGTGTTTTCGCATGCAAAGCATTTTCCGAGTAATTGGCCGGAGAAAAATTCCGAGAATGTTCCGTATACGATTTTAATGAAATTTTTTAATGCCCGCTTCTTGTGAGATTATAATAAACATGTCAGGAGCAACGAATAAGTATAACTCCTTTCATGAAAGGCAAAAAAATTATACTTGTTCACAAATATACATTTTTATCTACCGCAAAATTGTAAAATAACTGATTATTCCGTGTGCCTGATGGTCGAAAAATATCGTTGACGAGGGAAAAAAATACGCGCTTGCTCGAAATACCGATGTAGCGACAGGAATAAATGTTGAAAACTAATACGTTTTTATGGAGATGCCCAGTCCTGGAGACTGTCATGTACATTGACAGTCTGTATTGTCACTCGTTTGGTGAGTTTATTGACAGAAAAAATGTATGAAAAACAGCCAATGCTACGCATTTCTTTGACTATGGCTTCACTGTAATAAATGGAACATCACGTTGACAACAGCACAAAAATTCAAGAAAGGTAAAAGCAATTATACTTGGCAAATACACATTGCCAAATACACATTTTAATCTACCTTGACAGTATGTATTGTCATTAGTTTGGTGGGTTTATTGATGGGGAAAAAATTATAGACAGCCAATGCTAAGCGTTTCGTTGACTTTGGCTTTAATGAAGTAAATGCAATATCAAGTTGACAAAGGTACAAAACTTCACGAAATGTGAAAGGAATTATAGTTATTAACAAATACACATTTTTATCTACCTTGACAGTGTACCATAACTGGTGTTTCCACGTGCTAGATAAATAAAAAATTTCATTGAAACGAAAAAAATTAATAAAAATACGATTGCTTGAAATACCAATCTGGCAACAGAAATAAATGTTAACAACTAATACGTTCTTATGGAGATGCACAGTCTCATTTATATTGACAGTCTCTATTGTCACTAGTTTGGGGGATTTATTGTCGGAAAAAATGTATGAAAAACAGCAAATGATACGCGTTTCTTTCACTTTGGCTTCACTGTGGTAAATGTAATATCAAGATGACAACGACACAAAAATTCAAGAAAGGTAAAAGGAATTATACTTATTGCCAAATACACGTTTTAATCTACCTTGACAGTCTGTATTGTCACTAGTTTAGTGGGTTTATTGACGGGGGAAAAATACAGACAGTCAATGCTCAGCGTTTCATTGACTTTGGCTTTAATGAAGTAAATGCAATATCAAGTTGACAATGGCACATAAATTCAAGAAAGATAAAACGAATTATACTTATTGGCAAATACACTTTTTTTATCTACAATGACAGTATACAATAATTGGTTATTCCGTGTGCTCCATAAACGAGAGCGAGGTTAGTTTGTGAAAAGGAAAACGTAAATGACGAAAAATGTGCAGCGTTCTTCTACTGTGTACCATTTTAATTATACAAAAGATCCTTTAATTTTTAATTTTTTGTAGATTTTTAAAACAAAATTTGGTTTTGTAATATTGTTCACTTTATATTTGGTTTTTTGTGGGTGATTCTCTTTTTTTCCTTGTCTTATTTTTCCACGTCAGCTTCCTCCACGAAAAAAGTAGACAATTTCAACAGGTTAAACGAGACCGTTATTTGCCCAAAGCCCCAGGAAACGTTGGCTTCAAAAACTATGGAATGGACCGAAATTTGCAGATTAGTCAAGAATAAAATATCCAACTGAAATCCAAAAGTAATCTTACCCGATGAGGTTAAGTAGAAACCACGATACAGTAAACGAAATAATCTATAAAAAAATGAAAATGTATGCGTGATCAAAAAGCATTATTATTATATTTGTAACTCAATTGCCAAGATATTACTTTCCAATTAAAAATAAAGTCCTTTTGTCTCATGATACTTAGGTTTGCAATCTAATCTATTTTTGATTCTGTTAGTTTTTCCGTTGGATTATTCGGTTGTTTGTCTGTAGAATTCGATGTGTCTGCAATTCGTTTTGTTTGACTAGACGTGCCCGCTTCAGTTGCATTTCTGTCATATCACGTGATGTTGACGTCGATTCTTTCATCTTAATTCTTGCTTCCTCAAAAGCCAACAGTGTCCGGCGAAATGCATTTGTACATGAGCTCTTTGCAAAAAATGTAACATTAAATCACCTGTTAAGTCATATTTTTTCAGTTACGATGATTCTAATAATTGGACACATTTTAATACCCTTTGAAAACACTCTGCTTGCATTTTTCGGATATTCTTATTCATTTATATTCACGACCCATATAATAAAATAAAAAACAAATTGGAAAACGATAAGAAAACAATATGCATTTTTTAGAAATTTACCGTAAATACATCATACCATCAAACGTTTGTTCACGGAAACAAAGCTTTTATTATCAAGAAAACATTTTAAAAATGTCCACGTATTGCTTTCAAGCGCTATTAAAATGTATAATGTTAAGACACATTTATCAAGCGTAAAGTAGCTAAGTCGATAAAGAACAGATATCCTTACCGTCCGTGCTTTAAAAATAGCCAATCCCTCACTTTGGGCTATGCTTTCAGAGTATCCAAAATCTTGGTGATACCGGCCGGTATCAAGTTGTACTTTAATCAGCGACGAACAGCCAACAGTAAAAGAATTTTCTTTCTGATTGATGAAATCTGTTGAGGTTATTGGGAAATAGAAAACATTTCTTAACGCTTAATTAATTTACAATTAATCAATTATACAATTTTATCACCTATTGTTTGACTGATGACTTCATGCGACCAATGTAATCTTCCAAATACAGCGTCCGCGATGATCAAGAGGTCAAAAAATACAGAATTTTGCTCTTGCATTTTTTAGCTGATAAGATGACATAGGTCTTGAATTAATCAACCAAAAAAAAAATGACACCAATCAATGTGAATTTGGCAAGGTACTATTAAAACAAAAAACATGGTATGATAGTCAGACTGTCAATCGTCGTAATTGAAGTTTATAGATGGTCGAAGGTAATAGTTACAATTTCCACTACGATCCAACGAATTTATGTTTGCAATTCATTGAATGTGGATATTTTTCATTCATAGTGTAAGTATCAACTAACCTTAATACATATTTTATTGGTCTATAATCTGCGTAGGTGGAACATCTCGGTAAACATACCTACGATTATTTTTTTGGTACTTTTTAAACATTTCGTACAGCTTGACACACTGATGAACATTACATTTTGGCGTCTTCACTCGGACTGAAATCTTCCTTCTGTCCCCCCTCGTTCTCGTCTATTCTTACTATCTCTATCTCCCTTCCTCTTTCCTCTTCTCTTCGTCTCCTGGTCATATCCCTTCCCCTCCCGTCCTTCAGCGTTTCATTTCTTTCGTCCCAATACCACCACGTCCCGTCAATCCTTATCTTCCCGTGTCCGATCCTTATGTCTTTCCCTCTCGCCACTTCCTCTTCTCCTAGTTCGCTTAGCCGCCATTGCGTCCTCTTCTCCCCCCAGGTCAGATCATCTTCCACCCTTATTCTCCTGTCTCCTATGTTCTTTCTCCTCCTCATCACCTCTTTTTTTTCTTCTAAGCTCTCCAACTTTACCTCAATCGCCGTCTCCCTCCCTCTTCCTATCTCCTTCGCGCCCGCTATCCTCACCTGCGCCACTATCCTCTCCATCAGTCTCATCACCGTCCACCTTGCCTGCCCTTGCGCTGCCACTCCCTTGATTATTATGCTGTGTCTCTTTCTCTCCCTTTCTTTCGTTTCTATCTTCCATTCTAGCTCCTTTATCCTCTTTTCCATCTCCTCTCTCTCCCCCCCTTATTTTCTTCCGCCATTACTCCGCTACCCCCCCCCCCCCCACCGGTCTTTTCTTTTCTTTCCCTCTCCCTCTCTAGTTCCATTATTTTTCCCTGCATCTCTTCCACTCTCCTATTTCTCTCTTCTTCTGCTCTCTCCATTTCCTCTATTCTTTTCTCTAAGCTCTCTTTCTGCTGCTGCCACCTCCTCTCCCCCTCCTTCAATTCCTCCCTCAGCTTTTGTATATCCCCCCTTGCCCCCCCGTCCTTCTTTCTCCCCTCCCCCTCCACCGCTATCAGCTCCTCTTTTACCTTTCTCAGCACCTTTTCCATCTCTTCTACTCTTTTCTCCAGCCTCGCTTCCCCCCGTCTTCCCGCTCTTTTGGTGACCTTTGCGTTTTCCTAGTTTTTTGGAATGCCCTTTTCTCTTCGCCCTCCTCCCCTGAACCTTCCCCCTCCTCTTCCTCTCTTTTTCTTTTCCACAAATCTGTCACGCTTCCCATATTTCCCACACTTGCACTTCTCTCTCTCCCTAACCTCTCCGCGTTCGTTTTCCTACCTCTCTTTTTCGCCGCTTCCTCTCTCCCATCCCCCCAGTCTATTAAGTCCTGCTCCTCCTTCTTCCCATCCCCCGTCCCCTCTGCGCCTGGCATCTCTGTCTCTCTCTCTTTCTATTTTCCTATTGTTCTTCTTTATTTATTTTACTTTTATTTTATTTATTTATTTTTATTTTATTTTCTTCTATTTTATTCAATTTTGTGTACTTATTCCTATCTATTTTTTAATTTAATTTAATTTAATTTAATTTAATTTAATTTAATTTAATTTAATTTAATTTAATTTAATTTAATTTAATTTAATTTAATTTAATTTAATTTAATTTAATTTAATTTAATTTAATTTAATTTAATTTAATTTAATTTAATTTAATTTAATTTAATTTAATTTAATTTAATTTAATTTAATTTAATTTAATTTAATTTAATTTAATTTAATTTAATTTAATTTAATTTAATTTAATTTAATTTAATTTAATTTAATTTAATTTAATTTAATTTAATTTAATTTAATTTAATTTAATTTAATTTAATTTAATTTAATTTAATTTAATTTAATTTAATTTAATTTAATTTAATTTAATTTAATTTAATTTAATTTAATTTAATTTAATTTAATTTAATTTAATTTAATTTAATTTAATTTAATTTAATTTAATTTAATTTAATTTAATTTAATTTAATTTAATTTAATTTAATTTAATTTAATTTAATTTAATTTAATTTAATTTAATTTAATTTAATTTAATTTAATTTAATTTAATTTAATTTAATTTAATTTAATTTAATTTAATTTAATTTAATTTAATTTAATTTAATTTAATTTAATTTAATTTAATTTAATTTAATTTAATTTAATTTAATTTAATTTAATTTAATTTAATTTAATTTAATTTAATTTAATTTAATTTAATTTAATTTAATTTAATTTAATTTAATTTAATTTAATTTAATTTAATTTAATTTAATTTAATTTAATTTAATTTAATTTAATTTAATTTAATTTAATTTAATTTAATTTAATTTAATTTAATTTAATTTAATTTAATTTAATTTAATTTAATTTAATTTAATTTAATTTAATTTAATTTAATTTAATTTAATTTAATTTAATTTAATTTAATTTAATTTACTTGTTCTATCTCGCGTCGCGCTCTTATATTTCCCTCCCTTGTTCGTTTCTATCCACGCTCTCGCCCGTCGCTGCCACCGCCCGCTCCCCTCTGTCCCCCCACCGCCACTGTATCCGCCCGCTCTCCTGGTTTCCTTGCTCGCTTCACCGTGTTCCCCCACCTTGGCTCCCCTCCCTCTTCCCGTATGCTGCCGCGCTCACCCGTCCTACGCGCCTCTGCCTTCGCCCGTCCGATGACGCCACCTACCCGTCTTTCTCGCCGTCTCGCTCCTTGCTCCTTTCGCTGTTGTTCCTCCCCTCAGCCCACTTACCCCTCGTCAGCTGTCCTCCCTAACCTCTTTCGCCTTCTGTTTTCCTTTATCCCTAACCCGTTCTACTCCCCGAACCCTCTTATTTTATCTCTCCGTCCTCTTTATTCTCTCTCCTTACTATCACTCCCACTCTTCTCACCACTGCCTCCGCTCTTCTCCTTTTTTTCCGTGTTTTTCTCTCACTCTCGCTCACACTCGTCTTCACTCACTCGCACCGGAAACGGAAGTCCCAATTATTTATAACAATGACTTGTAATCCAAATTGGCCAGAGATAAAAGAGAATTTAAATAGAAATGAATTACGATCAGATCGTCCTGATTTAAAGAAATTATTATTAGAATATCATATATTCGGTAAGCATACAGCATATACCTACGTTATTGAATTTAAAAAAAAAAGAGGTTTACCCCATATACATTGTGAGGAATTTCCCCGTGAGGGGGGTTCACAGCCCCGGCTCTTACCCGCCGGGTGACTCGGATCGTACAATAACTCGAAAAAGGCAGCGTCACAAAAAAAAAGGTAGCTCGAAGCTCGATAAAAGAAATCGCGGCAACATACTCCTGACCCGAGTATCCACTGGAGGCGGAGGGAACGGTAGGGATCGAACACACCGACGACTGGGCGCCAGATACCGAGGTATCGCCGGGGAATCCCGGCTTAAATTCGTCGTCGGTACGGTCGACCCGATCCGAATCACCGGCGGGAGCGGTGAGAGCCTTACGAGACCCCGACTGGCTCAGGCTCCGCGAGCTGGATGTGGTAGAGGGGCGGTTCGATCTAGGGAGCAACAACAACGCGAAGCTTCGGGAAAAATCAGGGCTTTATTAAGCAATTCCCGGGCTGCACTCGGTCGTTAGCCGAGGCGCAATTACGGTCACAATTTCGGGTTGACAAACCATCTGGTCGATAGGGCTCGAAACAAAAATAACAAGAAAATAACTAATAATAAATAATCAATTTGAAAATAGGGGCTCGATATAAAAATAATACAAGGAAATAAATAATAATAAATAATCAATTGTAAATAAGGGAGCTCGATATAAAAATAATACCAGGAAATAAATACTAATAAATAATCAATTGTAAATAAGGGAGCTCGATATAAAAATAATACAAGGAAATAAATAATAATAAATAATCAATTGTAAATAAGGGAGCTCGATATAAAAATAATACAAGGAAATAAATAATAATAAATAATCAATTGTAAATAAGGGAGCTCGATATAAAAATAATACAAGGAAATAAATAATAATAAATAATCAATTGTAAATAAGGGAGCTCGATATAAAAATAATACAAGGAAATAAATAATAATAAATAATCAATTGTAAATAAGGGAGCTCGATATAAAAATAATACAAGGAAATAAATAATAATAAATAATCAATTGTAAATAAGGGAGCTCGATATAAAAATAATACAAGGAAATAAATAATAATAAATAATCAATTGTAAATAAGGGAGCTCGATATAAAAATAATACAAGGAAATAAATAATAATAAATAATCAATTGTAAATAAGGGAGCTCGATATAAAATAATACAAGGAAATAAATAATGATAATTAATCAATTGTAAATAAAGGGGCTCGAGTCGTAGGTAGCCGCAGGTAGGTCTCCTCTCGTAGGTAGTCGAAGGTAAAAGAGAACCGTAGGCATCGGCGCGTAATTCGCGGCTCGTAGGTAATCGAAGATAATTCACGAACTATAGTTTGCGGCTAGTATTCCGTCGATCGAAGGAAGCGGGTCCACGAGAGAGAGAGAGGCAGAGAGCGATAATACTACGAGCGAAACGGCAATCGAAAAATATTAAATACGAAATAAATAGGCGCAGGTAATCGAAGGTAAATATTCGGGCTCGGCAATACAACGAAGAGAGCGAAGGGGGAGAGGGAGACAGCGCGAGCCCGAACGCGCGCGACGTAAACACGGGCCCGCGACCTCGAGCGAGTCGCCGGCCGGCAGGCCAGAATCAAAACAAAGGCAAATGCATGGGTCCTCTCAACTATCTCGCCTAACGAGGCGAAATATTCAGCGGCGGAGCATGAATGAAATAATTTCACGCCAGCACTTAATCTAATCAAACTACAACGCGATATAACTGCGAGATCCCGAGACGGCCGTCTCGCGCGAGCAAATCAAAACCACACGCAAACAACGCAAAAAAAAACTATAACCTCGCGCGGACAGCCGAGCCCGGAACCGCAGTTAGCCACAAATTAAGGGGAAAATAGGCAAACTCAAGGTAGCAATAACGATGCTCGCCGAAGAGAGCGTCGACCAAATTCCGGGCCGAGCATTGTTCGCGCCCGGCAAGCTACCGGGTGGCCGCACGGCTAACCGTCCTCACGCCTCAATAACCCAACTATTCACTAAAACAAGTGCCGAAAACTTACGTGGGACGGTCGGCTCGCACGGCCGAACAACGCTCGGCTACACAAGATCAAAGTGGAGGGCCAGGGCTCACCGGGAATCTCCGTCGTCTCGATGTCGAAAATCCTCGGGTCGATGGCGTGGATCACTCGTCGCTCGCTCGAAGGTCCGGCACGGAAGAAAGAGGTGTTGTGTCGCCCGCGTGGCGACGATTTCTTCTCTCCCCACCCTGCCCACTCGCCGGCCGCCTCGCGCGCCCGCACGCGGTTGGTGTGTCGCTGACTCGGCGGCGTCTGCGGCCGCGTCGGCGCGTCGCCGCGCGCGCGGTGGCGCGCGATTCAATTTGAATCCGGCCACCGGCGTCCTTTGGCCTGGATCTTCGTGGCCGAAGGCAGCGGCGATTTTCCGGCGCTTGTCCACCGCTCCGGTGTTCCTCCTCCAACCTCGGGCTGCAGCAAAATTCGCGGGAACGCGGATATCTTCCCCGCGGAACCCACAGCCACACCGAGAGAGCGCGGGGGGCCCTCACGCGGGAAGTCGAGGCCTACGACGCGTCGGCGATATTGGCCCCCACAACTAAGGTGCAACGCTGCAATTCAGCTCTCCCGGCGGTACTGCGGAACCCTTTCTTAATGGGGCGCCGGGGTGACCGGTCCGCGACATTCCGTGTTCCGGCTGGGCGGTCCAGCGCCAGGCTGGGAAGTCGTGGGGAGGCGGGTGGCTCAGTAATGTTTCGGCCGTTTCTCCAGCGCGCTCCCCTGGCATCCAATTCCGCGGACACAGGTGTTCGGTGCCCGCCTGCGGCTCGGTCAGACCGAGCCCAAAAACCCGAAGTCGGAGTTCGACAGGTAGCTCCAGAAAGGATTTCGTGAAGGCAGCAAAAACGTAATAAATTGTCGACGTCCCGTTGGTAGGGAGCTAGGTAACGGCGTAGAGAGCGGTGACGGCGGACACGCGCGAGCGATGAGTGCGTGGGCGGCGAGCGGCGGTTTGCGAGCAGGGCGGTTTGCGAGCCTGGTGTTGTTGGTCCGGGGGGGGGGGGGGGTTGAGATCCCGGTGGCAAACGGGGTACAAAATTGGTCGACGTTATCGCGAAACTTAGTTATGGGCGGCGACTTAAAACTAATTAAAATAATAGAAATTAATAATTTACGATACTCGCTGAATACGCAGGTAGCGGTTGGCAAGAGAGGAATTCGGCTGGCCCGCCGGTAAGGTAGCGAACGGCACCGACCCGAGGGGCGTAAATCCGACCCTCCTCGCCGTTCACACTTCGCGCAGGTGGCGTGGCGAAAAATCACGTCACAACATCTATTACTTTTTCTAGAAAAAGATTACAGCATTCGAAATGCTAACGCCGTTGACAAAATTATATCAGCAGAAATACCTAATAAGCAAAAACATCCACGTCTACATGAACTAGTAAAACGATTCATGGTACATGGTCCGTGTGGTAATACAAATAAACATTCATCCTGAATGGATCCAAAAACAGGAAAATGTACAAAACATTTCCCAAAACAATTATTAGAACACACAACTGTGACGGGTTTTCTTTGAAATTTCCGCCCCAAGGACGCATCCGCAGAACACCGAGATGTTTTTATGAATTACGTCTACGTTACAGGTCAACGCGTCTCGAAAATTAGCGTTTCGGTTAGATGTATGCGCTCTCGTTTTTTATTAGAACAGTTTGCGGTTTGCATTACGTTATCGGATTGTAAAATAACGTTACCGTTTGAGTTAACGTAATTTTCTGGTTTCGGGTTGCGTTTAGACAGTTCTCGTCAGTCAATAATTTTCGCTATCTCGTGGTTAGGACACCGGGGTCGCCGTGGATCAGAGCCAACATAGAAGCTACCCAGCGCACCCGGTGAGTTCCCTTACGGTGCATCGGCAAGTTACTGCAGAGGTTCGGTTCAATTCCGAGGCTCCCCTGGTGAGGCTGAATAAAAATTATATTGTTTCCGTTTACGTTTTAGTTGGAAGGCCGTAGTGGCGAACTCGCGATCATTCGACCAGTACGGATTGCCGTGATCGCGTATTATTTCGGTTCCGTTTAAGTTTTCGTTGTTACGTTTGTTATAATTTCTATTCAGCCCGGAGAGCTGACTTGGTCGAAAGCCACCGCCATGCAGTTTTAGCGAATTTCCCGAGTGAACATCGATTCGGGGATATTTATCGGAATTTCTGTTCACGGTCTACGTTTTCGCGTTGAGCAGTATGCTTGCCGCTCCACGGCGATCGTCGCTCGGAGGTTGAGTAGGGGAAGGACCGAGAGCGCACGGCTCTCGGCACGCCTTCGACTCGCGACACTCTCTTCTGTTCTCGACTCTTGACCGGTGAGCATCTCAGAGCTCTCGCGCTCGCGGCGCGGCTTCGGCCGTGCTGCCAGCCACGTTACCACTGCATTATCGTTGGTGGTTGGTTATGTTCTCGTTATGCTACCGTTTTCGACTTTTTTCTTAGTGCTACCGATATTTTTCTAATTTTCAGGTTTATTATGATATCGTTGGATTTTGGGTGTTATCGCCGTTTTTTTTATGGGTCCGAAAAACGACCCTTGTGGCATTACGCGTTATCGTTACTTTTCATTTTCCTTGCCAGTTTCAATCGTTTTAGGTTAGTACGATTATGGAGTTCTCGCATTGGAGTTATCGCGTTTCTCCGATTCCTTCATTATATTTTCGCGAGTCAGTTACCGTATTTCTCAACGGAATATCAAGAATATTCCGTTGTCGCGTTATTTCGATTTCGTTGGGTTCCGTTATCGCGTCATTTCGATTCTTGCCGTGTTTCTTTATCGCGTTATTTCGATTTTTGCTGTGTTCGGTTATCATGTTATCTCGATTTTTCATTGTATGCCGTTATCGCGTTAGTTAGTCTAGGTTTTGTTAGAATATCAAAGTTCTCGCGCTAGCGTTACCTGTGTATTATCATGAACGCCGTGACCAGTCGCAAAATATATTTCATTTTATTTTACTATTAAACTATTGAATTTTTTCGTTTATCTCCCGCTCATCTACCGATTGGCCGCCCATGCCCTCTCTCCACAACCTGACACACTGAGGGAAACGTGGTTTACCGTAAACCGTCCGTTTGATTTTCGAAGCTGCTTAGTTTTCCGTTTCCGTTTCTTGATTACGTTTACGTTTGAGATGCGCGGTTTGCTAATTCCGCGAAAAATAAAAATTAGCTGGCGCTAGACGGCTCTCGCGGCGACGAAAATCAGGCGGATAGAGGAAAGGTAACCGGGACGTAAAAATCCCAGTTACACAACATTTTCTCACGATTCTTATCCATTGTATAGAAGACGCAATAATGGGTCAGTCATTATTTACCAAGGTCAAACCTCAATCAAACTTCCAGACAACTCATTCATTGTCCCATATAATCCTTACCTGTTATTAAACTTAAATTGTCACTGCAATGTTGAAGTTTGTTCAACAGTGCAATGGATAAAGTATTTGTTTAAGTATTGTTACAAAGGTCATGATTGTGCGATTGTAGATATATATGACGAAATATCCCATTACCTGTCCACAAGATATGTATGTCCAGCCGAAGCTATGCATAGAATTCTTAAGTTTAAAATGCATGAGCAATCGCATGCGACCCAACGGTTAGCTGTGCATTTGGAACGACAGGAAATTTTTAAGTTCTTTAAATCAACATGATGACGGGGTTAGAACATTTTTATATACTGAAATACCAGAACATTACGTTTTTGATCAGACTAAAAGAAATTGGAAAAAACGATCAAAAAAGAGTAAACCCATAATAAGCAGGATGTATTTTGTAAGTCCGAAAGAAAGAGAAAGGTATAACTTACGGCTATTATTGCCTTACGTACGCGGTGCAAAAAATTTTGAAGAATTAAGGTCATTTGAAGGTGTAACTTATGAAACATTCACAGAAGCAGCGCAAAAACGAAATTTGATTGAAAATGATGATGAAATAGAAAAATGTCTCGATGAAGCAATCAATTTCAAATTTCCCCATGAATTGTGCAAGTTACTCAGTTACATTTTTGTTTTTTGTTTCCCCTCGTATGGAAATGAACTTTGGATTAAGTATAAAACATTTCTCTTAGATCCAAAATAAAAAATCCAATCGTAAGTGAACAAATAGCATTGAAGAATATAGAAGTTTTAAAAATTCATGGTTATACCCTCAATCATTTCGCATTACCAAATGTCAATGAAGCTGTCATAATAGCTGATGCTGATAAGATGGATGATCAAATATTAATACAAAAAAAGATTGCCATTTTGAAAGAAGAAGTCATAAAATTGCGCGAAAGTTTTAATCATGAGCAAGTACAGATTTACTCTACCGTTCTAAATGCGGTTAAGGATCTGTCAATTATAAAAAGATATTTTTATCTTGACGGGCCGGGTGGAAGTGCGAAAAGTTATTTATTAAATACTATTATTAAAACAATTGAATGTGAGAATCGGTACACAATAGCTGTAGCTTCGACAGGGATAGCTGCTAATTTACTAAGACAAGGGCGGACAGTGCATTCAATGTTTAAATTGCCGATGGAGTTCAATGAAAATACAACATGTAATATAAGCAGAACATCTGAGCATGCTGAGCTAATAAGAAATTCAGAACTTATCATATGGGATGAAATCACTATGTCATCAAAGTATGCTTTACAAGCCATCGATTTATTATTACGCGATTTAACTAAAAAAAACATACCATTTGGCGGGAAAGTAATTTTATTATCAGGAGATTGGCGACAGATTTTGCCTATAGTCAAACACGGAACAAGAACACAAATTCTTGAAGAGTGTATTGCGAAAATAATAGGCCGCCGCATCCCTGCGGTGGCCCGAGTGACGCGTCGCCTGTAACATAAAAAGAAATCGGTCAAATGCAGGTCCAAAGTTCAGCGCATGGGCTAAGGGAACGGGCTACAGGACGCGGGAAATATAGTGATAGCCGGAGCAATGCGAGTCCGGATGGGCTAAAGGAGAAAGGGGCTAAAGAACAGGTAATATATACAGTGATAGATGCACCGGGGGTTTGAGTATAAAAGGAGCGGCTGTGCAGCGAGCGGCATTCTGTTCTAGATACTGCAGCCGCTGCAACCAACCGGGGATTCCACCGAGCTGTCACTTGAATTATCTACTTACCGACGGAGTGGCGAGATCGTACTTGTATTTTCCTGGATTTGGACAGCTCGACTGGGATTTCGGGCCTCAGGGACCCCGGTTGGACTAGGACAGAGTCGCCCCGTGTCGAGGGACTAGGAAATAGCACCAGGACGGAAAATTTGTCACCGAAAAAGGCGGAAACGGTAGCGTAGGAGAGAGACAGGGAAGCCGGGTGCATCTTAGCGCGAGAGACGACAACAGAAATCGGCTTACCGTGAGAGCTGTCGGGCTCAGAGCACACTAATCCAGGTAGTCATCGATCCGAGCGTCTTCCGGTCATTTTCATATATCACACTCCACTTTCGAGGTGGAGAAAATACGAGAAAACATCGAAAAACTGTTTCGGACCGCGGAGCGCGACACCCCCCCTTGTAGCATGTGCCGCGATTTGGCGGAGACTAGCGATAGACAGCTGAGCGCTCGGGGCATCGATCACGCGAAGCGCCGATCGATAGACGCTCAACGCCATCTCTGAGCGGCGAGCGGCGATAACTACCGCCGGCGGTATTACAGCGCGCCGATAACCGGTTACCACGGAATTCGGACAAATTTGTAGATTTCGGGGGTGTCTAGTTACGCGTAGACGGCATTGATGATCGGACCAATAATCGAAGCGGATTACCGAGACCCTAGGCAGCGCACGCGAATGTAAATGCTGCGAAGAGCCCGGGGAAATAGGCGAATGTGTGAATCAGGGAAATGAGGGTCACGACACATTATCCGTATAAAGTAATTAATTGAGTTACTAAAAACGACTATTATTAAGTAAATCGCTGTTTATTATTATAATTTCAAATGTTCCTCCATTATTTATTGTTATTTTTGTAATTTTTTATTGTTAATATAACCAACTTTTACCAACTACACCGTTTCCGACTCATTCGTTCCATGCTCAGTTACTTTATTTAAAAAAAGTTAATGTCAACGCCTGAACCACGTTACAGTATTAAAAGTACTCATTTATGGAAATGTTTCAAACATTTAGCATTAACAATTAATAATAGAATTGATAAAAAAACAAAAAGAATTTATTACTTGGCTATTAAAAGTAGAAAACGGAAGCGCGTCAACTCAGTTCGAACAAGAAAATGATTTGGTTGAAAACCGAGTGAATTATTGACAAAAACTTATATTACTAATGACATTTACGATGAAATTATTAGCAAAGACGATCAAAGAGTATACAATTATGCAATTCTGTCTCCAATTAATTCTGATGTTTTCGATATTAATAATGAGGTAGTTAAAAGATTAGAAGGTGAACAGAGACAATATTTAAGCATAGACACAAATGAAAGTGATGCGGATGATATGCGAAATTGCATACCAGTAGAATATATGAATAGTATAACTCCCTCTGGATTCCCGCCACACAATTTAGTATTAAAAGTTGGTACAATAGTTATGTTACTACGAAATTTGAATATCAGTCATGGATTATGCAATGGGACTAGATTAGTAATAACTCACATGCTCAATAATGTGATAGTTGCTCAAAGAATTACATGTGAATATAGAGGTCAAACTACCTTCTTACCAAAAATAAAATTAATAAGTTTAGATAATGACCTTCCTTTCAAAATGGTAAGAAAACAATTTCCTATTAGAATAGCATATGCTATGACTATTAATAAAGCTCAGGGCCAAACTTTCGACAAAGTTGGTGTATACCTTAAACATGATGTATTTAGTCATGCACAATTATATGTTGCTTTATCGAGAGTACGGACGAAAGAAAATTTTAAAGTATCTATTATCGAAACACACAAAAATCAAAATTACACAAAAAATGTAGTTTTCAATGAAATATTTGAATAGCACTATGAATTTCATTGAAGTTTCATTAAGTTACATATCGACTTAATCATGACCTCTCACGCAATGAAAGAAGTGGCTGCCCTCGCTGGCCGTTGGCAGCTCACCGTCGGCTGTTGTTGCGACGTCCGGTGGCAGCTCGCTGTCCGTCGGCTGTTGTTTCGACGGCCGTTGGCAGCTCGCCGTCGCTGGCCGTCGGCAGCTCGCCGTCGCTGGCCGTCGGCAGCTTGCCGTCGCTGGTCGTCGGCAGCTCGCCGTTTCGGCGCTCCGGGTAGGCGGGAGCGATTCGGCGACGGCCTCGCATTCCGCCTCGCCTGGGGGGGTGTTAGCGGTCGACCGGCGGTTCAGCGGGTGTCGGCGCTGCATTCGGCGCATGGGTGCTGCCCGCGGCCTGCGGGTCCTCGGCGATTGTCG
Source organism: Pimpla rufipes (assembly GCA_963932165.1). Classification (NCBI taxonomy): domain Eukaryota; kingdom Metazoa; phylum Arthropoda; class Insecta; order Hymenoptera; family Ichneumonidae; genus Pimpla; species Pimpla rufipes. The sequence continues at coordinate 7,393,330 of OZ010641.1, forward strand.
CGTCGGCCGTCGTTGGCTGCTCGTTTTCTGCCGGTTCGGCCCAAATTACGAACCCGTATCGCTCGTTCGCGCGGAGCTGCAGTCTCGTCGTCCGCGTCGCGACGCTCCGGGCCAGCGGTGCGGTCCGCGTGCTCGTGTGCTTGGCCGCGATTTTGGGCGATGGGGCCGTCGGCCGTGCCGCTCGTGAGGATGCAGCGCGCTTACCCCTGAGCCTTGAGGTCTGCACCGACCGGATGGATGGAGCAGACTGGAACGCCACGTGATCGGCGCGCATCTCGCGCGGAGTCGCGTTGAACGCCTCGTTGCAGTGGCCTATGTGCCTGCGATAGTTGGCCTCGGCCAACTCCGCTGCACATAAGGGGCACATCGGCTGAGGTCCGGCGGGAGCATTTCGCTCCAAACATGCGGCGACACTGGGGCACTGCACTTGTATTTGTCCACACACCGCGCACAATTTGTTTGCGGTGAACTGCAGAATTGTAGAGATCAGCCCTCGTTGATTGGGTTGATCTTCGCACTTCGGTTGGTTAGACATCGTTCGTTTTTTTTTTCTTCCTTCTTGAGGCTCTTGTCACTCGGAGGATGATTGGAACGTTAATGATCCCGCTCTCCGTTCGCTTCTCCTTCTGGGCCCGTGGTTCACTTAGTCGGCGGTGGCGGTTTGTGGGGCGGGGGGGGGGGGGGGGGTAGAGAACGCCGCGTTGTTCGTACTGTGTTTAGGTTAGCGCAGCGGCTACTAGTATAGCTGCCTGTACCGAGAATCCGTCGAGGCAAAGGCCTCGTTGATGCTGCCTCTCTCTCTGGTGCGTGCCTATTGCCCGTATTCGTTCTTCCACTTCGTATAACGATTCGCCGTCCTCGAGCGTCTTCCAGTTGCGTAGCACATTGTTTCTTCCGCTTCGCCCGTTGTCCTCCCGCAGCAATGAGGTCAATACTGGCTCGGGTGCATCGTTTATTATTGGCGCAATTATGGACACGTTCAGCGATACTTCCGGCTGATAGAAGTATTCCTCCTTGCTGCGGTACGTGCGAATTCCCGTGAGCGTAGTGCCTCGCGTTTTTCCGATACAATTCGGGCTAAGGTATAGTACGCCTGCTCCGGTGAGTTCGACGTGTTGGTCCGGCAGCCCGGGGCAGAGCACGTGGACTTTCTCTGGCCGGGCGAATGAGTACAGCCATCCGCCTTGCGAGGTGAGGTGTGCCCAGAACGGGTCGTGCCGAGGGCGGAGGCGCACGTTACATCGCTGGTACGTTTCGACCGACGGTGCCGTAAGCATCCGCACCTCGCACGACTCGGTGACGGCAGCTTCATGCACGGGAATTTCCATTGAGCATATTAATTTGTGATCGACGCGCGTGCATGTCTTCATGTCGATTCGGTCGGCCTGGAAATATGTGCGGTGGTCGGTTGACAGCGAAATATACGGTGCGGCCGGCGTAACGTAAGCTGAGCCGGTCGCGTTGTTGGCGTTCTGCGTAGCGGGCCAGGCGTGCAGCCGGTGTAAGTAATATACTGTCCGATCTAAGAGCTGTACATGTGTGACAATTATTAATCGTCCCTTGTGGTATATTACATCCGTTCGGGCTATCAGAGCCAAGGTTTCTCCGCGTAAATAGTCGAGTGAGATGGGAAACTCGAAAATAGCGGCTCTCAACTGCACTTCGCGCGCCACGGACAGTAGTTGTTCCCTCGTTAACGGGTTGCGGGTTCGTATTGGCCGTTGCGCGCCGTGGCAATTACGTGGACGTAATGTGCACACGCCTCGATGTATCGGTCGATTTTATTCTCCACCCGCACAGCATAATTAATAAGGGAATTTTTATAGTGCATTTCCGTGGTAACTCGGTGCATTAGTTGTAATTCTTGCTGTAATTTGACCACGATAACTCGCAGGTCCCGGACCCTTTTTGTTTCCTCTGCGTGTTCTCAATGCAAATCTTGTAGTTTCGACGATATGATGTGCGTCTGCCGCCCGATCAGATGCGTTAAATTGGTCTGGTCGGCGAACAGGCGGTCTATCCAGGGTCCCGAATAGCGATTTGCTTAGGGTCCCAATTATGCCGAAGGGTGCCGCCCTTTTCCTCATTGTGCGGGGAATTCCCCCTGGCAACAGACCTAGCACCCGAGATTCCTTTGAGATGCTCTGCAAGTCCGCGGTCAGGCCTCGCGCGCGCGCGCGAGGCGTTGCCGCAGGAGATCGACTCGCAGCAGGTCGTGGCATGAGTCGCGGGAGTGGATTCTACTGCATGAATCGTAGATCCAGTCTAGTCCCGTGTCTTCCGTGAGGAAATCTTCGATGAATGCTTCCGTGTCGATGTACGTGGCGATCTGCCAATCCGCGTGCTGCAGCTGTAGGGGGCCTACACGTTCGTAGTACAGGCCAGGCGGATTGTTGATGGTCGTCACGTGGTAGCTGGCTCCACGTCCTTGCGGAAGTGTTATTATCACGACCGCGAGTAGAATGGGGAGACGCATCGCGATTTCGTCGCCCGTCGGGGGTTCACCTGTAATACCAGTGTTTCACACATTTTTTTTTCGCACACACACACACTCATTCTTCGATTATTGCTAATTTGAGTTTGTCGGTATGCCTGCGGTTCAGTTTCCCCTTTTCGGTTTCCAGTACCGCATTTTTTCGATCGGAAATTTCTTTTACGTCAAAAGGACCGTTCCGTCGGCGATCAAATTTTCCGACTGGAGGCTCCTTTTCTGCGTAAACGCGGTCTCCGATTTTTAGATTTAATGGCTGGGCCGTTCTATCATAGTATCCCTTCGAACGGAGCTTGGCTCTATTTAAATTTTCCCCTGCTATCTCGCGTATCTCCGATAAAAGTTTTATGAGCTCGGCGACATAGTTATTGTAGCTCGCGAGTTTTTCATCCGCGGGGAATTGATTGGGCAGACGTGCCAGACGGCTGTAAACAATTTCGAACGTTGTGAAGTTTGTTGCCTCGTGGACGCACGTGTTGTATGAAAATTCCGCGAAGGGCAACAAACGATCCCAGTCATCGTATCTGTCAGCGTAGTGCTTGATATATTCCGTCAGGACTATATGACTACGCTCCAGAGCTCCGTTCGTTTGGGGTCTATATCCCGAAGTGGTTTCCTGCTTTACTTTAAATATTTTGGAGAGCTCATGCAGTAGGCCACTTGCACATCACCTGTCAGCCGACTGGCTGACAGGTGATGAGTGGAGGACGTCTCGCAGATTGCAGAGCCCCACGCGGATTTTGTCTACGCGCGTCTCCTCGAAATATATTTTCTTTATGACCATACTGTATATTTTATTAGGGGTTACGATTATTTGTGCTACCCGCGGGTTTTTGGATTTGATAGACGCGGAATCGATTAGCCCTAAATCGGACAGTATTTTCCCGACGGGTGTGGTTAACTCACCGTCAGCCGATATGTAATGAGCGATATTCCCTCGTTTGTACGTGAGGCTTTCCCGAGTACCGATCACAGAGAATTTCTTCTCATGAACCAGTTGTTGGCCGGAGTCACGCTCGTCCGTCTCTCTCGCGCTCATATACCCCGGGTCCCCCGGCGTGAAGTGCGTTGGCACTTCGACGAATTCATCGGCCTTGCAAGGTCGAGGGCTCAATACGTCGCCGGGGGCTTCTGGCTCGGGCGCGCCCGGCAGCGAGGGGGGCATAGTTAGAGGGTCGGCCGCAGTCGTCACCGGGGCCGGCGGCCATGCTGGTTGCGCATTCTCTTCCTCGGGAATGTGCGATAACGAGCTACGCTGCCCGAACGGCGTAGAGCGATCTGCTGGCTTAAGTCCCGGCGCCGGCGTTTCGAAGAACGAGCGGCGCGACCGCAAGCCCGGTGTACGAGGGAGAGCGAGCGTCACACTCGCCGTCTCTCTCGGCTCCTCGCTTTCATCATCGGCTTCTCTTTCCTTCTCGGACGGCTGCACGGTTAGCGACGGAGACCCCCCGACTCTGTGTAGGAGTTCCTTCTCCGTGACTTCCCCCACGCGCTGGGCTAACTTGTCGATTCGGCGGGATAATTCTAAGTCCTCCGTGTGGTCATCGTATGGGTCGAGTTCGGCAAGCGCCTCTTTGGTTTGAATATCGACCTCTTCCCCATCGGAGATAGACACGGGGAATTCAGGTTCCTCCCCGTCGAGTTCGCCTGGATTCGATTGAAATTTTTCCTCGAGCCTGTTAATCGACTCGTGAAATTTGTCAATGGAATGTTGCAGGGCCTTTGACAGTTGTTGTTTCGAACCCTCGGGTTCTTGGCCACCTGACTTGTCCTCCTCGGAGTCACTGATTCCGGGGCTTCCGACAATGATTAACTTATCGCCCTTGTCGGTTTCTGTTTCCTCAGCCGAGGTAATGACAGTCGCAGGGGGTTTTTCCTCTTTTTCCTCTGGTATGACGTCACGGCTCTTTTTTAAGACGGGCCCCTTTTTCGGCAGTAAGGCTGCAGGGAGCATGCCGTGATGCAAGCGCTGTATGGGTGGTGCGGTTGTCTCACTCGAGCTCGCACTCGCCGCTGAGGATTCGGCTGGGGCCACGGGTGTTTCTCTTTCTTGCGCTTTGGAGCGCGTACGGGTGGCTATGCCGCCCTGATCTAGTGGTGTGGCCCTCCTTGTCGCTCCTGTGGCGGGGCGAACAGCTGTTCTCGGATTGCCTCGAGTGCTCGTCTGGGGCGCGGAATTTAATCGCGGTCTTTCGCGCGTCGACTTCAAAGGCAAGACCCGAGGGTCTTTTTCTCGCGAGTCTGACTCACTGGATGTTTCTGAATCGGGATTCGGGGGATTCCGCGATAGTGCGTCCGCGTTGGCATTCAGTCGCCCGGGTTTGTAGATAAATTCGTAGTTATAATTCCGTAGCCGCATGCACCAGCGAACGAGACGTTTACCGGGGTCATTTGTAGACCCGATCCACTTTAGCGGCTCGTGATCCGAGATCAGCTTGAAGTTTCGACCGTAAATGTACGGCTGAAATTGTTCTAGGGGGTTTATCACCGCTAGATACTCCTTTTCGGTCGTTCCATAATTGATCTCGGCTTTATTTAGGACACGAAAATAGTACGCTATAGGTAGATCGTGACCGTCGTGCTCCTGGCTCAGCACAGCCCCTACCGCGACGTCAGACGCGTCTGTGGTCAAGCGGAAGGGCTTGGAAAGATCGGGGTACTGCAGGATTGGTTCTTCGCAAAGAGACCTCCGCAAATCTCTGAAACTGCGCCGTTCTTTTCGCCCCCACTCAAAGGGTTTTCCCTTTTTGAGGAGGTCAGAGAGGGGTTTTGCGCGTTCTGAAAAATTCGCAATGAACCGGCGGTAGTATCCCGCGAGTCCAAGGAATTGGCGAACGTTCTTCTGGGTTTTCGGTACTGGAAATTTCGCGACGGCCTCAAGTTTCCTTGGGTCAGGCCTTACTCCATCTTGGCCAATCACGTGGCTCAGGTAAGCGACTTCTTTGCGAAGAACCTCGCACTTGTCGGGCTCCAGGACGAGGTTCGCCGCCTCTAGACGTGCCATAAGCCGGCGGACCTTTTTCCTGTGTTCTTCGAGTGATTTCGCGAACACAACGATGTCATCCAGGTAGATGAACATTTCCGTTCCCTGGAGACCTCGCAGAACGTTGTCGATGAGCCGCTGAAATGTGGCTGGGGCGTTTTTCAGTCCCTCGGGCATACGCAAATATTCGTAATGACCGTTGGGCGTGGAAAACGCAGTTTTTTCCCTGTCTTTTGGATCCATAGGGATCTGTTGGAACCCGCTCGCCAAATCGAACGTAGAGAAGTACTGTGCCTGACTCAACTGATCAAATATAACTACTATATTGGGCAGTGGGTAGGCGTCAGAGATCGTCTTTTCGTTCAATTTGCGGAAATCGATCGCCATTCGCATTCTCGGTCGCCCCTGTGAATCAGCCTTTTTGGGGACAATCCACACGGGGGAATTTTACGGAGATTGCGAGGGTGTGATTACCTTGTTGGCGAGTTTTTTGTTACCTGTTCCTTGATTTCATCGCGATGAACAATCGGGAACCGGTATTGTCGCGTATGTATGGGGAGCTCGTCCGTAGTCGGGATTTGGTGCGCGACGCGGTCGGTGCAGGGTAACTTATCGCCCGGCAGCTTAAAGCGTTCGGGAAATTCCTCCACAATACCGCGGACCTCGCGTTTTTCACAGTCATTTAGATCGCCCAAGCGCAGCGCTTCTACGATAGCCGAGACTCGGTCTATTGGGGCTGACACTTCGTCATCCGTCGTGTCGTCCCCCTCCGAGTCCAGCTCTAGCCCGCTATCGCGATCCTCGAAAGGCAATATCTCTTGGGGGCCAATGACTATGTTTACAACCTCGTCGAGTGTGTTATGTGCAAGCACGCGGCAGGCCCCGTCCCTTTGAGAGACTAAAGCCTCTCCAATAAATATTCCTTTGACGGTGTCAATCTTGGGGAGGTATCCCGTCTCTAAGTCTTCGTTCGAAACCTCAATCGAAATGGGTTTGCGCGTGCGAGCTCGGATTAGGAATACCTTCGGTTCGGGAGGCGTTTTCGCGGTGCGATCGCGATTTACTGTAGTACCCGGGTCATCCATAAAAAATTTCGGCCTAATCGGGTCATCCCGGCTAACGACCGAGTTATGATAAAACGAAATTTCCGCCTCCTCCCGTCTGAAATACGGTCTCCCAAGTAAGCCGCAGCTATCTATAGGTAATTCGCGGACTACGTGAAATTTCGTCGGAATTTCGCGGAAATATACATTCACGGTACCGATGGTCGTTGACCGTTCTTCAGTGACTCCCCGATATTTGGTGGTCTCCTCCAGATTTACCTCAACGTCCGGGTCGAGTGCATCTAATTTAATGAGGTTCAAGGTAGATCTCGTGTCGCAAAAGAAAAGATCGGTACCGTTTCGGAGTTGCGGAGCAGCTAGTTTTATTACCGGTGATTCTACTTCCTCCTCGTCAGAATCCCCTCTGGAAATAATTACTCGTGGGTCAGAAGGCGCCCGGTGGCCTTCTTCGCAGCTGCACCCGCTGCTGTTCCCTCGGGCTGGTTCGCCGGTCCCTCGGGATGACGAGCCCGCTGCGAGTTTAAATTCCCGCTATTTTCGCAGGTGCTGCAGTTTGATTTTTGCGGAGCAGGTGCCTGAGTCGCTAACCTAATCGGGCGCGGGGACCATTGGTTTCGCGGGTAGCATATAGCTTTCGCCCCGCAAGCTCAACAGAAGCGCGAGACACCGTCCAGAGGGAAAGTATTTCCGTCGGGCGTCTGACGTCCCTCCGTTCTTAATATCCCCGGCGGTGTTCCCGGTCGCGACAACCCGGGTGAGCGCGTGCGAGGACCGCCCCACTGGGAGCGGAATGGCGAGGGAGAAGGCGAGCGCCACCGTGGTTCGCGGAATTCAACTCGGGCGCGATCGCGAAAATCGTCTCTCGCGCGATTCACCGAAAATCGGTGCGTAAGCATTCCGTGTCAATTCGCTCGATTTCGACATCGGCGAAGTCCGGCACGTCCTCGATCGTTCACCCCGACCGGGCGTTCGATTGAGCAATAGAAATTTCCCCATTGCCTCGTAATGGAATTTAAATATTCCGGGGTGCAACAAAGCGTCCTCGGAAGAATTCGCAGCTCTCGCTAACAGCCTCGCGAGTGACGGTACGCTGTGGAAGTTTAATCCACCTTCATCACCACACTTCGGGGGAAAATGGGAAGCCGCAGTTAAGTCTGTTAAATTCCATTTGAAGCGCGTCATCGGCGATACAGCGCTCACGTACGAAGAATTCTCAACGTTTCTCTCACAAATCGAAGCCGTGCTAAATTCATGGCCTCTATGCCCGCTCTCGGATGACCCAACGGACTTGTCAGCTCTCACACCGGGTCATTTTCTTATCGGTTCAGCACTCAACATGGTCAGCTGAGTTTGAACGCTGACTCGCTGTGTTTACATCCGCGAGACAATAGGCGTCTCGCGACAGTCTCATACACACACACTTACACTTTCACACGTCTGTTCAAATATACTTCCGCTCTCGGTTCCGAAACGACGAGCGGTCAGTCGCACCAAAACAATCGTTCGGTCAGCGTCGTGTCAATCTCTCGAATTTCGAATAAAGTCAGATGCTAACCGTTTATCTGTGTTCATCTCTGAGTCGCTTTTTTCTATCCCACCGAACCTTTCTGCAGTACCTTGGAGTTATCGCTACACTATCCGAATAAAACATATACTGTTGTATTCGGCAGGACTTGAAGAAAAATTGTGTAAATTGACGAGAGTCTGCGATCATGCGTGTAGCAGTCCCGAGTGATCTTGTAGCCACCGCGGTTACAAGTTGCGCGCGGACGCCCGAGTTCACAAAACTCGATAGTGCGCCCACACGCATGTACTTAGGGGTCTCTCGATTTACACGAACAATCTTCAGGGCAGCACGAATACAACGGTGTATGGATAGTTAAGTTAGAGGCATTTGTTAATAACCAAAAAAAATTGTGTGTTCCGCGTATGAGGCGCAGCGCTTTCCCCGTATTTTATTGAAAAAAAAATAAAAAATTGTCTCTAACCGAATAAAACATATACCGTTGTATTCGGCAGGAGTTGAAGAAAAATCGTGTAAATTGACGAGAGTCTGCGATCATGCGTGTAGATGCCCCGAGTGATCTTGTAGCCACCGCGGTTACAAGTTGCGCGCGGACGCCCGAGTTCACAAAACTCGATAGTGCGCCCACACGCATGTACTGAGCGGTCTCTCGATTTACACGAACAATCCTCAGGGCAGCACGAATACAACTTTGTATGGATAGTTAAGTTAGAGGCATTTGTTAATAACAAAAAAAATTGTGAGATCCGCGTATGAGGCGCAGCGCTTCCCCCGTATTTTATTGATAAAAAAATAAACAAGCAACCCGGCGCCCCTTCGGGGCGCCGGGTTTCCTGTTGGGAGGCTTCGCCCTCCAAGCCCCCGATTGGGGGGCTCTGCCCCCCAAGCCCCCCGGAAAATGACCCTGCGGAAAATGACCCTTAAAATGACACCAGGGAAAAATGTCCCGAAGGGACATTTTTCCCTGGTGTCATTTTAAGGCACTCACTTGGACGTCGCGCTTCGCGCTCCGTATGGTTTGGACGTCGCGCTTCGCGCTCCGTATGGTTTGAACGTCGCGCTCCGTATGGTTTGGACGTCGTGCTTCGCGCTCCGTATGGTTTGAACGTCGCGCTTCGCGCTCCGAACGATTTGGACGTCGCGCTTCGCGCTCCGTACGGTTTGGACGTCGCGCTTCGCGCTCCGTACGGTTTGAACGTCGTGCTCGGAACGGTTTGGACGTCGCGCTTCGCGCTCCGTACGGTTTGGACGTCGCGCTTCGCGCTCCGTATGGTTTGAATGTCGCGCTTCGCGCTCCGAACGGTTTGGACGTCGCGCTTCGCGCTCCGTACGGTTTGGACGTCGTGCTTCGCGCTCCATATGGTTTGAACGTCGCGCTTCGCGCTCCGAACGGTTTGGACGTCGCGCTTCGCGCTCCGTACGGTTTGGACGTCGCGCTTCGCGCTCCGTATGGTTTGAACGTCGCGCTTCGCGCTCCGAACGGTTTGGACGTCGCGTTTCGCGCTCCGTACGGTTTGGACGTCGTGCTTCGCGCTCCGTATGGTTTGAACGTCGCGCTTCGCGCTCCAAATGGTTTAAATATGATTTAAAAAATAATCCTAACAAAATACCGATGCCATATAATCATTTAGGAGTACGCAGCAACTTTCAGAAATATTGTTTTATTGACTGCGAAGATTGAGACATATACATATATTTCGACCTGAAAAACTGTATTGTGATAGGTTAACACAATTTAAAAATAATCGAAAAAAGTTGCAAAGTAAAACTTTGCACATTGGTTCCTCATTAATTTCCCTTTTTCACAAAGCCACCTCTATGCAGAAGCTTATTTATTAACTTTGGCTTCCTCATAGAGGAAGCTTTGTGAAAAAGAGAAATTAATAAGGAAGCAATGTGCAAAGTTCTACTTTGCAACTCTTTTTTATTCGAACAAAAGAAAACTCCGTTACAAACACCGTTACATCTCATTTCGATTATCTCCAAATTTTTGTGTTACTTTCCTAATTTTTGTGGAAGTAATAGCGGAAATCTATTTTTTTTTATTCAAAATGTCGTAAAATCCCAACGACTTTACCGATCATTTCAGTTCATTTGTTTGCTTCAAGTAGAACACTTCAGTTCATTTGTTTATATTCAACGTGATTTAGGGCAAAATGCATTTTTTTCGTAAAATTCAAAATTCAATCAAATCCGAACCGCTTTAACGATTTCGTCGAAATGCAATAGCGAACTCCACTGAAAGTGTCTTTAGTTATGAAGAACTATTTAGCTGAGTCGTTGATTTTTTACGAAAGTTAGAGAGTGTACGACATTTTTTCGAAAAATTAAATATTCTATATATTCTGTATTCATGTATACATTTTTTCAAAAATCACAACACTTGAAGAGCAGTTACCACTCTACTTGCATGCCAAATTTGACGCATGCACGCACGCACGCACGCACACATACGGCCGTTTTTTCTAAACCATTTTTCTGGGCGTTTTAGGTGATTCTGAACATACTGACATGATAATCCCGAAAAAAAAAATATTCTCGAAAACAAAGCTTCCTCAATGAGGAAGCAAAAATAATCTAGAAAAGTGCCTTTGCGTTAAAGTAATTTAGGAGTATGCAGCAAGTATCAGAATAATTGTTCTGACGACTGTAAAGATTGAGAACGTTTCATTCATTTCGGTCTGAAAATGTATATCGTGGTAGTTTAAAATTGTTTTTAAAAAATACCTCTGCGTTAAAGTAAATCAGGAGTACGCAGCAAGTTTCAGAAAAATTGTTCCATTGACTGCGAAGAATGTGACTAATACATACTGTTACGTCCCGAGATTTTCGGGACTACACGATTAAGTTTTACCTAAATTTCTCATGTGAATGGATGGGGAAATGAAGAAAGCAAGGATGAGTACAGTCGAGCGCGCACATATGCGCACCAACAAAGCCGTGTATGCGTGGTATAATGTGTAGCCTGACTACCATGGGCAAAGGAGTCCGAGCGCAGGCTACCGCGGGCTACCGTAGCTTATCTTATCCGATAGGGTCAGGTGTCCAAACGCTCGGAGGCCCGAAGAATGGTTAAGGCACGTGCGAGTAAGTGATTGCTTGGAAGAATCATACAGTGCGAATATACTAAGTGATTCAAAAGAAGAAAGCTTAATATTTTCTTGGTATTTATTTCTGAATGAGGAATTGAGGGTAAAATTTTCATACTTATTTCTAAGTAAAAGAATAACGGCGAGGGTTCGATACTAGAAGGCAAAGATAAATTTTAATGAATGAAAGTAACTCTTTTATGAATCAGGTTAAGACAATTTTTAGATAAAAATAGGAAAATAGGGTTAATTAATGGAACACAGACTTAAGCGTTTTAAGTTGATTATGGCGGATAATTTATAATAATTTTCAAATTGATCACCCAGTAGCCGCTAGGGTAATGTAATTACAATATGCAGTAGAGAGATAAGATGGAATCGACCGGTCAGAAATCGACCAGCGGTGTGAAACAACACACCATCCGGTGCAGGAAAATACCAGTCCGCGACGTAGAATTACCACCCAGGAGCATCAAAAGAACAAAGGAAAGCACTTCGCTTAGCAACATCCCCTCCAGATCGAAGGAGGAGAAATAAAGTTACGCGATGTCACGACCGTCAAATCAGGAAGAAGGACGGAGGGATGGAAGCAGACAGACCGGATGGAAGGGATCATCGGCGATTCGGACGATATTTTATGTGAAGTGATATTATAATCCATTATTATCAAGCTGAAATGATGTTTATGACTATTAATAGTTAGGGGAATAATACGTTTATTAGAATATTTTTTGGAAAGAATTGTTCAAGAACAGAAAATAGTGATTATTTAAATAATAAGGAGCTAATTGTGTAAAAATATTTGTAAAAGCATTAATGTAAAGTGAAAATAATTTGGTTTAAATATAAGAGAGTGCAGAGTGCCGAAAATAAGCGAAAGTGTGGGTGTGAGCAACGCAAATAGGCTGATAGGAACGAGGCGTGAGGGGACGGTAGTACGGCCGACGCATCGTTCGACCGCTACTCCTCAAGACAGTGGGAGTGTGAGCAGACCGCGAGGTAGGAAGTGTGAGGGGACGGTAGCGCGAGCGACGCACCGCCTGACCGCTATCACGGTAGTGCGAAAGAGATGGATAAGAGTGGGCCGCGAGGTATGAAGCGTGAGAGGACGGTAGCGCGGGCGACACACTGCCTGGCCGCTATCACGGTAGTACGAGAGAGAGAGAGAGAGGCAAGAGTAGGCTGCGAGGAATGAGGCGCGAAGGGACAGTGGCTGCGACGCTTCGCCCAAACGCTATAGTAAAAGCCGGTAGGAGAAACCGCTAGGTGTGAAGAGCGAGGGAATCGGAAGACGCTCAACGCACTATCCAACCCTCGCCCCTTCCTCAAGGCGACAGCGGGGAAATGCTGACTAGGTTATTTAAGGGGCCGCAAAAAGCGACGGAGCTCATTAATATTCCGGACCAGAGTTATCATCGTGAATAAAACTCGTTGTCATTTCGTCCGAACTTTTGAAAAATATCAGAACTCAGAGAAATCTGTAAAACTGGAGCATTACACAAATTAAAAACACGAAAAAAACGGAATTTCGTAATATCGAGCGTCGAATTTGATTTCGAATCGGTAGTTTACCGGGCAATTCGTTCAGAAAAAAAAGAAACATTTAAAACCTTTACGAACATTTTGAATATAAAAATCTGTGAACATTTAACCGAGAAACTCCGTGAATAGATTGAGTTTAAAAATTGTGAACATTTAATCGAGAAACTCTGTGAAAAAAAATCCGTGAACATTTAATTGAACACCTCTGTGAATATTTTAAACATAAATCTGTGAACATTTAATTGAAAAACTCTGTGAATATTTTAAACATTAACTTGTGAACATCTAATTGAAAAACTCTGTGAATATTTTAAGCGAAAATTTGTGAACCTTGAACAACTTTAATTTTTACAACGTTTTCCCGCTCAAATAAGTGAGGAAGAATAAACATTTATTCAACAAACATCAAAATCATCTGTCGTCCACTTCCATCGGTATCCTTCGTCGCTGTTCCCTTCTTGCAACGACCTGTCGGGGAAATTTGGAGAGCGGACGTCACCGATAGGGGATTTTCGTCAATTTCCACTGGTATTTCAACGGGTTTTCGGGAACTTCCAATTAGTTTTCATTTGTGTCGATTGAAATCAGAGGGGTAAGTGAACTTTCTTTATTTTATTTAGTGTGTTGAAAATATTTTCAAGTCAGAATTACTTTTTCAAGTTCCTTCCCGAGCTTTTGCCTGAAAGGGTAGGCTCTAAACGGAACACTTTCGTGTCTTGCCGAGTCACAGTGATACCACAGTGTAATAGGGGGAGATCTTCTTCCCTTTACCTTTATATCATTTGTGTCTCGAAAAATTGCAATTCACGACATAACAAAATTGGGGGCTCGTCCGGGATCCAGCAAAGAGTACTTCTGACACCTGGTCGTGTATTTTGGTCTTATTATCAGTGGATTAGTGAATTGATATTTTATTATGCTAACATTGTGTGTGATTAATAATTATAATAATCCCAATTGGTAAAAAGTGGTAATGAATACGCGTTCTCAACAGAAAATAGATGATAAAATTGTCAGTGAATATTTAGACGAAAGGGCATTACGGCGGGGTGCAGAAAAATCTAACAAAAAACAAGAAAGTGGTGAAGAATCGGGAAACACTAGTGACAACAATTTTGATGGGAATTGTACAGTAAAGCCTAGCGGATTCGAAAAAGACTTTTTGAAAAAAATAGGAAAAGTTCCATTTGCGGGATATTCCAGTGACAGTGAAGTAGAGGAAGTAAAAACAAAAGACGCAAAAATGTCTGTACCAGTTCGACCTGTATTGGATACTGTCACTTTAACACTTTTGAGAGAGGCATTAAAATTGGTCCCTGATTTTGATGGGCATCGCGATCATCTACATCGTTTTATAGCAGGATTAGAAGATGCAAAAGCTATGATTGATGAACAACATGATGAACAATTATTACGCCTCGCAAAAACCAAACTGTCCTCCAAGGTTTGGAATAGAATCTCAAAAATTCCTTTTGCAAATACAAGTGAATTAATTGATCATTTAAATAAAACCTACGACCCTCCGCGAGATATGTATCAATTAATTGGAGAAATGGGGGGAAGTTATCAACGACAAACAGATTCAGTGGATGATTTTGGTGATAGAGTGCGGTCATTAATTAATCAGATAATAAGTGCCCATGCGAGTCAACACGCTGGAATAACTCCAAATGAAAAACTCAGGTTAGAAGAAATGGCGGTTAAATACTTTCAACGGGGCTTAAAAGATGAAATCCGGAGGAGCATCGGAGAACATGATAATATTACCAGTGCTATAAATAAAGCTAAAGCCATTGAAAGGCAATTAATTGATATTGAAAAACTTAGAAAAAATGATACGACGAAAAATAAAGATCAGGAAAAAATAGAAAAGAAAACGAGTATAAATGTCGTTGATAATGAATCTAAACCCAATGAGAAAGTCAAAGAAAAATCAACGAGTGATAATGCTCCAATTTGCTCTCTATGTAAAAAAATTGGTCACACGGGAGAGACCTGTTGGAGTGTACATGGAAAACCTACACAATTGCAGTGTCAGATATGTGGGAGAATGGGTCACACGGCTGACAGATGTCGGGTCGGATCCATCCAGAGTAATAATAATGGACCTATGAGATGTCAAAAGTGTGGTGCATTCGGGCACATGGCTGATCAATGTAGATCCTTGCCTCCAATTGGTATGGATCAGTTGACGGTGTGCCAAATATGTAATAAGCGAGGTCATCAGGCAGATAGGTGTTTTTCTATCCCATGTAAAAATTGTGGTCGGAAGGGACACTTAGCTGAAAGCTGCTATCAGACTGGAGGACTCACTGGATCAAATGCTCCGGGAGGTTTTTCACCACCAAAACAATGTTATGTTTGTCGAAATTGGGGACATATTTCAAGAGATTGTCCCGGTCGTCCACCAATGATGGGAGGCTCGGGACGGCCATCAGTCACATGTAATTATTGTAAGCAACCAGGTCATGTAATTGCTGAATGTCAAGTACGTGCGTCCAGATACGGTCCAATGAATGTATCGGGAAACGGTCCAGGCCCGCCTGTATTGGGTGCCCAGGTAGAGGGCAATCCCAATGTGCACCCTACTCATACACTCAATTTTTCAATAGATTCCGTTTAGAGCCGCGAATAACAAATGTCTATATTGCTAAAAATTATACAGAGCTTGTATCACCAACTATTTTATTAAAAAGTGCAGGAGAATCGGAGGGCCTGTTATTAATGCTGGATTCTGGAGCAAGTAAGAATGTGATAAAAAGAAAGTTTGTTCACCCGGGTATACCGATTTATCGCGATGAAATTCTGAGATTGAGTGGAATTACCAAGAATACGGTTTATACGATGGGTTATGTTGAAATAATTACTTTGGGGAGAGAAACCATTTTTCATATTGTTGATGATGATTTTCCAATACAACAGTCGGGAATCTTATCGACAGAATATTTCCGTGATAATCTGGCAAAAATAAATTATGAGGATAGCCAACTTGAGATTCGAAAGCGTATTATTCCTTTTCACACCCGAGAAAGTATGATAATCCCTCCCAAATCCACTCAATTATTCTTCGTACGAATTCGAAATGATGACGTGAAAGAAGGATATTTACCTACTTTAAAAGTTGGGGATAAAATTGTGATTCACCAAGGAAAGGTACGAAGTTGTAAAGGTAAAGCATATGTCTATATAACCAATCATCACCATAATAAAGTTACGGTGGAAATACCGGTATTAGATTTGATTCCAGAATTATCACCCAATTTCACTCAATCACCAATGGGAACAAATCCTGTTTCAAGGGATGAGTGGGTGAACTGTTCAAAGGAAACAGATAATAGAAATTTGGGGGATTTCATTAATAATAAAATCCAGAATCCAGTTGATGGTACTAATAAAAGTGCTGTTGTCCAAGATATTGAGAGCTCTGTTGTGAGAAATATTGGTATTCCTGTTGTCAAAGATATTGAGAGTCCTGTTGTGAAAAAAATTGATATTCAAATTGTTAAAGATATTGAGAGTCCTGTTGTAAAAAATATTGAGAGTCCTGTTGTGAAAAGTATTGATGTTCCTGTTGTCAAAAATATTGAGAGTCCTGTTGTGAAAAGTATTGATATTCCTGTTGTCAAAGATATTGAGAGTCCTGTGGTGAAAAGTATTGATATTCCTGTTGTCGAAAATATTGAGAGTCCTGTTGTGAAAAGTATTGATATTCCTGTTGTCGAAAATATTGAGAGTCCTGTTGTGAAAAGTATTGATATTCCTGTTGTCAAAGATATTGAGAGTCCTGTTGTGAAAAGTATTGATGTTCCTGTTGTCAAAAATATTGAGAGTCCTGTTGTGAAAAGTATTGATGTTCCTGTTGTCGAAAATATTGAGAGTCCTGTTGTGAAAAGTATTGATATTCCTGTTGTCAAAGATATTGAAAGTCCTGTTGTGAAAAGTATTGATATTCCTGTTGTCAAAAAAATTGATAGTGTTGTTGTCAGAGAAGTCGAGAATCCAGTTGTGAAAGAGAATCAGAGCGGTGAAAATCAATCAAAAATTAATAAAAAGGTTCGATCAAGAATAACTGTTAGATTCGGAAGGGATCTTCCGGTATCAAATGAACAAGATAGTCGTAACCATTTTATAGAAGGTGATGTGAATCTTAAAGAATCGAGTAAAACTATTAAAAAGAAATCTAAAAAAATAGAAAGGGTTGCTGTAGTTAAAGGTAGTCAGGCGGATCTTGAAGAGGAAGAAAGAAGCTCTCTTCGACGTTCGATTCCCCGGACAGACTCGCTGGAATCCAAGGATGTGCCAATAGAGTCGGGAAATATTGATAAGAAATTTCATTCGATTATCATTCTTGTAGTATTGTTTCTCTGTCAGTCATTTAATAAATTAATTAATTCAAAAGTCCTACGAGTGGAATCCTCAAAAGAAAAAGAAATTAATGACGAGTTTGTACCAGTAAAGCGGGGAATTGCGTGGAATAAAGAAAGAAAATCAGAAGTTGCTTATGAATACTCAGGGCCGTTGGTGGGATTGAAATTTATGACGGATGAACAATGTTTTACTTTTGAAAATGAAATAACAGATGAAAAACGGAATGATAGGTATGAACAAGTTAGGAAGCTACTAACATTAGAACATTTGGTTGGAGATGAAGTGACCGCGGTGGAAAAATTGGTACGAGATAGTGCCGAAATATTCCATTTGGGGGGAGAAACACTAGGCGCCACCGATGTAGTAATGCATAGAATACCCACTACAGATGAATTTCCAGTTAATTCCAAACAGTATCGCTTCCCGGAGATTCATAAAGAAGAAATCCGTAAACAAATAGGAGAATTGTTAGAAACAGGATTGATTAGGCCCTCAAATTCACCGTATAATACTCCTTTATGGGTAGTACCAAAGAAACCAGATTCGCAAGGGAATAAACGATGGCGTGTGGTGCTTGACTTCAGACAATTGAATGAAAAGACTATTGGAGATGCTTATCCGTTGCCGAATATTGACGGAATTTTGGATCAGTTGGGTGGTGCGAAATATTTCTCGGTTTTCGACCTTGCATCTGGGTTTTATCAGATTAAGATGCATCCGGATGATTGTCATAAGACAGCATTCACCACACCTTACGGGCATTATGAATATATTCGTATGCCTATGGGTTTGAAGAATGCTCCTCCTACGTTTCAAAGAGCCATGGATATGGCATTGATCGGTTTACAGGGTCACGAATTATTTGTCTACTTGGATGATATTGTGGTGTATGCACGAAGTTTAAAGGAACATAATGAAAAGTGTAAAAAATTATTTTTTGTAACACGTGCACGAATCGCGGCACTTTCCATGGCAGTCTTGCGAGCCGAAAGTGGCCGTTTCCCTGTCAGTTGCGTACCCGTGGTGAAATGACAGAGTCACGCATGCGCAGTTCGCATTTCGTTCACTTTCGTCCCTTGGGAGTTTCTGTCATTCACTTTCGTCCCTTCAATCACAACCTCACTTTTCAGTATTCGTCTCGCGCGACTGCCATTCCAAGTGCCGCAGATTCGTGCACTCGTTACAAAAAGTATGATGTGCAACACGGGTCGAAATGGCAATTGCGACTCGTGTGATTGCAGCCCTCGCTTCGCTCGGGCAGCAAACCTCACACTCGCCGCAATTGCCAACTTTCGACCCTTGTTGCACAATATACTATGATAGGCTAAAAAGGGCGAATTTGACTTTACAACCAGACAAGTGTGAGTTTTTGAAAAAGGAAGTCGGATATTTGGGCCATTTAATTGGGGAAGATGGATTAAAACCTGATCCTAAGAAAGTAAAAGCAGTAAAAGAATTTCCTCGACCACGAAATGTGAAAAATATTAAACAGTTTTTGGGATTAACCGGATATTATCGTAGATTTATTGAGGGATATGCAAAATTAGCCAAGCCTTTGACCACTCTTTTAAAATCAGATACGCCATTTATGTGGGGGGAGATCCAAGAAGAAAGTTTCGAAAAACTTAAACATTGCTTATGTACAGAACCAGTTCTTATTTTTCCGGATTTTTCAAAAAGTTTTATTGTAACAACCGATGCGTCTGGATATGCCATTGGGGGAATATTATCACAGGGAAAAATCGGAGAAGACCGACCAATAGCATACGCTTCACGTACATTAAATGAGGCTGAGACGCGGTATGATACCTATGAAAAAGAAGCCCTGGCGATCGTATATAGTGTGCTACATTATCGTCCGTATCTGTATGGTAGGATTTTTACCCTGGTAACCGATCATAAACCTTTGACGTGGTTCCGAAGTTGTAAGGATGGAAATGCACGTGTGTTGAGATGGAGATTGAAATTAGCAGAATATGAGTACGAGGTTGTGTATAAGGCTGGGGTATCAAATGTTAATGCAGACGCTCTTTCTCGAAATCCAGTGGATTCGGAGCCTCTCGTGAGTGATGGAGAAATTTACATAACCAATGCATCCATTACCGCGGACCTTACCAATGCTCAAATTATGGCCCTGTTGGAAGATGATGAATATGATGGGGAAAGCGATGAAGAAATTGAACTGGAAGAAGAAACGGATTATGAAAAACAATGATGGGATTCATTGACGACTGAGGAAAAGATTGAAGCAGTTAGGGAGGAGCCAGAAACGTTGGTGGCCAATGAAAGCGTAGCAATAACCAGGTCAGCTGTTGTAAATACTCAAAAAGATGTCGCACAACCACCAAACAGGATGATGACTCGAGGACAAGCAAAAGCGTTGATGGAGTCAAAAACTGATCTACCAACACAGAAGGAAACAAGGCAACAACCGAGGAAAATTAAAAAACAACAGAAGGAATCTAAACAACCACTAAAAAAGCCTCAACCATTAAGAAGATTATCTCCACAACCGGGATGTTCCAACAATCGACGAATTGAACAATTTGGGGATTCTGAACTTTCCGATGAAGGAGATTCACAGTTCGAAGATGAAATAAAAATACCAGGACGAGGAAAGAAGCGATTTCCAGCCATCAATGATCAAGATGAAGACTCAGACCAGGAAACTGCAGATGAAGAACCAAAGGATAATCACTCCAAAGAAGAAATAGTTACCAACAGACAAACGCATCAAGAACAGAGTAATATCATTCAGTCTAGGGATTTGTTTTTCACCCGGAAGGATACTTTGGCTTATTTTTTGGATATAAATGGAGAACCACTGGATCAGGGATCGCGAAAACTAATAGAGAAAAATAATCTTCCATATTTTCCCAATTTGGAGATAGGCAAGGTTAACATTGTCAAAAAAGGAAGTCGCTATTGTAACGGCCCGTCTTCATATAAGAAGACGATTCGAATGAGAGAAAAGTATAGGTGACATTAGCGCAGTGGTTAGCGCTCTGACTAAGGAATGAACATTCCGGGTTCGAGTCCCGGAGATCACCATATCTTTTCTCTCTTCGAAACTTCGCCAACTCATCCGCACGACCATCCTACACACATCCCCGAATTCTCGGCCCAGCCGTTACATGGTGTCAGAAGTTTTCGGGCCCACGATCCCCAATTGCGCCTTTGTACCGACGGAGGCGTACAGATAACCCCGGCCTGGCACTGAAGAGCTGCACCGCGGGACTCAACACGGCCGAGGGAAGAGGTCCGACGATGGAGATAGGCTTCGCGAGATCTACGACGCTCCACTGCAATCGCGTAACAGGCTACCTGCTCTGCGCCTTGTACCGATGGAGCGCAGCGTCTCCCCTGCAATCGCGTAATCGGACACCCGCTCTGCCCAGTCGACGAGGACGTCGAGTTCACTAAGGGGGAGTGTGTAACGGCCCGTCTTCATATAAGAAGACGATTCGAATGAGAGAAAAGTATAGGTGACATTAGCGCAGTGGTTAGCGCTCTGACTAAGGAATGAACATTCCGGGTTCGAGTCCCGGAGATCACCATATCTTTTCTCTCTTCGAAACTTCGCCAACTCATCCGCACGACCATCCTACACACATCCCCGAATTCTCGGCCCAGCCGTTACACTATCATGTTGCTTTGCCGATAAGTGAAAGTTCCGGGGAAGGTCCCACCAAGACACTCGACCACATACAAGACGTGATCCGAGGATTAAGAGAATATGTCACGTGCCGAGCGGTTTTACAGCGCGACTGCTAACCTCTTGCGTGAAGCGCAAGAGTTTATATTTATTTTTGTTTGTGGGTTGTCTTATCCGTCGCCCTATACAGGGCGTTCCTTGAGCTTATAATCGAGCGGGGATAATGGTCGTGAAATAAATTGTTAGAGGAGATCTGGTAAAAGGTGGGTATATTGACAACTGATAAATGTTACAACAAAAGAATATGAAAAATACCCAGAACACAATTGACCAGTAGCGGCAGAATAATTGAATAAAGATATTGAATAACAAGGTATGGATAAAAAAATATATATATGGTACGATTCAGGAAACAATCTTAATTCTAGTTTAACTTGACTCACTCTCACCCATACGCTTACAATGATCGCGTCGCACACGTACAATTGGTGGTCTGCTTCTCAGCTTCTCACACACACACGAACACTAAAAATACACGACTGATAGTTCGTGGCGGATTCGGAACGTCTTAATAATTAACGCTAACGAGACTGACCACCTCGGCGCGAGCAACTCAAGAGATTCACAGTAGTCCGGTTCTACAACGGTTCCGGACTTGAATTCTGCGTGAGAATTATTGCCGCTATGCAGGCGCTATTAGCGGAGCCGATTTTCCAACTTCTCAGTTGAGATGGTAGCTGGAGACTGTCTTCCGCTCGTCGTCCGACAGTCGAATTGCCGTCGGCCGATGAGTGGGACAATTCGCGAATTCAGCATCTTCGTCCGACAGTCGAATTGCCGTCGGCCGATGAGTAGGATAACTCGCGAATTCAGCATCTTACACGGCCGCTTGAATTGCCGTCGGCCGATGAGGGGGCCGACGGCATCCGAACGCGATCCGCAGAATCAGCGTTCTCGCATGACGACAGTATGTGCCGCGTGAATCAGTCTCGGATTAATTATTTTGTCACGTCCGCCGCATCCCGGTGTCCAGTTGCACTCTGGATGCGGCGGCCTGACTAGACCGAACTCGACGCCGGAACCTCGTGCGCGAAAAACGATATCGTCGTGTAAGCGACGGAAAAATAAAATCGAAACGCGGGACGTGACATCCCTCCCCCCTTAGGTGTCGATGCCCCCATCGACTCTTTCGCCTGTGCGTTTGAATCGACGGGGACCGTCGGCAGGAGTGGGAGACCTGTCACGTCCGTTTTATGAAAGAAAAAATAAAAACGGAAAAAAAAGAAACAAAAACGATTTAAAAAAAAACGATAAAAAAAACAAAACGATAAAAATAGAACGATAAAAAACAAAAATAAAAATTTGTTATAATAAGAAAAATAACAAGAAGAAAATAAAAACTCGTTTTTCGCTCACCCACTCAGTTCCTGGAGGACCGCGTAACACTCACCCTGACACTCACAATTAACTGTATAAAAATAAATGATTAATAATAGGGAAAAAAAAGAAATAAAACACTTAATAAAGTCCGTGATATAAAAAAAAGAAAAGAGTCCATTTGCGCCGCACTAACGGGTCACTGTTTGCCGCCGGCCGGCAGCGCGGCACATGGTTCTCCCCGGCCGTTTCACCAGCCAGCGGCAAATGCGCTTAGCGTCTCCTGAACGCGCGCGCGTTCGACCTCGTCGAGGAGTTGGCGGACGTGGTTCAACTCGTCGGCGGCTGGTTCGACGCCGGCCTCGGCTGCGGGGATCGGTTGGCCGTCGGCCGTCGGTTCTTCGTCGATCACCATTGCGTCAGAATCCTCGGCATCTGTGCCGTTGGCCTCGGCTTCGGTGATCGATGGGTCGCCGACGAAGAGGAGCCGACCGTCGGCTCCTCTTCGTCCGCCAACAGCCGGGCCTCTTCTGCTGCGTCGATATCGTCTGGTTCCGTCGGTCGGGGTTCGGGAAAGTCCGGCGCCCGCTCCGACGGCCCTTCGCCGGGTTTTTCCATCCGCTCGCCTGGGGCGATTTCGGCTGGCTCCGTCGGCTGGGGTTCGGATGACTCCGGTTCCCGTTCCGACGGTTTCCCGGCGGTGGTGTCCATATCTTCCTCGTCGGAGGACTCCAGAGTTATCGTCTGGATTGCCGAGTTGGTTTCGGCCGTCGGCTCCTTGGCTCCGGATAATACCGTTGCCCGGGCCGACGGCTCCTCGGCAGTTTCCTCGGCTTCGGTTTCCGACGGCTGCTTATTCCTGGTAGTCGCTCTCCGCTGCTTCTTGGTTGGTGGCGGCGAGCATTCCATTGCGGTCTCAGGTTCGACGGAATCCTTGGCTCGGGTCGGCTGCTCCAGTTCCTTGCTGTTTTGGTTGGCGGCTTCTCTGGTTGCTGGCGGGGCCGACGGTTGATTGTCGGCTGCGGGGACCGATAGCCGCTGCCGCTGGCGGGGCCGTGGGGCAGGCGGCTGTCCGTCGGTTGATGTCGGTCGGTTACCTCGTACGGCGGCTTCCAGGGCCCCCAGTCGGTTGACTGCCTCGCGGATGAGGTCCCGGATGAGGCTAATCTCCTCCGTGATGGTTGCCCCTGGAGCCCTGGCGGGGTCTGCTGCCAACGACGGGTCGAGCGCGTCGGGTTGGCCGAGGGTGGCTTCCAGCTCCCGCTGCATAGCGAAATGCCGGGCATAGAGGGCTCGCTTTACGGCGGGCGATATGCCCTCCCCCTCAGTGTAGTCGGCGATGAAATCGCGGGCGTCACCGGGACGTAGGATGATGGGAGCGGTGTTGACGCACTTGTCCTTTGTTGTAGCGAAGGTGACGCTCCTGTCGCTCCCCTGGCTATGATCGCGGCGGTCAAAGGAGATTCCGCGCGGCGTCTCCTCCTGCGCTACGCTCCTCGCACGGGCGCGGGATCTCGCTCGGCGACGTGCGACCGTTCTGCTTATGCCTGCCCCGGCCTGGGTGGGTGGCGGCTGCGGCTTCGGGATGTCCTCAGCCGCTGCCGCTACCACCATCCCGGCCGGGGGTGCTCGATACGTCGACGATCTCGGCGGCGCGAATGCCGAAGGCTGGCGGGTCCCGGGCCGCCGATTGGTGGTCGGCGCTACCCGCAGGCAGCTCTTCGGCGTTGCCGCGGCTGCAGCCGCCATTACCGCGTTGGCCGGGCTTTGGGATGTCGACGGAATCGGCGATGTCGGTCTCGAGAGTTGGACGCTCCCGGACCGACGTTCGAATTTTGGCACCGCACGCAGGTAACGCTCGAACTCAGAAATGCACTGACCTGCGTGCGGGGCAACGCGAATTGCCGGCACTAACAACCCGCATAGCGGGCACACCTTGCTGCCTCGCCGGCCCGAGTTGTCTGACCACTTTTCGTAGCACCCGTCCCAGTCGCCACAGTGCTGCGCGGTTTTGCCGCATACCGGGCAGCGCCCGAGCATCACCACCTGATGCTTCGCGTCGAAGTATTTGTCGTCGATATTCATGTTGTCACTCGACACTCGGCACGACGCGAACTCAGGCAGCACGAGATCGGGCGACACTAGCTCGCGGCACGGTCACAGTGCGAGATCGGCGGCACAGTTTGAGTTGCACGCGGAGCGTTGCTAGCGCGAGATCGGCGGCGCACGTTGCGTTGCACGCGGAGCGTGGTTAGCGCGAGATCGGCGGCACAATTTGCGTTGCACGCGGAGCGTGGTTAGCGCGAGATCGGCGGCACAATTGGCGGTCTGACTGAGCTGACGGCACCAGCTCGCACTCGGGAAAAATTTACCGGAATGTTTTCTTGATAATGTCGCGTGAGACTGAATGTCGCTGGAGCTCGGAAATGTCTGTTGTGTAGCTAAGCGCGATCGGTCTGTTTCTGGCATTTTTCCTTCACGGCCCGGGGTGCTCGACTTCTTCTCGTAGCTAATCTACCATTGCGTTGAGTGGGGGTAGAGTTCGAGGAACAACGCCTGATGTCACGGTGGCGTCGGGCCGGGCTCTCGCTGCGTTGGTGATCCTTGGCGTTGCGCTCGGGTTTCCTCCGGCCGGAATTGTTGACGTTGGCGACACGTTGCCCAGCTCGATATCTTCTCGGTTCGAGTGCGACTCTTGAGCTTGCCTGCCTCGACGTTGTAAGCAGCGTAGCGTAGCGATAGCCTGTAGCCGTGCTCGGCAGAAGAATAGAATTACCGTCGCCACGAGAATGGTATGCAGGGTGAAACCGGCGATAAACAGCGAGTGTTGCCTTCTTTTGTCGCGTCGATGTGTGCCTATGTCAGCAATGCGTTGCTCGATTTCGAACAGCGACTCGTCTGTATCGTGCGTTTTCCATTGGGCCCGTTGTTCGGTCGGTTTCTCCTCCGGCCGTGGCTCTGGCCTGTATTCCGACGCGGTATTGAGTGATGGCGCGATGACGGAGACGTTCAGCGAGATTTCCGGAGAATAAAAATATTGCTCCTGGCTCTCGTAGGCACGCACACCGGTGAGCACAGTCGTGCGCGTTCGGCCTACGCAGTTAGCGCTGAGATGTAGCACTCCCGCCCCTTCCACTGGTATGGTGATGTCAGCGAGGCCCGGGCAGAGCACATGGACCGTCTCACGTTCCGCTAGCGAGAACAGCCACCCTTCTTGAGACGGCAAATGCGTCCAGAACGCGTCATGCTGGGGTCGAATTCTCACGTCGCAACGCCGATAGGACTCGACGGTTGGGTTGATTAACATCAACACTTCGCACTGCTGCGATGTCGAGACCTCATGCAGCGGCGCTTCCATGGAACAAATGTACCGGTGTTCGACCGTTGCGCAGGCTCCTAGGTAAACATGGTCAGCGAGGAAGTACGTGCGTCTATCGGCTGATAAGACGATATATGTTGTTGACGGTACCACATGTGCCGACCCGGTTTTGTTAATTCCAACTTGCGGGACCGGCCATGGGTGCATTCGATACAGATTGTAAATCTGTCGCTCCAATAGTGGAATGTGCACCACGATAATTACTCGCCCTTTGTGGAATACGATGTCAGTTTTTGCGACTCGGGACAGCGACTCTCCGCGCATATATTCGGCTGTGAGCGGAAATTCGAATTCTGGCAGGCGGGATTGTATTTCCCGCGAGACGGCTGAGAGTTGCGGTGAGGTGAGGACCCTTGCGTCGTAGCGTCCGTCCCTGGCTGCAGCGATTATTTGCAGGAATTTTTCACACGCTTTCATGTATTGATTAATTTTTATCTCTACCCGATAAGCGAGGTTCGTTAGCTCGTTGTGGTATATTATTAGTGTTGTTTCGTTTATTACTTTGTTTAATGAGTCTCTGAGGTTGTGTACGCGGTTATAAAGTCGGTTTACGATTTTCTTCTCTGCTATGTGTTCTTCGTGTAGTTCCTGGAATTTTGATCTGACGATGTGACTTTGTTCCGCGATGAGTTGTGTTAAGTTGGCCTGGTCGGAGTAGAGGCGGTCGATCTGACCGTTCAGGTACTCTGCGTCTTCCTCGTTCAATGTCCCGAATAGGGATTTACTGAGCGAACCTATGAATCCGAGAGGCACGGACCTTCTCTTCATTGTGCGCATCCGAACGTATTTCACCGGCTCGCGAAGTGCAGAATTGTCCGCGATCGTGGCGAGTTCGTTCACTATTGCCTTCGCGCGCGTGACCCGTTCCTCGAGGTATTCGATACGCAAATATTCCCGGCACTTTTCACAGGGGCTGATGTTGCAGCAGGCCGCGAGAATTCTGGCCAGTTGTTTTTGTACCTGAGGGAAATGTTCTATAAATTTGTCCGTTTCGAGGAATACCGTCATTTTCCAGTCCACGTGTTGCAGACGGAGGGGGCATACGCGCTCGTAGTAGAGTCCCGGCTGGTCTCGCATCGGTGTGACGTGGTATGCGTTTGTGCGGTCCAATCTGCTGCGGGCCGCAGCCAGGAGAGCGAGAAGGACGGCCATACGCAACATGATGGCACGCGCGCGTTCGGCTGGGCCAGTGACGCGCGCTCGCTCGCTCGTTCCCTCGCACCCACGTTCGCTCTGTTTCTCTCTCTCTCTCTCTCTCTCTCCCTTGGTTGCTCGCGCGTTTGTTTCGGTGTCTACTGTTTCTAGTACTCGCGCGTCTAGGCCTGTAATTATATTGTCTTACAATTTTTCCGGTAACATCGTTGGACCGGCGCAGTTAATTGGTGGTTTGGTATAATTAGTACAATAGTGAAGTTTTACGTGAAGGTAAGAGGGAAGAGAGGAGAACGTGAGCGTGCGGGAGGAACAGAGATGGCGCATGTGCGGTTTCTCTCTCACTCCGGGGCACGCGCCCGCGTTTCTCCGTTCCGACATTCTCGGTTTCCTTCTCGTCTTTCTTCGACGTGCTGGCCTCCATTCACACACACTCACGCATCCTTATGTGTTACAGAATGATCGCGTATGTGCGCTCCCAGGTTAATAGAATTGGGATTGTCACACATAGGCTAATTTAATTTTGTCGACGTGTTTCCTGAATCGCTTACCATCTTTTGATTCTAAAATTACATTACTGTGGTCTGAGACTTGTACGATTTTATAGGGACCGTGGTATTGGGAATCGAACTTCCCTTTTCGGGGTTCTTTTAGCACGTAGGCCTGGTCGCCAATTTGTCCGGAGAACGGACGAATTTTGCGGTCATAATATTTTTTTGTTGTTTCCTTGGCCTTGTTCTGGTTTCTTCCCACCTGTTCTCTAATTTCTGATAACCTATTGATTAGCTCAATGGTGTAGGAGTTGTAGGTAGATAATTTTTCTTCGGGGGGGAACTGGCTCGGGAGTCGGGGTAACCTCCCGTAAACTACCTCATAGGGCGTGAAATTTGTAGCTTCGTGAACGCTCGTATTGTACGACAGTTCTGCGTAGGGCAAAAGCCGGTCCCAGTCGTCGTACGTATCGGCGTAGCTCTTTATATATTCTGCTAACATTATGTGGCTCCTTTCGAGAGCCCCATTTGTTTGCGGTCGGTAGCCGGACGTCGTCAATTGTTTAATGTGGAAAATTTTTGAAATTTCCCGCAATAAACTACTCGTGAAGGACGCACCTCGATCCGTGAGTATGGCTCGAGGCGCCCCAAATTGGGCTATTAGCCGTCGAGCCATCGCCTCGGCGATTGTCGTTGCCTGTAGGTCGGGTATCGGTTCGGCGAGGCAATACTTCGAGAGCTGGTCCTGTATCGTGAGTATGTGTTTGTTCCCGTGTGGCGTCTGTGGTAAGGGGCCGACGGTGTCGAGTGACACTTTATCAAAGACGTCGGCCGGCGTGTCCGTCAGAAGCATAGGCTCCCGCGTCTTCGCGCGCACCAATTTCCGTTCCTGGCACCCTTTACATTGCCGTATGAAATCTTGGACCTCATTGCGGAGAGTGGGCCAGTAAAAACGTTCCCGGATTTTCCGGTAAGTTTTTGTCACTCCTCGGTGCCCCCCCATGAGGCTCTCGTGAAATTCACGGATTATTTCGGCACGTGAAGTCTCTGCCGGGTACTGGATTTTCCCGTAGCAGATTATCGCGGCCGTCTTTGAATTGTCGAACTGCTCGTGTAGCAGTTCGACAAGCCTCGCCGCGGGCAAGGTGTCCGTGTGATCGCCCGCGCGTGAAATTCGAAACGACTCCACGCCGTCCTTCTCGAGTACCCGCCTGAGGCTCCTTAGCCCTGCGTGTATGGTTGTTTCTTCAGTCGCGTCGTAATAGCGCGTTTTCACAACGACACTATAAATGTTTTTGCCGCGATAGGGGGTTATAGCTATTTGCCCGACTTTTACGTGGTTCCGTTTAATCTCGTCCGCGTCTATTCTGCCTAAATCGCATAACAGTTTTCCGATTGGCGTGGTTACTTCGCCGTCTGCTGAAATGAAGTGGACGAGATTGTCAGGCTTGTAGGTCAGGCATTCGCGCGTTCCCGTGACCTGGCGCGTCGCACCTGACTCAGGCTTGGCCTTTGCCTTAGCCGTCTCGTCGTCGGTCGTTTCGTCCGAGGACGCGGTGGACGCCACCATATACGAATTTTCCGGACAGTTAATTCGGTTGTTCGAATTAGTGACGGGCAATTGTATCGGTGGGGCGCTCAGCGGGGGTATTCGCGGCCGAAAAGGTGTAGACCGTGCCACTGGGTCCTTATCATTTGGTGGTAACGACCAGCGGACCGAGCGTCGCCCGGTCCGAGGAACCGGGGGGGCTTCGGGCCGCGTCCTATCGGGGGGCCGCTCGGGTTTCGAGCTATGGCCGCTCTCGCACGTGCAGGCCCTCGCTTCACCCGAGCCTATGCCTGCGTCCTTCTCACTCGCTTGCTCCGGCCTCTCGTCTTCGTCGTCCGCCTCCGTGCCGTCCGTGGTTGCTGGCTCGATCTCCGTCATACTTACGGCCTCTGACCGTTTTCCTTTTTCCCCGTCTTTCGTTTGCGCCTCAGGCCTCGCCGCGTCACTCCGGGCGCTCGGTTCTGTGGTCTTTTGTCTCCATTCCGTCTCCGTCATACTTACCCGCCGCAGCAGCTCTTGCTCTGTCGCTGGGGTCTCTTTCTCTCGGATTTTCGTTAGTCTGCGTGAGAGCTCTGCGTCTGGGTCCGTGCTCTGGTCGTCGTATGGGTCTAATTCTTTTAATTTTTCCTGCGCGTTTGCCTCGAGCTCCTCTCCCTCCGATAAACGCTCCGGCCATATGAAATCCGGTTTTCCGGACTCGGTCTCACAGGCATCCCTTGCCTGGAATTTTTCTTCGAGTTGGCGCACGGACTCATCGTATTTCTGAATTGAGTCCTTGATTGCGCTCGGATTTTCCAATTCTCTGATTTCATCTGTTTGGAAACGTTTCTCGTGTCGACGCAAAGACTCGTCGAACTTTTGAAAGGAGTCTTTGATCGACTCCGGCGTGGCCCGCGCGTCCGGGGTTGCCGCTCCGTGCTCCGTTTCCTCGAATACGCTATCATCTGAGTCATTGCTTGGCGGGCTCAGCGTGACCGTGACGCCATCGGGCTTTCCCTTGGCGGCCGCAGTCGTTGTTGCCGATGTCGAGTCTGAGCTTGAGGGAGCCGGAGGGGCAACGGCCTTCGCGGGGGGTCTAGGTCGTTTCGGAGGGAGAAGCGGGGCCGGCAGCATGCTTCGATGAATGCGTTGTATCGGCGGCCCCGAGTCCTCCGAGCTGAGCTCTGACGCAGTCAAGGCCGGTGGTGTGGCAGGTTTTCCACCTGTCCTTTGCCGTGTGCGTGACGCAGGGGGACCGGAAAGATCCGAGCTCGACCCTTCGGCTTCGGGTATCGCTGCTGCCGACGGCGTGGTTCGCAGGCGTGCGCGTATGCGCGAGCCCGCTGTTGGCCGTCTGGCTGCAGCTGTTGTCGATGTCGCCCGGGTTTCGCGTGGTTTGGCCGATGACTCCCGCCGTCCGATTGGTAAAACCAATCGTTTGGCGGGTTCGTCCGACTCGGAATCGGTCGTGGATTTTTCCGCGTTTACCGGGTTCCGAGAGAGCGCGTCGGCGACCACGTTGTCCCGGCCTGGCTTGTAAATAAATTCATAATTATATTTACGTAGCCGCATTTTCCATCGATTGAGCCTCTTGCCTGGGTCGAGCTGAGTCCGAATCCATTTGAGAGGCTCGTGATCGCTCACAAGTTTGAATTGCTTACCGTAGAGATAAGTGGAAAAATGCTCGATTGATTCTATTATTGCGAGACATTCCTGCTCCGTAGTTCCGTAATTTCTTTCGGCCTTGTTGAATATCCGTGAGTGATAGGCGACTGGCAACTCGCACCCGTCGTGTTCCTGCGAGAGCACGGAACCGAGGGCGTATTCGGAGGCATCGGTGGTGAGCACGAATTGTTTTGACAGGTCCGGGTATTGTAAGATAGGTTCTTTGCAGAGGGCTCTCCGAAGGCTTCGGAAGCTGCGCCTTTGGTCGCGGCCCCAGTGGAACGGTTTTCCCTTTTTGAGCATGTCCGAAAGCGGCCTGGCGCGATCGGAAAAGTGTGGTATAAACCGTCGGTAATACCCGGCAAGCCCGAGAAATTGTCGCACGTTTTTCTGCGTTTTGGGCTCGGGGAAGCGCTTTACAGCTTCAAGCTTCTTAGGGTACATACGCAGGCCGTCTTGGCTTACGATATGGCCCAGGTAAGCCACCTCCCTGCGCAGGAATTCGCACTTATCTGGCTCTAAGCACAGATTGGCTTCCTCCAACCGCTGCATTAATCGCCGGACTTTTATTTTGTGCTCCTCCAGGGTTTCCGCGAATACGACGATATCATCAAGGTACACGAATAATTCGGTGCCCTGGAGTCCGACCAGCACGCGATCCATTAGCCGTTGAAACGTCGCGGGCGCGTTTTTCAACCCTTCCGGCATACGTGCGTATTCGTAGTGGCCGTTGAGAGTTGAAAACGCGGTCTTCGCGCCGTCTTCCGGGTCCATCGGAATTTGTTGGAATCCGCTGGCGAGATCGAAAGTCGAGAAATAGTTCGCCTTACCCAGCTGCTCCAATATCTCTATCATATTAGGCAGGGGATAGGCGTCGGAAATTGTTTTTTCGTTTAATTTACGGAAGTCAATGACCATCCGCATACGTGGGTTTCCCTGCGAGTCGGCTTTCTTTGGGACGATCCATACCGGAGAATTATACGGGGATCGCGAGTGCACGATCGCGCCGTCCGCGAGTTTCTTCGTTACCTGTCGCTCGAGCTCGCTCCGGTAAATTACGGGGAACCGATATTGCTTTGTGTTTACCGGCACATCGTCCACAGTCGGAATTTTATGGTGCACTAGGTCCGTGCATCTTAGTCTATCTCCGGGCAGTTTATACATATCCGGGAACTCCTCGATCAGATGGCGGACGTGGGTTTTTTCCTCGTCGTTGAGCCTGTCAAGCCGGAGGGCTGCCATTATGGCTGCCACCCGATCCGGGGGGGAAAACTCGGCTCCCTCGGACGAGTCCGATTCCTCGGAATAGCTCGAGTAACCCTCGTCGCTGCACTGCTCATACGGCTCGAGTTCTTGGGGCCCTATCTCGATCTCGACGTCCTCAAAGCATGTGTTTATCGCGAGGACGTGGCACGCGCCCTTTTCTTGGCCCACGATCACGTTTCCGAGGTATACGCCTGGTTTCGTCTGAATCCGCGGGAGGTAGCCCTCTGTCAAATCCGAGTTTGATATCGGCACGCGAATCTGTTCCCGCATTCGCGCTCGCAACTTAAATTTTCCGGGTACAGTCTTTGCAAGTAAAACCGGTGTAGATTTCTCCGCGGTTTCCGGCGATTCCGATAAAAACCGTTTCGGCCGGATTGGCTCATCCATCGTCACCATGGTCTTGTGATGGAAGGAAATTTCGGCTTCCTCCGCGAAGAAGTAGGGTTTTCCGATTAACGCGTCGCTCTTCAGCGGCAGCGTTCGCATGACGTAAAACTTCGTCGGCCTTTCTGTGAAGTGGAGGGATACGGACCCGAGCGTCGGTACCTCCTCCTCGGAAAACCCTGTCACCCAAATTCGGTCGGTTGTATCTATGATCAGGTCCTCATCGAGTGCGCTTAATTTAATTAGACTTGCGGAGGACCCGGTGTCTAGGAAGAATCGCCCCTTCTTTCTCCGCAATTCTGGCGCTTTCATCTCGACTACTGGGGATTCCGCGGAGGCTGCGGTCCAGAGGACGACCCGCCGCTCTCCAGGAATCGAACGGATGACTGGTGGTCTCCCGGACGGTTCGCTCGGTTTGTGACCACTGGCTCCGTCGCTTGGCTCGCCGGCGAATTCGCCCGGCGAGCCTCTGGCGAGTTTAAAGGCCCGCTGATTGACGTTGCCGCCGACGGCGTGCATTGCCCCCAAGGGCAACACGGGCAGCACAGACAGCGTCTAGCCGCGCTGCAGCAACTTTGGCGTCCGCACCCTTGCCGCGGGCCGCCGGAAGCCGTTCCTGCGGCCCACGGACAGCACGGGCAGCACAAACAGCGCCTGTCGGCGGTGCAACAAAATCGGCGCCCGCAGCCGCGTCGAGCCTGATCGCGACTCGGTCGCGGATCCCTGTAGTCGGTTGGTCTTTTTAGGATTCCGGGGGGGCGATCCCCCGGGCGCTCTGGACTTCCCGTTCGCGACCAGCCCCGGTCCGCCGACGGCGACCAGCTGCGGCCAGCCGGCGGGGACCAGCTTCGGCCGGCCGCCGGCGTCCAGTTTTGGGTTCGCTGCGGCGGCCAGTTCCGAGATGGACTTGGCGAGGGAGACCGCGATGCCGTGGGGGTAAAAAGGACCTGCGCCGAATCATCCCTAGCGTAATCGCGTGATTTGGCTCGCGACTCGTGGAGCGTAAGTTTCTCCGCGATCTTAAACGCGGCCTCCAGTGTACTGGGCTCGCGTAATGCAACCGCCGAGCCTATCGTCGTGGGCAATCCGTCGATGAAGGAGCTGAGTGCGATTTGATGAAGGGGATCGCGTTCCGGCTCCGGAGGCTCGGCGTTGAACTGAGATCTAAATGCGGTTCTACCCCCGCTCAACAAGATCCTGATTTGGTCATAAAATTGACCCACCGTTTGATCCCTTTTCATCCTGATCGCGTTAAGCGTTCGCGAGTAGTAGTCATAATTTTTCCCCCGGGCGAGTCGCTCCTTCAGCAGTTTGATCAACTGCGTGACCGTTTGAATCGTCTCCCCGTAGACGCAATTTCGCGCATCACCTCGGAGACGCGATATTACCGCGCTGACGAATTGGGTTTCCGCCGCGGCAGGAATGAACGCGGATGTGTTCTGCACGTCTTGCAGGAAATCCCGCAAGGGCATATTTTTTCCATCGAACGTGGGAATGTTAGAAAAATTGTTTTGTATGGCCAAATTCTCGACCATAGCCGTTACATTGGCCAAAATTTCGGCCGACGTGTCGTGTTCCGCGTTAGCCATGATTGCCTCTACTTTGATAAATGATAAAAAAAATTAATGGGGAGGGAAAAAAAAGGAAAGAAAAAGAAAAATAAGGAATTTTCGGAGTAGGGGGACGGTTTAAAGACTTCCGATTACCCCGTCAAAATCGAAAGGGGGTTCCACGATCACGTGGAATGGTCTCCCGTGAATCGTCACCGTTCCTAAAATCACGACCTCGGTGCCGTTCGCGAGAGGTAGGACGGCTGCGTTCCCCAAAATCTCGGTGTTCAACGCAAGTGCGCTTAGCCGCACGAGATTGTACCCTGCGGAAAGGTCTACCAGGAAATTCCCGGCGCCTGCCGCTAGTTCTGGGGCGTCAAGGGTCTCCACGCCGTCCCACATATAATCCCTACGAACCATGGGAAAATCGGGAAGGAAAAGAGAGCTCGGTTTAAAGTTCAAGGAATGTGACACATCCCACTTCTGACACCAGTTAGTATGTCACGTGCCGAGCGGTTTTACAGCGCGACTGCTAACCTCTTGCGTGAAGCGCAAGAGTTTATATTTATTTTTGTTTGTGGGTTGTCTTATCCGTCGCCCTATACAGGGCGTTCCTTGAGCTTATAATCGAGCGGGGATAATGGTCGTGAAATAAATTGTTAGAGGAGATCTGGTAAAAGGTGGGTATATTGACAACTGATAAATGTTACAACAAAAGAATATGAAAAATACCCAGAACACAATTGACCAGTAGCGGCAGAATAATTGAATAAAGATATTGAATAACAAGATATGGATAAAAATATATATATATGGTACGATTCAGGAAACAATCTTAATTCTAGTTTAACTTGACTCACTCTCACCCATACGCTTACAATGATCGCGTCGCACACGTACAATTGGTGGTCTGCTTCTCAGCTTCTCACACACACACGAACACTAAAAATACACGACTGATAGTTCGTGGCGGATTCGGAACGTCTTAATAATTAACGCTAACGAGACTGACCACCGCGGCGCGAGCAACTCAAGAGATTCACAGTAGTCCGGTTCTACAACGGTTCCGGACTTGAATTCTGCGTGAGAATTATTGCCGCTATGCAGGCGCTATTAGCGGAGCCGATTTTCCAACTTCTCAGTTGAGATGGTAGCTGGATGGTAGCTCGACTGTCTTCCGCTCGTCGTCCGACAGTCGAATTGCCGTCGGCCGATGAGTGGGACAATTCGCGAATTCAGCATCTTCGTCCGACAGTCGAATTGCCGTCGGCCGATGAGTAGGATAACTCGCGAATTCAGCATCTTACACGGCCGCTTGAATTGCCGTCGGCCGATGAGGGGGCCGACGGCATCCGAACGCGATCCGCAGAATCAGCGTTCTCGCATGACGACAGTATGCGCCGCGTGAATCAGTCTCGGATTAATTATTTTGTCACGTCCGCCTCATCCCGGTGTCCAGTTGCACTCTGGATGCGGCGGCCTGACTAGACCGAACTCGACGCCGGAACCTCGTGCGCGAAAAACGATATCGTCGTGTAAGCGACGGAAAAATAAAATCGAAACGCGGGACGTGACAAATATATGGAGTCGTCAAATTCACAAAGTGTGAGCATAGCACGTAGTGAGTTCGTTAATAACGTTCCATGGGAAAACGTATTGTCCAAATTGCGGGTGAATTTTGCTGGAAGCCCGGTCAAGGTAATTGTTTGTCATGGAATAATCCGATATCCAAAGAAAGAAGATCGAGAAGAAATAATTCGGGAAATGCATAGCACTGCAGTCGGAGGTCATAGAGGAGTTTCAAAAACATATAATAGAATTCGACATAATTATTATTGGGAGAGCATGAAATCGGATATTCAATATTTGTTCAAGAAATTATAAAATAAATTGCCGTGTGGATGGAAGATGGTGGAGCGGGTGGAAAATAAAGTTTTGAAGGCGTGTCACAAAAAATTGCTGCGTTTAATAATCACTATATTTACACGATGCGTTACTCTGTACACTGGTTTGAGCGGATTACGGCACCAGACGGCCGATTCGATCGCGATTCCCCTCGACCGTGGGCGTGAGCGTGTCGAGAAAAACGAAAAATGTCCGCCGCGACGCTGTATCGCCGCGTGGCGGGCGCGAAGAATTGATGCTCGCGGAACCTGAACGTTACCGCGTCGCCGAAACAATTCTCCCACAGAGCTGGACTTGAGCTGACTGAGCGCGAGGAAAACTAATTAGCTTGTAAGGCTAATTGGCTCTGAGCGGACTAGTGAGCGGCACGGAACGCGAGAGAACGAAAACCACCTGTAGCTTCACGGCACCGGACGAACGCAAGTGAAGCGCCGACCACGCCGCTCGTGCGGTCTCGAGGCGACGCTCGGGGGGGAGACTCAGCGCGCAGGCGCGGCGTCGCAGTGACGCGATCGCCCCGCGAGGTGCTGCCACCCTTCCCGAGCGGCACACTCGGTCAACCACACCGCAGCAGTGACCGGCAGCCTAGTTGAGCGGGCTTCTCGAACAATATTTCATTCAACAGTGTTTGCCCTGTCAATTAAAGAAGTGTGTGCGTCTGAAAACTAAACAACCGATGGTAATAACCGATACCCCCGGAGTAGCCTTTGATAAGGTAGCACTAGATATTGTTGGACTAATTCCAAAAACAAAGCGGGGAAATGAGTAGATTTTGACCATTCAAGATCAGTTAACGAAATTTTGTTTAGCAATTCCTTTGGAGAATGCAACTTCAGCAACTATAGCAGATGCTTTAGTAAAACATTTTATTAGCATATTTGGACCACCTAAGGCAATCCTTACTGATCAGGGCAGAAACTTTTTGAGTGGATTGATCAGACGAGTAGCAAAACGATTCCGAATAAAAAGATTAAGGACAACGGCTTTTCATCCTCAGTCCAATGGATCATTGGAACGATCACATCACGCATTGGGAGAATATCTTAAACAATATGTAGATCGAGAGTTTGACTGGGATGAGTGGGTTGAATTGGCTATATTCAATTATAATACCTGTGTCCACGAGGGAACTAAACATACACCGTTTGAGTTAGTATTCGGAAAAATTGCGAGAACCCCTTCCAGTGAACCTTTACATGTTGAAGACAAACTGCCCACATATGACGATTATTTAATAAAACTCGTAACTCAATTACATGAAATACGAGAAGTAGCAAAGGCCAATTTGATAGCGTCCAAAGAAAAATCAAAGAAAAATTATGACAAAAAGGCTAATCCAAAAGAGTTCAAAGTGGGAGATTATGTATTTTTGCGACAAGGTCCAAAACCCAAAAAGTTGGGAAATCATTATTCAGGTCCGTTCAAAATTGTTGAGATAATGAGTGCTCAAAATATCAGGATTGAAATAAAAAATAATACTACCCAAGTGGTACATGCAAATCGGTTGAAACATTCCTATATTATACCTAAAGAAGCAAAGACTTAAAAAAAAAAAAAAAAATGAACGAGGTTATAGTTCCAATGATCCCTCGGTTACAGATGTGGAAACAGAAGACAAGTGTAAGATCAAGAAACGATTATCGAGCGGAACCATTACCAATGGAAGTTACAAAGGAATCTCCTCAGGAATTCAGACATATTGGGATAAGGTACACCTGTCGAGGGCCCAACAATCAATTGAACATGGATATTCCGGCAAGGCGTATGTGCCTAAGGATCTTGAGTCAGACCCTTCAGGATATGACTGGGCGGGAACGAAAAGTGGAATGGAATGATATCATACGTGCTATTGAGGATGTGAAAGCTACAGTGATGAGTTTGGAGATTGAGATGGGATACTCCTGTATTCAATCGGGAAGCATTTATAGTGTACGAATAGGCGTACGAACGGAACCGGAAATTCTCATCGAAAAACGAATGGAAAACCTGGAACTAAGTCTGACTATGGGTTTATTAGATGCAATAAAGGAAATCTTATCCAACTTGGTTGAGAATTGGTGGATCGAGGCAAACAAAGAAACGATTGGTTACCTGCAATGGGGAAAGGGTCTCATCTCGAACGGAGCGGCAAATACGGAACTCGTTACAAAACGGTTAAGTCTGCGAATGATTGACAGCCTCATGTGGTATATGAGGGGGAATGAGGAATATCTTGAGATGGGCGACGTGGCTCAAGCGCTAGGAGCGGTCAGAGTAACGATGGCTGAGTTCGGAATTCAAGTGGATCATACAATGGAAATGGAAGGACCCACATGGAGCGTAACAATGACAACCTTCACCAAGCCAGTGACTCGAGTGACAATGCGGAAAAATTGCGTGAGCTTCGCATTGGCGAGCGCATTGGTCCAGACACTTTATCTCGTCAGGAGTCATCTAGTTCGAACCTGGAGGATCAATGTTCAAACGGAAATCATACCAAAGTCCAAAGTAGTGATCGATCTTGCAAAATTAAATTAAGAAGATTTCGTAAAATTAAAAATTAACACTGTTAATAAAACAAATGAAATATATATAAATAAATAATAAAGTATAAATCAAACATGGCAGTTATTTCACGGACACCTTGCCAGAAGAAAGGAAAATGAAGGAAAACCCAATAAGTCGGTTGTGTGATCTTTATGCATTACAGATAACATGAAAAGTGTGGATAGAGTCCAACTTTTACGCCCAGATCATCATATTATAGTTAGAACGGGACAGAATTCAGGAACCATGTATTGGGCGGAAGTAACAACCGGTGATCTACAATACGAAAGAGAGGGACGAACTTCAGAAGAAGCCATAGAAGCCGCTAGCATGGAGATAATTGAGTACCTCAACAGAGACTGGCCTCGACGGGTAAACTACCAACTTCGGGAGGCAGCCAGAAGAGCATTATGTCATGTTTCACAAAAAATGGAAGGAAAGGAGAGAACTGCATCTTCGCGGGAAGTCTATGAATATTATCTGGAAGTGGGATATTATCTTCAAAGGATTGGAACTAGAATCTCACACGAATCATACTTCACCACTGTTGGAAAAGGATATATATTGACCACCAAGACTGAACCAGCGTTAATGACGATTGGAACGGGAAAAACCTTGAATTGTGCTGCAATAAGGGGATTGAGGGAAATGATTAGGCAAATAATAGAGGAAATTGAAATATCTGCCATTGGAGGTCTCATAGATGAGGAATGTGAAGAATAGAATAAGGTCCTTCCTGAAATAATTAAGCTAAACAAAGAGGCGGATGGATATTGTTTGAATGAAAATATTAATGGAAATAAAAATTTATAGGTGTGAAATTATGAGACTGCTTGGGAAAACTATGATAACGCAGTTGCAAGAAGAATCCGAGAGAGATAACCAAGGAATTCCAGTTTACACGGAAATCGGCATAAGACATCCAACTATACATCAGCGATATATGTTTCGAGTCAATTTTGGATCCATAACTGCATTCGGGGTAGGACCAACGCGGAGGGTGGCAAAACAGAAAACAGCGGAGGAAGGGTTAAACAAATGGAGGAAAATTAAGGAAGAAAGCAGGAGAAATTCAGTTGATGAAAGTCAACCATCAGCGGGAAATATATCCGTATTCGAACCTACCAAAGCAGAGATTGGAATGACAGCCGCTGTACCAAGAGGGCCCGCGATTGTACAAATTTGCTCTGCGGTGATAAATTTGGAGAATCGGCTTAACAGGGATCCGAATGAGATAACATCAAAACAATTGGAGGAATATCGAGAGGAA
Organism: Pimpla rufipes; assembly: GCA_963932165.1. NCBI lineage: Eukaryota > Metazoa > Arthropoda > Insecta > Hymenoptera > Ichneumonidae > Pimpla > Pimpla rufipes. The sequence continues at coordinate 7,432,540 of OZ010641.1, forward strand.
TTGGGAGTAATCCTAGGAGCAATAGGAATATCAGTGGAACAAGAAATTCAAGAAGCCTTCACTGAAGGAGAGTTCACTAGGATTTCAATGCAACTCCGGGGTGGGCCAAATATATTTTGTCATGTGTATCAACGTGGGGGTTCGACAATAGGAACAGAATTAACAGTGTTAAAAAGAGTATTGTACGAACTCAGAGTAGAATCAATTCTTGAACAAGAGTCTCAATAATGCTCCATAAGTGCCATTTAGTATAAAAATAATGTCATTAAGGGTCATCAACAATGAGGGAAACTCAATTACAGATTCCATATGAACAACGGGTCACTTCTATCGGCATCAATCCTAAGGAGGATGTTGCGTCAACAGGCCAACGAGATACCCTATGGATTCCTGTCTGGACCTTACGATGGAACCGTGAATCCAGGACGTTGGACACCGGGTTTTAACACTTGGATAAATTCGACTAAGGTTGACATGCTGGTTCCTGCAAGACGGCTTTGTTTGCGGACGTTGGATACCCTAATTAAGGAATTGGGAAACAAATCTATGAGCTGTCAAAGTGTGGAGTTACTAAGGAATTTTCGAGACGTACAGACTTCCTTGCAGAATTTTGGAATCATCGCAGAATATTCTTTGGTGGAAAAGATGAGTGGAATCAGCGCCCTGGTTATCATCACCACGGAGCCGGAGATAAGAGGGTATGCCGTGGACAAGGACTTGGAGGAAGCCCTGCGAGTTGCTATGGTTCGAGCCATTCAGGACACCAGAGCCTGTCTTACCAGGACTTGGGTCAACAGCTCCGAGGAATTTGGTTCAATGGAAGATAATACAGAATTTGACCGAATGATCGTTCCCGCCAGAAACATAGGGCAAAAGGATTTCACCAGGATTGCTCAGAAGATGGGTTTGGAAACAATCAAACACATAATTTGGCGAATGGAAAGCAAAGAAGAGTACCGGCAGGGACAAAGAATCTTTGAATTATTCAAAACTGCTCAAGAAACCTTGAGCGAATTCGGAATATCATTGGATGGAACGTGGACCAGAGGAGAACGGGAATACAGGATGCTACTAACTATGGAAACCAGACCTCAGATACGCATGTTAGGGGCACAAAGATGTTTGGGCGGAACCATGAGCGGTGTTCTCATGTCAATCTTGGTAGAGGTGCTCCAACACTTAAGAGTGACTTGGGAACTCGACTGAAAGAAGGAAGTGAAATCAAACTAAACCACACGGAATAACTACTGGAACGTCATGAAAAACTCGCAAAGATTATATGTATCTAGATTCTTGTTGGAGTAATTTTGAGATAAGATAACATTTTGCTATGTCTTAAAAATGTTATTCCTTTCGTTATATTCACCTAAGAATATTAATTTTAAGAATTTATTCTATTTTTATTTTTTTTAGTTATTTTTTTTGCTTATACACCAAAGAGGATTTTGTATAATTTGATTCATTTAACGGATATGCTATGATAACTGGGGATTTTCAATTGAATGTAGTAATCGTTGATAATAATAAATATAAGGAAGTTGGGTATTAAGTTTGACGAGGATCCGTAATTCATTAACCTACCCTGAGCCGACAGAAGGCTATCCTGACGACGGAAACCCAAACATAGCGATAAAACAGAAGAAGATAGACGAGTTGAAATATAGCTTATATATATACACATGTATTAGCGTTGTGTTTGTTGCATGGCTCTAGTTTTTTTGTTTTTTGAGATTTGGGATTTTGTGTATTAACGGTGGATGTGATAGAAATAGAAAACTAATGATGAATTTTTCTTTAGTGATAAACAAGAGAAAAACAAAAAAAAAAAAGTGTAATTATAATAACGCTAATTTGAAAGAATTTTTGTTCTTGCAAGAAGGAAGACGAAGGATGTGGCTAAGAAGGATGATGGTCGTGATGGGGGTATGGCTGCGGGTCATACCCCAACTCTGCAACGGGATTATGGGTTACGAGTGTGGTTCATCTGCATCCAACCTCACCACTGTATCATTACTGGACGTTGATGAATGTGAAATTCATATTCCCATCTTGAACGTGAGCAACGTGCAGATCCAGTTTTTACAACTAAATAAGTTTACCTCGATTCATGTGCGGCAATGTAAAGTTAGAATCGATCGGACAGTATTTCATTGTGGAATGCATTCACATAGTAGCATAGTCTCCGTGGGGTCATATATACTTGAAACAACTAGGGAATCTTGCAATCGAATGCAGGATTATGGGACCTTGGAATTAGAAAAAGTACAGATATCAGGATTAAAGGCAAATCATACGAGATCTCATTCAGTAACCTTGGCAGGACGGGTTGAGACCGATGGGAAATGTGAAGGAATATGGTATTCGGATCCTTTTGGTGGTTGGGGCTCAGTTGCTGTAGTGGGAAATGTAATTATTACCCTTAGGGACTACCGTGCTCGGGTAGGTCTTGAAAATAGCAAAATATATTTAAATTCTGGAATGCATTGTGAACTAAATGTGGGGAATTGCGTAGATATGGATGGTGGGCCAAGTTTCTGGGATGTCATACCAATACAGGATTGTGGAACCCGTCAGTATAGTGTGTTATATGAGGGAATTGCCCAAAAAGCTGTAGGAGAGAATTCCAGGACCTTGTACTCTTTAGTTCAATCAGATATTACCTTTGCTCTTACAACATTGCCATCCATCAAGGTGTGTGGACGAACATTAATACGGACAGAACACCCGAGGCTCTTGATACATGAGATCAATCAAGGGGAAGGATATCTACGGGTCGAACCATTAGACATTAGTAATATGGATATGTTCGCGTATGTAAATTCAAAATTTGTGTTTGTAGAAAGGCATATCCAAACAGAAATACAAAGACTTTACCATGATGTAATGATGCATAAATGTAATTTAGAAAAAGAGATGTTGCGAAACAGGTTGGCAATAGCTTCACAATCTCCAGATGAGTTTGCATACTACCTTATGAAAGGTCCTGGATATATGGCTGTACTTGCAGGAGAGGTAGTACATATCATAAAATGCATACCAGTCGAAATGCGTATGCAACAATTAAAAGAATGCTATAAGGAATTACCGGTGGCTCTTGACAACAAAACATATTTCATGTCCCCTAAGACGCACATATTGTTAAAAACCGGAATACAGATAACTTGTAATAAAATGGTGCCTCCCACTTATTATATTGGAGAAGAATGGTATGCAATGAGCCCTGAGCCAACACGTGTATTTGCATCCGAGACAATTAAACCAATGACAAAAACTACCTGGAAGTACAAAGACACTCAAGCTTTGGCGACCAGTGGAATTTATACGGCGGCAGATCTAGACAAGTTAAGAGAATATGTGATGTTTCCAGTTGAGCAACCAGCAGTAATAAATAGCTTAGCAAGGGAAATAATGGGTAAAGCCACGGTAAATCAAGGGGGATCAATTGCCAATTTATTAAAAGGACCGGAGGTGATGAAAATTGTAGAAACAGCATGGGCAAAGACTTGGGATAAATTTATGATGTTTGGTCACATAAGCGCTGGGTTGATTGGAGTAATGATGGTATTAAAAGGAGTGAAAATGGCAGTTGACACAATAATACACGGTTATGCTCTACATAGTGTATACGGATGGTCCCTATATTTGTTGGGAGCAATTTGGGATTCAGTAACAGGACTGCTATTACATCTACAACGGGGAACAGGGAAACCATCTGAACAAAAGCAGTTGAGTAACAATAAAAAGGACAAAAAACAAAAGAATGCCAATGAATCCAAAGTGGAAATATCGGAAGAAAATTTAAAATATGAAAATGAATCGATTGATTTAAAAGAAATAGAAGGAGAAAAGGATACAGAAAGGAAATCTGGTAAGAAACAAAAGAAAAGTGGGATTTACCCGTTTTTGCCATCGGGAGAGGGGGTACAGCAAAATGAATCCCGGATGTAAGGATATTGTTGTAGCATATCTTGCGAGCGTTGGTATGTGATACCAGTCGTAAAAAAAAAAAAAAAAAAAAAAGTTTGTAATAATAATAAATTAATTGAAGTAAATAAATAAATAAATAAATAAATAAATAAATAAATAAATAATAGAAAACAAGTATGAATAAGGATAATAATAAAATAACATTAATAAATACTTGTTATATTCCGTTCTGTATATATATTAAAGGGAATTAAATTTGGGTAACAGGATGACTATCTCGTCAGGGAAGGAAGAAAATAATGATTACCCATCAATTATGATAATGTTTTTTTTTAATTTTATATATATAATGAAGAATAAAAAGAAAAAAATCTAAAATGTGAGGAGCGACCAACACTCTTCACAATATTCAGGGTAGATCCACTCGTGCGGACGGATGAGGCGGGCAAAGCGGGGGTCCTCCCAAGCCAGCCGCTCTACCGTCGGGTCCCACCGGATCCCGATGAAATTGGGGTCGGCCGGTTCTGGGACGCCCCATACGCGTTGTGCAATGCGCCAGCAGGTGAACAGAGCCGAACCCATGATCGATGAACTAGATTGAACAAATTAACAATTAAATACATAAATGCAGGATAAAATAATTAGAAAACATTGACACTTATGAGAAGGAACCAACGTAGAAAAAAAAAAAAAAAAAATAACAATAATAATAATAATAATAATAATAAAATAAAATAAAATGAAGAAAATAAATAATAACATGAATTAGGATGTAAAAATGAGAGAAGAAAGAAATGAATTGAGCAAATGTACGATTAAAAGGATAAGTAGGAGAGAAACAAGTAAAAACTTACCGGACAATAGTTAATCCACTTAGGCGAGAAGTGTCACGGAACGTTGCGTACGAATGCGCGGTTGAATGAAGAGTGAGCCTGTCACGAAGGATTCACAACCATTACCTGTGAGGTGATGTTTAGACTGCGAATTCCTCGGAGCGATAAGGGCAGGCAAGAGGCAAAGCAGCGTAGTCGAATCGCGCTATAGGAACAACCGGGAGAAGGAGGAGGCAAGAGACAGGGCGATTAATTTAGTCTGAGGTAAAATAAGGATACATACAAATAAAAATAAAAATAAAATGTAGGCGTATTAATAATATTCTCGGAGTAATATTCATAAATAGAAATATACAAATAAGTTATTATTAAAATTGTAATGAGCTGATTCATGAGATTACGAATTATTGATATAATTGTGATTGTCTCTACCGAGACCAAGCGCCGTTCTTCGAAGCATCGCTTGTCTGAGGGGGGAGGTGTTACGTCCCGAGATTTTCGGGACTACACGATTAAGTTTTACCTAAATTTCTCATGTGAATGGATGGGGAAATGAAGAAAGCAAGGATGAGTACAGTCGAGCGCGCACATATGCGCACCAACAAAGCAGTGTATGCGTGGTATAATGTGTAGCCTGATTACCATGGGCAAAGGAGTCCGAGCGCAGGCTACCGCGGGCTACCGTAGCTTATCTTATCCGATAGGGTCAGGTGTCCAAACGCTCGGAGGCCCGAAGAATGGTTAAGGCACGTGCGAGTAAGTGATTGCTTGGAAGAATCATACAGTGCGAATATACTAAGTGATTCAAAAGAAGAAAGCTTAATATTTTCTTGGTATTTATTTCTGAATGAGGAATTGAGGGTAACATTTTCATACTTATTTCTAAGTAAAAGAATAACGGCGAGGGTTCGATACTAGAAGGCAAAGATAAATTTTAATGAATGAAAGTAACTCTTTTATGAATCACGTTAAGACAATTTTTAGATAAAAATAGGAAAATAGGGTTAATTAATGGAACACAGACTTAAGCGTTTTAAGTTGATTATGGCGGATAATTTATAATAATTTTCAAATTGATCACCCAGTAGCCGCTAGGGTAATGTAATTACAATATGCAGTAGAGAGATAAGATGGAATCGACCGGTCAGAAATCGACCAGCGGTGTGAAACAACACACCATCCGGTGCAGGAAAATACCAGTCCGCGACGTAGAATTACCACTCAGGAGCATCAAAAGAACAAAGGAAAGCACTTCGCTTAGCAACATCCCCTCCAGATCGAAGGAGGAGAAATAAAGTTACGCGATGTCACGACCGTCAAATCAGGAAGAAGGACGGAGGGATGGAAGCAGACAGACCGGATGGAAGGGATCATCGGCGATTCGGACGATATTTTATGTGAAGTGATATTATAATCCATTATTATCAAGCTGAAATGATGTTTATGACTATTAATAGTTAGGGGAATAATACGTTTATTAGAATATTTTTTGGAAAGAATTGTTCAAGAACAGAAAATAGTGATTATTTAAATAATAAGGAGCTAATTGTGTAAAAATATTTGTAAAAGCATTAATGTAAAGTGAAAATAATTTGGTTTAAATATAAGAGAGTGCAGAGTGCCGAAAATAAGCGAAAGTGTGGGTGTGAGCAACGCAAATAGGCTGATAGGAACGAGGCGTGAGGGGACGGTAGTACGGCGACGCATCGTTCGACCGCTACTCCTCAAGACAGTGGGAGTGTGAGCAGACCGCGAGGTAGGAAGTGTGAGGGGACGGTAGCGCGAGCGACGCACCGCCTGACCGCTATCACGGTAGTGCGAAAGAGATGGATAAGAGTGGGCCGCGAGGTATGAAGCGTGAGAGGACGGTAGCGCGGGCGACACACTGCCTGGCCGCTATCACGGTAGTACGAGAGAGAGAGAGAGAGGCAAGAGTAGGCTGCGAGGAATGAGGCGCGAAGGGACAGTGGCTGCGACGCTTCGCCCAAACGCTATAGTAAAAGCCGGTAGGAGAAACCGCTAGGTGTGAAGAGCGAGGGAATCGGAAGACGCTCAACGCACTATCCAACCCTCGCCCCTTCCTCAAGGCGACAGCGGGGAAATGCTGACTAGGTTATTTAAGGGGCCGCAAAAAGCGACGGAGCTCATTAATATTCCGGACCAGAGTTATCATCGTGAATAAAACTCGTTGTCATTTCGTCCGAACTTTTGAAAAATATCAGAACTCAGAGAAATCTGTAAAACTGGAGCATTACACAAATTAAAAACACGAAAAAAACGGAATTTCGTAATATCGAGCGTCGAATTTGATTTCGAATCGGTAGTTTACCGGGCAATTCGTTCAGAAAAAAAAGAAACATTTAAAACCTTTACGAACATTTTGAATATAAAAATCTGTGAACATTTAACCGAGAAACTCCGTGAATAGATTGAGTTTAAAAATTGTGAACATTTAATCGAGAAACTCTGTGAAAAAAAATCCGTGAACATTTAATTGAACACCTCTGTGAATATTTTAAACATAAATCTGTGAACATTTAATTGAAAAACTCTGTGAATATTTTAAACATTAACTTGTGAACATCTAATTGAAAAACTTTGTGAATATTTTAAGCGAAAATTTGTGAACCTTGAACAACTTTAATTTTTACAACGTTTTCCCGCTCAAATAAGTGAGGAAGAATAAACATTTATTCAACAAACATCAAAATCATCTGTCGTCCACTTCCATCGGTATCCTTCGTCGCTGTTCCCTTCTTGCAACGACCTGTCGGGGAAATTTGGAGAGCGGACGTCACCGATAGGGGATTTTCGTCAATTTCCACTGGTATTTCAACGGGTTTTCGGGAACTTCCAATTAGTTTTCATTTGTGTCGATTGAAATCAGAGGGGTAAGTGAACTTTCTTTATTTTATTTAGTGTGTTGAAAATATTTTCAAGTCAGAATTACTTTTTCAAGTTCCTTCCCGAGCTTTTGCCTGAAAGGGTAGGCTCTAAACGGAACACTTTCGTGTCTTGCCGAGTCACAGTGATACCACAGTGTAATAGGGGGAGATCTTCTTCCCTTTACCTTTATATCATTTGTGTCTCGAAAAATTGCAATTCACGACATAACAATACATTGCAACCTGAAAAATTGTATCGTGGTATGTTAACACTATTCTAAAAAGTACCTCTGCGTTCAATTTAGGAGTACGCAGCAAGTATAAGAAAAATGGTTCTGACGACTGCGAAGATTGATACCTGTACATACAACTCAACCTGACAAGCTATATTGTGGTAGGTTAAAACTATTTGATAAAAATACCTTTTTGTTAAAGTAAATTAGGAGTACGCAGCAAGATTCAGAAAAATTGTTCTTGCAACTGCGAAGATTGAGACCTGTACATACATTTTGACCTGAAATACTGTATCGTGGTAGGTTAACACTATTAAAAAATGATCTGAAAAATAATCTAAAAAAAGTGTTTAAGAATTAAGGTAATTCAGAATTATGTAGCAATTTTCAGCCAAATTCATCTGTTGACTGCGAAGAATATGAGCCGGACACAATTTTAGACTCCAAAATGCCAATTTTCTTGAAATAAACACCTCTATAAAAACAGAGAATAATTTCCATACTTCATGGGCATACTTCACAATGCCAGATTAAGAAATATTCCAAATTTCAACTTGTTCGGTCCATTCAGTCCAGACCCCCTGAGTGATACGGACGTCCGAATAACACAAAATCTAGTCTACGCAGCCAATCATATTTAGTAATGAAATTTCTATGTTCTGTTACACCAAGATTATGTATTTTACAATGTTTATGAAATCTGCTGTAAAAAAAGTAAATAAATTAAAATTATATCAACATTTTCCTATAAAAACGTAATTTAGTCGGTGGAGCGCGAATTCAATAGGCACTTTCTGCGTTTCTTCAAAACGTGAGTGCCTAAAAATTGTCTCTAACCGAATAAAACATATACCGTTGTATTCGGCAGGACTTGAAGAAAAATCGTGTAAATTGACGAGAGTCTGCGATCATGCGTGTAGAAGCCCCGAGTGATCTTGTAGCCACCGCGGTTACAAGTTGCGCGCGGACGTCCGAGTCCATAAAACTCGATAGTGTGCTGACACGCATGTTCTCAGGGGTCTCTCGATTTACACGAACACTCCTCAGGGCAGCACGAATGCAATGATGTATGGATAATTCAGTTAGAGGCATTTGTTAATAACAAAAAAAATTGTGAAATCCGCGTATGAGGCGCAGCGCTCTCCCCGTATTTTATTAATAAAAAAATAAAAAATTGTCTCTAACCGAATAAAACATATACTGTTGTATTCGGAAGGACTTAAAGAAAATTCGTGTAAATTGACGAGAGTCTGCGACCATGCGTATAGAGGCCCCGCGTAATCTTGTAGCCACCGCGGTTACAAGTTGCGCGCGGACGTCCGAGCTCACAAAGCTTGATCGTGCGCTCACACGCATGTACTTAGGGGCCTCCCGATTTACACGAATATTCTACAAGACAGCACGAATACAACGTTGTATGAACAGTTAAGTTAGAGGCATTTGTTAATCGCAACAACAAAAAGTTCGTGTTCGCGTGTGAAGCGCTGCGCATATTCTCGGTCCGTATTATGTTAAAATAAAAAATAAAAAATTGTCTCTAACTGAATGAAACATACATTGTCGTATCCATCACGGCTTAAAGAAAAATCATGTAAATTCACGAGAGGCTGAGACTATGTGTAAAGTCCAGAATTATTTTGTAGCATCGTGGTAAAGACTTGCGCACGATGGCTATATATTAACAGTGTCTTGCATGGAAAAGACCCACCTTTTCCGTGGCCGTGGATCTTTATAACTGGCGAAATTTATCTGCAACTATACAGTGCTGTCATATACATGCTGACAGGGTTTTGTCGTTCTACAATAACATTTTATAAATTAGTACGAACGTAAGGACAAACAAACAAAATCGCAATAATTTCTCTTCATTTCGCATAGAACATATACTTATCAAACATACTTAGGTACAGCACTTAACAAAATAAATTATATTTCATTGTATTTCTCAAGACTAACTAGATAGTCATGTTTATTGGCGAGTGTGTGTGATCACTTCGATTGGAAATTGGATACAGATTGGATATTGCCGCAACAACGAGTCAACTGGAGATTGGAATGCGTGTTAAGACTAACAGGAGTTAAAATTCTCTATGGCCGCGATAATTCAACTGCTACTTTGTGAAATTATAAGAGCGCAACCAAACGTTTTTACGCGCTTCTGTTTTTGCGATCTTCACCGAGACCCTTGGGGGATTATCTATAATCCTTCCGCTGCGGCTGCGCTCGGCGTTACGGGCAACGTGCTACCTGCTGTAGCATTAAGCAACGTTGCGGGCCTCGCCGAGCGTTCCGCGAGGCCCATAACGTTGCCGAATGCTATTGTAGGTAGCAGGTTGCCCGCTGAAGTGCCATTTTGCGGCTGAGAATGGTCGCGTCAACATCTTCCGGATCGTGTCGCAATACAGTTTCACCGTTCCTTCCCAAAATTCCTTCACTACATGTAATTGTGACATTGTAGTCCATTTTTTCATTATCTACATGAGGTTTCCCCAACTCAAGATGAAAGTAGTCATCGTTTTAAATCGTAAATCGTTTCTTAAGACTTTTTACATGGCCCGTTTGCGTTTTGCTGCTGATCCCAACGACGTAAGTATCGAGATATCGTATTTGGGTCTATAGCGAGAGTGACACAATGTTTCAAATCCAGTTACGTACATGTTGGTTTTTTTACGTCGCTTTTACTTTCTCACATGGATCCTGAGGTTTTCACGACAGGGCTAGTGATCGAAAACGTCGAAAAATGTGATGAAAAAATATTCATTGCCGTGTTTGTGTCCTCTACGTGTGTCGACAGCGCGAGACAGCCGACATGCGCATGTCGGCTGTCTTTTTAGTAGAGTTATAACAGTAAGTGAGTTAAAATTGTAGGTTCTGTATATTAGACCTGTTCAATGAAGGGAAATATTTGTTATTTCTCAACTCCCCCACATTCTTTAGATCCAAAATAATTAAAAATAAATGCATTCGGCAAAAACGAGACCTGTACAAAATATTTAGCGCTGCCTCTGTTAGCTTGAAACTTAAAAAAAACGTCAACATTTTTTTAAACTGATAATTTTTTAGAACCTGGTATACTGCTTTAGTACATTTTTATTGTAATTTATGGGTGAAGGAATCGCGCAAGATTACGTCGAAGCTGCGCACACCAAGAAGTTGGGCGATGACGATATTGTCGGCCTAGAAAAAATGCATTACTGTGCAGGTCTCGACAGAGGAATCTCGACGCCGACAAAAATATATAAACCCGAATCAAACAATTCTTTAGACGACAAAAAAAAATTATCCAAATTTTCAATAAAATACTACTAAAAATCGCATCGCTTAGGTTTCTACAAAAACTTTGATTTACTATTAAACAACGTACTCATCAGACGGTTTGGCGATACGTGGATTTAAAATATTGCGAATTTCAACGTCTTTCTTTTTTAAGATATTTTAAGCTAACAGATAGTGCTAAATATTTTTCACAGACATCGTCTTTGGTGAAATTTTTATTCACAACATTTGAAACAAAGAAAACAAGCATCTAGAAGGTGCTGAAAAGATTATTTTGGCATCATAATAATAATTGAAAAATGTTATTAACAAATTACTGACAAATATTTGTTCACCAAATGACCCGTAAACCTATTTTTTTCTCGTGAAATTGGTTTGTTTATTTTTCTGAATACGTATGTATTTTTTCAAAATTTTCTGTGATATTTGAAAATTGCGTTTTTTCATGTTAAAATTTAAAATCAGACAAAATTCTGAAAAACTTCATACGTATTCAGAAAAATAGACACATCATTTTCATAACAAAAAATAGGTTACCGGGCAATTTGTTGAACAATTATTTATTTCAGTAATTTGTTAATAACATTTTTCAATTATTATTATACATAAATAATCTTTTCAGCACCTTCTATATGCTTGATTTTTTCCAGAATTTGATCTTATCGAGAACTGTGCGTAATTCTGTCTCATTCTCGCCCGAACTTATGCGACGTCAGCTTAGGCGCTCATACTATCTTAAAATCCTATTATTTCACGAGCGGGAGAAAAGCGACTTCGCGCATTGAGTGGCATAATATGAAATGTGCGATAAGTACGCCGTAGATGATTTTCGGTATATATGATTGACTCACTGATGTCAAATTTCGTAATTACAATCAAATTTCACACGTTCCGAATTACGCGAACTGCGCACTTGTCACACAATATACTATTCAGAACCATTGTCTCACTCTCCAAGTTTTAAAACTGATTTGTTATTTTATTAAGTTGTATGTTTCATTGTCAGGTTTTTGTAACGGCTGTCATGCTGTTGGTCACGTAACAATGGGATCTTCTGTGCACACGTCTGTATGACATACGTGTGCACAGAACTTGGAAACGTCGCCATGTGATTTAATCATCGAGGATTAGCTGCACCACATTAATCATCAAGGGAAAGATGCACTGTGGGATGTGCTCTTTGTGTTATTGATATTCACGTATTTTTTCTTTATCGTTACATAACATTTCACTATCTTCGTTTACATTTTCTTGCTATTATTTTGTAATAATACGTGATAGTATAATATACTTGTCTAAGTCGTTCTGTTAAGTGTTCGTGTGTTCGACAGTTCATGGTTTAATCTAACTCACCGTTGCTGTTATTGTTACTGTTGCTCTATTCCCTTCGTACTGTCGTTATTATATAGTTAAATATGGGTAAGAAAAGGATTTCAGATGTCGGAAATTCCGCACGTATCGCGACAGCTTTATTCGAAATTTACCCACACTCGAAATTTGAGTTTTTTATAACAGATCAAAGGTTCAATTCCGTCAATACGGAAAGCAGTGCGTGGGCAGAAATTTGTCAAAAAGTAAGCCCGTGTAAAGACATTAGAACGCTGGCAAAAAATGTACGGCGGTGTTACAGTGCTTTTCACGATAAACTCGGAGAAATTAGAGCGATCTATATTGAAAAATTCCGTGCAGATCAAAATTCTTCGGAATTTTCGGTTGACGATAACGATAACATCGTCGACCGAGAAACAATTCATTTTTCGGATGTTCACGTCCGAAAAATCGCAACGCCGACGAAAGTTCTCGCGCTCGAATCAGATTCCTCTTTCCCCAACGAGACTGCCAACGTGGACATGACCGACCTGAACGACGTCGCCGAGTCACAAGACGCCTTCGCGGCCTCGGAAGTTGTGGGTGAAGGAATCGCTCAAGAATACGTCGCTGCTGCGCACACCGAGAAACTGGATGATAACGACAATATCGTCGAACGAGAAACAATCGATTTTTCGGAAGTTCTCGTCCGAAAAGTCGTAACGCAGACGAAAATTCTCGCGCCAGAGTCAGATACCTCTTTCCCCAATGAGTCTGAGAACGTGGACACGACCAATCTGGACGAAGTCGCCGAGTCACAAAACGCCTTCGCGGCCTCGGAAGTTGTGGGTGGAGCAATCGCTCAAGAATACGTCGCTGCTGCGCACACCGAGAAACTGAATGATAACGACAATATCGTCGTCCGAGAAACAATCGATTTTTCGGGAGTTCTCGTCCGAAAAGTCGTAACGCCGACGAAAATTCTCGCGCCCGAGTCCGATACCTCTTTCCCCAACGAGACTGCCAACGTGGACATGACCGATCTGGACGACGTCGCCGAGACACAAGATGCCCTCGCGGCCTCGGAAGTTGTGGGAGGAGCAATCGCTCAAGAATATGTCGTCGCTGCGCACATCGAGAAACTGGATGATAACGACAATATCGTCGACCGAGAAACAATCGATTTTTCGGGAGTTCTCGTCCGAAAAGTCGTAACGCCGACGAAAATTCTCGCGCCCGAGTCCGATACCTCTTGCCCCAACGAGACTGCCAACGTGGACATGACCGATCTGGACGACGTCGCCGAGCCACAAGACGCCTTCGCGGCCTCGGAAGTTGTGGGTGGAGGAATCGCTCAAGAATATGTCGTCGCCGCGCACACCGAGAAACTGGATAATAACGACAATATCGTCGACCGAGAAACAATCGATTTTTCGGAAGTTCTCGTCCGAAAAGTCGTAACGCCGACGAAAATTCTCGCGCCCGAGACAGATACCTCTTTCCCCAATGAGACTGCCAACGTGGACATGACCGATCTGGACGACGTCGCCGAGCCACAAAACGCCTTCGCGGCCTCGGAAGTTGTGGGTTTAGCAATCGCTCAAGAATACGTCGTCGCTGCGCACACCGAGAAACTGGATGATAACGAGAATGTCGTCGACCGAGAAACAATCGATTTTTCGGAAGTTCTCGTCCGAAAAGTCGTAACGCCGACGAAAATGCTCGCGCCCGAGACAGATACCGCTTTTCCCAATGAGACTGCCAACGTGGACATGACCGATCTGGACGACGTCGCCGAGCCACAAAACGCCTTCGCGGCCTCGGAAGTTGTGGGTGGAGCAATCGCTCAAGAATACGTCGTCGCTGCGCACACCGAGAAACTGGATGATAACGAGAATGTCGTCGACCGAGAAACAATCGATTTTTCGGAAATTCTCGTCCAAAACGTCGTAACGCCGACGAAAATTCTCGCGCCCGAGTCCGATACCTCTTTCCCCAACGAGACTGCCAACGTGGACATGACCGATCTGGACGACGTCGCCAAGCCACAAGACGCCCTCGCGGAATCGGAAGTTGTGGGTGGAGCAATCGCTCAAGAATATGTCGTCGCTGCGCACATCGAGAAACTGGATGATAACGACAATATCGTCAACCGAGAAACAATCGATTTTTCGGGAGTTCTCGTCCGAAAAGTCGTAACGCCGACGAAAATTCTCGCGCCCGAGTCCGATACCTCTTGCCCCAACGAGACTGCCAACGTGGACATGACCGATCTGGACGACGTCGCCGAGCCACAAGACGCCTTCGCGGCCTCGGAAGTTGTGGGTGGAGGAATCGCTCAAGAATATGTCGTCGCCGCGCACACCGAGTAACTGGATAATAACGACAATATCGTCGACCGAGAAACAATTCATTTTTCGGATGTTCACGTCCGAAAAATCGCAACGCCGACGAAAGTTCTCGCGCTCGAATCAGATTCCTCTTTCCCCAACGAGACTGCCAACGTGGACATGACCGACCTGAACGACGTCGCCGAGTCACAAGACGCCTTCGCTGCCTCGGAAGTTGTGGGTGGAGCAATCGCTCAAGAATACGTCGTCGCTGCGCACACCGAGAAACTGGATGATAACGAGAATGTCGTCGACCGAGAAACAATCGATTTTTCGGAAATTCTCGTCCAAAACGTCGTAACGCAGACGAAAATTCTCGCGCCAGAGTCAGATACCTCTTTCCCCAATGAGTCTGAGAACGTGGACACGACCAATCTGGACGAAGTCGCCGAGTCACAAAACGCCTTCGCGGCCTCGGAAGTTGTGGGTGGAGCAATCGCTCAAGAATACGTCGCTGCTGCGCACACCGAGAAACTGAATGATAACGACAATATCGTCGTCCGAGAAACAATCGATTTTTCGGGAGTTCTCGTCCGAAAAGTCGTAACGCCGACGAAAATTCTCGCGCCCGAGTCCGATACCTCTTTCCCCAACGAGACTGCCAACGTGGACATGACCGATCTGGACGACGTCGCCGAGACACAAGATGCCCTCGCGGCCTCGGAAGTTGTGGGAGGAGCAATCGCTCAAGAATATGTCGTCGCTGCGCACATCGAGAAACTGGATGATAACGACAATATCGTCGACCGAGAAACAATCGATTTTTCGGGAGTTCTCGTCCGAAAAGTCGTAACGCCGACGAAAATTCTCGCGCCCGAGACAGATACCTCTTTCCCCAATGAGACTGCCAACGTGGACATGACCGATCTGGACGACGTCGCCGAGCCACAAAACGCCTTCGCGGCCTCGGAAGTTGTGGGTTTAGCAATCGCTCAAGAATACGTCGTCGCTGCGCACACCGAGAAACTGGATGATAACGAGAATGTCGTCGACCGAGAAACAATCGATTTTTCGGAAGTTCTCGTCCGAAAAGTCGTAACGCCGACGAAAATGCTCGCGCCCGAGACAGATACCGCTTTTCCCAATGAGACTGCCAACGTGGACATGACCGATCTGGACGACGTCGCCGAGCCACAAAACGCCTTCGCGGCCTCGGAAGTTGTGGGTGGAGCAATCGCTCAAGAATACGTCGTCGCTGCGCACACCGAGAAACTGGATGATAACGAGAATGTCGTCGACCGAGAAACAATCGATTTTTCGGAAATTCTCGTCCAAAACGTCGTAACGCCGACGAAAATTCTCGCGCCCGAGTCCGATACCTCTTTCCCCAACGAGACTGCCAACGTGGACATGACCGATCTGGACGACGTCGCCGAGCCACAAGACGCCCTCGCGGAATCGGAAGTTGTGGGTGGAGCAATCGCTCAAGAATATGTCGTCGCTGCGCACATCGAGAAACTGGATGATAACGACAATATCGTCAACCGAGAAACAATCGATTTTTCGGGAGTTCTCGTCCGAAAAGTCGTAACGCCGACGAAAATTCTCGCGCCCGAGTCCGATACCTCTTGCCCCAACGAGACTGCCAACGTGGACATGACCGATCTGGACGACGTCGCCGAGCCACAAGACGCCTTCGCGGCCTCGGAAGTTGTGGGTGGAGGAATCGCTCAAGAATATGTCGTCGCCGCGCACACCGAGTAACTGGATAATAACGACAATATCGTCGACCGAGAAACAATTCATTTTTCGGATGTTCACGTCCGAAAAATCGCAACGCCGACGAAAGTTCTCGCGCTCGAATCAGATTCCTCTTTCCCCAACGAGACTGCCAACGTGGACATGACCGACCTGAACGACGTCGCCGAGTCACAAGACGCCTTCGCTGCCTCGGAAGTTGTGGGTGGAGCAATCGCTCAAGAATACGTCGTCGCTGCGCACACCGAGAAACTGGATGATAACGAGAATGTCGTCGACCGAGAAACAATCGATTTTTCGGAAATTCTCGTCCAAAACGTCGTAACGCCGACGAAAATTCTCGCGCCCGAGTCCGATACCTCTTTCCCCAATGAGACTGCCAACGTGGACATGACCGATCTGGACGACGTCGCCGAGCCACAAGACGCCCTCGCGGCCTCGGAAGTTGTGGGTGGAGCAATCGCTCAAGAATACGTCGTCGCTGCGCACATCGAGAAACTGGATGATAACGACAATATCGTCGACCGAGAAACAATCGATTTTTCGGGAGTTCTCGTCCGAAAAGTCGTAACGCCGACGAAAATTCTCGCGCCCGAGTCCGTTACCTCTTGCCCCAACGAGACTGCCAACGTGGACATGACCGATCTGGACGACGTCGCCGAGCCACAAGACGCCTTCGCGGCCTCGGAAGTTGTGGGTGGTCGAATCGCCCAAGAATATGTCGTCGCCGCGCACACGGAGAAACTGGATAATAACGACAATATCGTCGACCGAGAAACAATCGATTTTTCGGAAGTTCTCGTCCGAAAAGTCGTAACGCCGACGAAAATTCTCGCGCCCGAGACAGATACCTCTTTCCCCAATGAGACTGCCAACGTGGACATGACCGATCTGGACGACGTCGCCGAGCCACAAAACGCCTTCGCGGCCTCGGAAGTTGTGGGTGGAGCAATCGCTCAAGAATACGTCGTCGCTGCGCACACCGAGAAACTGGATGATAACGAGAATGTCGTCGACCGAGAAACAATCAATTTTTCGGAAATTCTCGTCCAAAACGTCGTAACGCCGACGAAAATTCTCGCGCCCGAGTCCGATACCTCTTGCCCCAACGAGACTGCCAACGTGGACATGACCGATCTGGACGACGTCGCCGAGCCACAAGACGCCTTCGCGGCCTCGGAAGTTGTGGGTGGTCGAATCGCTCAAGAATATGTCGTCGCCGCGCACACGGAGAAACTGGATAATAACGACAATATCGTCGACCGAGAAACAATCGATTTTTCGGAAGTTCTCGTCCGAAAAGTCGTAACGCCGACGAAAATTCTCGCGCCCGAGACAGATACCTCTTTCCCCAACGAGACTGCCAACGTGGACATGACCGATCTGGACGACGTCGCCGAGCCACAAAACGCCTTCGCGGCCTCGGAAGTTGTGGGTGGAGCAATCGCTCAAGAATACGTCGTCGCTGCGCACACCGAGAAACTGGATGATAACGAGAATGTCGTCGACCGAGAAACAATCAATTTTTCGGAAATTCTCGTCCAAAACGTCGTAACGCCGACGAAAATTCTCGCGCCCGAGTCCGATACCTCTTTCCCCAACGAGACTGCCAACGTGGACATGACCGATCTGGACGACGTCGCCGAGCCACAAGACGCCCTCGCGGCCTCGGAAGTTGTGGGTGGAGGAATAGCTCAGGAATACGTCGACGCTGCGGACATCGAAGATGAAAGTGTCGTTGTTCCGGCAAGTTTCTGGATTAAATACTGGTCTTCTAAACGAAACCTTCACCGCGGCTGGACCGATGCTTTCGTGGACTATGTACAGTCGATACCTGTATATAGACTCTGCGTTTTTGCGATTCAATATCATCGATGCTACACGGCCGACGAGAAACGTAAAAACTACTTTTACGCGGTAGCCAGATGCAAAAACTCGGACTGCACTAGCTACAAATTCAAAGCAGACGAAAAAATACAGTATCCATTCCAAGACATCACAGTGAAAGTTTACAGAAAAAAAGCAATCACGCACATCGGAAGCGAAATTCATCGTCGATTTATAAAAGGGGAAAAAAGGGAAAAAATGAGAAAAGAGTTGGAACTTGAACGGCCGAGCGTCGTTCGAACACTAAAAATCCAACAAGTTCCTGAGGATGTTCTGGAAGCTGGCAATAGAGACGACGCTCCTAGTCTGCAGCTGTTACAAAAAATGTCAAGCGAAATCGAAACCATGAAGGACCTCGACCCGCACCCGGTAGTCCATCTTGAGAAATTAGCGAGACAGTACAAGAATGATCTGACGTGGAAAAGTTCTCTCTGTCCCGGCTATATACAATACTACTTCACCAGCATTGCATTCAGTGAGAAACAAATCCAATACCTCCTGTCAATAAACCCAAAAAACGAGGTATTCTGCAACGTGGATGCCACTGGCTCAATCGTCGCGAAAATGCCTAACTCCGAAAAGCCGATATTTTACTACGCGTTGATCCTACCCGGCAATCACGAGTATGGGCCGTTACCGATTGCTGAATTTCTTAGTGATAGACACACCGTTCCGTACATCGTATTCTTTCTTGCGACGTTCAATCACGCTGTCAAACAATTCACAACACGGAAAGTCGTCATCCGAAAGATAGAAACCGATATGAGTATTGCTCTCATAGTTGGCGTACTCAGATCGTTCAACGACCTTACGATTAATGGTTATTCATCGAAGATCTACACGCTCTCGTGTTAAGGTTTCGACACGGTCCCCGAAATGACAATTGTCCACGTCTGCTCTTCACACGTTCTGAAAACGTTCCTCAGAAAAGCAAAAAAAAATATTTAAGGAAAAACAGCATTTGAAACTCGCAGCTTTGCTTACAACGCGATTGATTAATTGTGAAATAATGAAAGCTGCAGAGGCCAGTTTCAAAATGCTCGCTGTTATTTTTGGCTTACAACACCACGTCCCGGAACGCGACACGTACATAAACATTTTACTCTCAGGAAAGAGTGCGTATGAAGCCGACGAAATTGACGAAGCTCACGAGGACGACGAAGTAGAAACAATTGATATCGTTCTGAAAGACGACGTAGAATCGAGTGACGATGAAACAAGCGGTAGAAAAGGGTCCCCATTCTATGCGTTTTTTCATGGATCCTACGAGTAGGTGTTGAAGGAATTCAGCGAAAATACAGAAACGAGACTGGGAGCAAAGAAAGATACTCCGACGAATGACTTCTATTCGAACGCCTTTATCTACTACCTCTTGGAGTATATCTTGCCGTACTACTCTTTTTGGTCGGCAATCGTGATTTCAAAATTCAACCTGCGGCGAGATTCGAATGCGTCGGCGGAAAAATTTTTCAAAATTATAAAGGCGATAATCTTCAAAAAGACGCTGAGGATTACAGCACCACAGTTCCATCGAAAGATGCAGCTATTAATCGGAGGATGGTTGCTTGAAAGAAAGATCTCGTTGGTAACGGACAGGCAACGCCGAAAAAGAAAATTAGAGGATACGTCTCGAGACGACGAAACTCAAGCCACCGAGGAATGGAAACCTCAGAACCCGAAGAAGCGCAAACACAATATTTACTTTCCGGCCCAGAAACAAATACGTGTTGAAGCGAACGATGCTTACAAAGAAATAGTAAAAGAAGAGCCCAACGATGAAATGGTAGCCGAATTTCAAATGGCAGTTGAAAACGTTGAAGAAAGATTGGCCCCCGACGAAGAATCGGATTACGACTCAGCCACCGAAAATTATGTTTCCTTCAAGCAAGATATCGCCGAAAGATTTTTCAGGGAGACGTCGTATCCACCGAAATTTCCAAATTGGAAGAAAGACTTTGGAGGAATTCCTCTACATCCGACGATCTTCGAGAGATTGCTACCTGACAAATACGTTGACGGCGAGATTATAAATTCTTTTCTGATCGCCCTACAAGATATAAGCGAGAAGAACGGAATGAATCTGCTCGCGTTCGATACGTATTTCACGACAAAATTAATGTCCGGAAAGCAGAGCGTCGGATTTAATAGCTGGGCCAAGAAGGTACAACCACTGAAGTACGACTGAAACGGTTATCAAAATCCCTCAGGTTTTGATGGTTTTATTTTGGTGTAGGGTTGCAGTGCAGGACCTGAACGCAGGAGAGTTTACTTCGGGGAATTTGGGTATGACCTCAGTTCCGCCTGTTGCGTAAATGCTAAGCGACAATTATCATCATCGGTCAGGATGATAGAGGGAATTGTTTGTGTGGTATTTATATATATATATATTTTTGACATATGTGCGTGCGAAGTTCGTCTTCTCGTGCCTGCGTAGCGGGCGCGAAATAGTCGATTTTCGCATGTTATTGGAGAATTTATTCGCACTACCGAACAGCTGTTCGGTAGGATACTTGTTAATATAAACAAAATGGTGGAAGGTTCAACAATTTATAAATTGGGATTTACACAATTAGAATAATTAAGAAAGTCAAGATACGTCCCCACGAGAATATGGAACTGCAATTTTATACAAAATTTATAACAACGCGTATTAGCAACGACAAGCGAAGATGAACTTTCAACAAATTCGAGAATTACAGTCTGTAAATTCAAATCCGAGTCAATGCGATCTTGTTAAAAATTCAAGGACTCAGATAATGTACTCTATAGCAAACTTATAAACTTATAAGCGAAGAAGTCCAAATAAGGCAACAACGAAATAGTTCCAACGAAAAGCGTGAACACCTGGTCGAAACATCGAGAAGACATTGACGAAAGAGGAAGTCGTAAATGTGGAGCCAGGGCAAGGGACAGGCGCGGGGGACGGGAGCCACGCGCGACCTGAAAAGTGCGGTGTCCTCCTCTAACATGAGCTAGGGAGTCGAAGATCACGTGGGTACTACCCCTACCATCGCTCAGTCAAAAGACAAGGGACCCAATCATATAAAAAGACAAAAGGGTATCGACAGAGACAGTGCGCCCCGAAAATTAGATCTGCCCTCACCGAATCTCTGCCCGAGCATAGACCGAAACTTTAAAATCGAATTAACGACGAATTTCTGTCCGACCGCGGACTTAGAAAAAATCATTTAAATCGACCGCGGACTTAGAAAAAAATCATTTAAACCGACCGCGGACTTAGAAAAAAATCAGCTTCGAATTTAAATCATATCGCGGACTTAGAAGAAAATCAGCCCCGAATTTAAATCACATCGCGGCCTTTGAAGAAAATCAGCTCCGAAATTAAATCGTAACGCGGACTTAGAAAATCTCGAGCTCCAATCATCATCGAATTTTAATCCGACCGCGGACTTAGATTCATTCCGTTCTTCGCCAAGATTTTCATTTTTCGTAATTCGAACCTTTGTCCTAAACGGGGACTTAGGAGTTCATAGACTTAAATAAGACTACAGTTTTGTATTCTCGGGCATCGACCAATTTTGTATTTTATTTTATAATTTCGCACGCTTCGTATTTTGAGAAATTTGTACATCCGAACTCTGAATTTTGTTACACCACGAGGTGCCGATATTTGTGAACATCATCACGATTAATTACATGTTAACATTCTTTGTTGAGAAAAATCGGTTCATTTAATTTCCTCGTTTTACGAATAAAATTCGACGGTTGCATTCTTAAATTCAGTGTCACCGTTTCTTTACGATCGTGTCCTTTCCATCTGCAGCATCAGCATCCAGTTCAATACAAAAAGGGTAAGTGAAATTTTTAATTATATCGGTGAAATATCATCCGCGCATTGTCTCGAGCCATCATCACATCATCATCATCTCAGACCTCAGTCAAATTCCCTTTGGAGAAGCATTCGCAGCTCGTCCCCGAGTAATTTTCCGAAAGGTTAGACTCGAAACAAAGCTTGCGCGTTTAGTGTACTTCGTCAGATGTGGTATAGGGAGGAGCCTTCCTTCTTGACCAGAGCACGGGTAAATCACGCTGAACCGCACTAATACGTGTAAAATTGTCGCTCGAGTAAAATCCACGACACTTTTGACGTAACAATATCTCGTCCCGGGTGTCGAAGCAATATCGAGGCCCGCGCCGAGGTATAGACCGAGCGAATCACTCGAGTATAGGTGTCGTAGCGGTAACGAGGCCTATATGCGAGTGCTCCGTGCTGCTCGTTCGGATTGTTTTGTTTTTTTTGTTTGTTTGGTGGCGGGCTACGTCTGCCTCACTTCGGAAAGGTGTTGTGGCAGTAACAAGGCCGATCCGAGTGATGGATTATTCGAAATTTCGTGCGTACCTCGGTGTCGGAGCAATAGTGAGGCCGAGGTCCGCGCGAATTTCGGATTGTGCGTGTCTTTCTTTCTTTTTTTATTTTTTTTATTTTTTTTTTTATGAAATTAGGAAATGAATCCAGGTGTCACAGCGGTAGTGAGGCCTGGTTATTTTAGGATAGGAAAGAGAAGAAGTACTGTGGGTGTCGCAGCAGTAGCGAGGCCGACAGGAGCTGGGCTGGCTCAAGGGAAAAAAGAAAAACCGTACGTGTTGGAGCGGTACCAAGGCGTACGGGTGAGCTGAGCTGGCTCAAGGAATTCTCGTAAGTGTCGAAGCAGTATCGAGGCTTACGAGTGGACGAAATAAATTACGGAGATCCTTTCGGTGGGATAAGCGATTTTGGAGTAAGGTCTCGCTTCCTCGTCGCGCCCGCTTATATAGCTCGCGTCAAGATTCCCCCTCCGGCTGGCAGCGGAGTGGCTGTGGCGCGTCGGTGTCTCTCCAACCGCTGTTGGGACGCACCGGCGCGGTGTTTGTGTCTGTTCACGAGTTTCTCGTGGGGGGTAAGGCGTTCCGTTACAACGACATTTGGATGTTACCAATTTTAATAAACGACAATCATTGGACTTTACTGATTGTACTGTTCCAACACCGGAGCATGGTGTACTTCGATTCTTGCCATCACTTGCCGCCGAAAGCTCTAATAAATCGAATTTGTAGTTTCATAGGCAGCTCTCGCTCCGCTCGTCAAGCAAAACTAACAAACTGGAGTCAGTGGAACGTGTCAGCACCTACGGACATACCACATCAAATGA
The DNA here is from genome assembly GCA_963932165.1 of Pimpla rufipes. NCBI lineage: Eukaryota > Metazoa > Arthropoda > Insecta > Hymenoptera > Ichneumonidae > Pimpla > Pimpla rufipes. The sequence goes on from OZ010641.1 coordinate 7,456,127, forward strand.
AGAAAACCGGAGGCCTTGGTGGAAATTGTGGAATACACTTGTGTATGTGGGCGTATACGATTGTAAGTTCCTCGGCGGTGCCATTTCGAGAAGAGCAAATGAAACTCGCACGGAAGGGAATAGCGAAATTTCTTCTGAACTTTCCAATCACGAGAAAGATTTGGAAACGTTTAGAAACGAAGGATGCGATGTTTGACTCGTACGACGTTCTGCCGGGATTTCTCAACGTAGTCGATTTAATGCACACTTCGCGAAGCCCGCCGTTGAATTTCGATTCGACGCTTGAAATTGCTGCGTCAATAAAAGTATTGAGCGAAATCGCGCATTACTAAAACATTCGACTTAATGAAAACGCGAAAAAAATAAACTCGAAACATACAGTATATAATGTGTATAATATATACTGTAACCGCGCTCGCGAGTTACGAGCCTGTACCCGGGCTGGCGACAAAAATCCCCGTCAGCTGATTTTTCCTTATGTCCGGGGCGCCATCCACGCTCTCAGCGTGGCCCAGCTGCGAAGTTGTTAAAATCAAAACGGGGACGAGATGGTTGGCCGGCTAGCCACAGCCTGCACAATGGTAGAGGGGGCGGTTCGGGGAACTCGGGAACGAAATATTCGGTCTGGCTCGATTTCACAAAAAAAACAATTCGCGACTCAAAAATATTCACACAAGTTCGGGCACAAAAAAAAACAATTTATTGTCCAAGTTACTACTCTAAATTTGTCGCGATACAAAAGACGGCGCCCTACTAAAATCAGGGAACGGTTACTTAATTCGCCGTTCCCGATTTCCTACCCGGCACGAGCAAATAAAAATATTACACAACAAAAATGATTTTAAACGCGACCGCGAACTAAATTCCATGACCGGGGACAAAGCCCCGCGCGACAAAGGCCCTACTACGGTCGACCGCTCGACCGACGCAAAACACAAAAAAAACAACACGAAACACGACAAAAATCAAAACGAAAATCGCACGCTGCAATTCGCACGCACCCGGAATGGCCGCGCACAGGCCGGCAGCCTCGTGCGTGTGCGACCGATCGCCGGTCGTCTCACGAGGCGGCGACAGAAGGTCGCCCGCGAAACTCTCCAACGCCCCCGCAATCGCTCGCACGCACACGTTTCCCGGGGATTGTTCCGGCCCGGAACGCTTACCAAAACGGCGCCGATCGTCCGCCCTAGAGAGCGACCCCTCGCGAGCCGAGGGCACTCTCACCGCGATCTCGAGAATAATATTCCGCGCACTATACGGGTCCTACCGCGATTATTCCCGCACGCGACGGATACCCCGCGGTCGTCGGGCGGTCGCGAAGAACCAACACCCGTGTACCCGGAAACTGTCACCAAAATCAAGAGGAAACGTCCGAGAGGGACCCTACCTCCAAATTCCTCGTCCCGTAATCCCAAAGTCCCGGAAAAGTGTTGGTCTCTGTCCCCGCGACGTCGACGCCAACCTCGCGTTACGCCGGCTAGACGAACAATTATCTTGTCCCTGTTTGATTTTAACAACTTCGCAGCTGGGCCACGCTGAGAGCGTGGATGGCGCCCCGGACATAAGGAAAAACCAGCAGTAGTAAGGTACAGGTATAGGGAGACGACACTTCCCCTCCCCTCCGCCCCCCTGTCTAGAGGCTTGGCGCCAGTGCTAGTCAGGTGGAGGGGGAAGAGTGGGGGTAAATTCCCCGGGCTGTGATTGGTCTAAAAAAATCCCCTCTCCTCCCCCACTCCTTCGGGAAAATTTTCCCTGTAATGTTTGAGAGGAGTGGGGGTTAATTTGCATAATTCCCCGAGCTCTGATTGGCCGGAAAAAACCCCCTCTTCTCTCCCACTCCTTCGGGAAAATTTTCCCTGTAATGTTTGAGCGGTGGTGGGACTGATTAGCATAATTCCCCGAGCGTGGGTTGGTTGCTAGGTCCCCTCTCTTCCGCCCCCGCCACTCCTTCGAATTTTCCCTGTGTCGTCTTGCCCGAGCGCGGTGGTGAGAGTGGGGAAGCGTTTTTCGTGGGCCTAGACTCGCTGAGTTCTGGCATCCCCTCTCCTCCGCCGCCGCCGCCGCCGCCGCCGCCGCCGCCCCCCGCTCCTTCGGTTGAATTTTCTCTGTGTCGCGACCGTGCGCACGAGCCCGCGCGTCTTGGCGGTGAGTGGGGGCGACTGGCGTGGGCCTTGATTCCCCGTGCGCTGGTTGGCTGTTAAGCCCGTGGAGGTGATTTCCCGGGCGCTGATTGGCCGGTTGAGATTTTGTCCACCGCGTCAGATTTTCGAGGTAAAATCGAGCGCGATCGTGCAGCAACAACCGTCGGTATTGTCACGCAAACCCGTACACAGCTAATATACGCGTTTAAACATAGAATTTTTTGTTTTCCCCACAACACCTTGTGACGAATCTCGCAGATTTACACGCTCGCGCAAACCCATACACATCTAAAAAGTTTGTATATTAGATGTGTATGGGTTTGCGCGAGCGTGTAAATCTGGAGATTAGACACAAGGTGTTGTGGGGCAAACACAAAAATTCTATGTTTAAACGTATATTAGATGTGTGCGGGGTAAAATCGAGCGCGATCGTGCAGCAGCAGCCGTCGGTATTGTAGATTTTTAGCCTACGATCGGTAACTAGCGATTTTCGATGGTAAGTTTACCTGCTGGGAGGATGATGGTAAATATATCCGGTCGGTAGGTCGTGAAATGAAAAAGTCGAATTTTCTCGAAAAATAGATTTATTTTAAACACATGATATTGCATGTGCGAGTGTGTCAAAATATTACAATTGTTCAGACTGCGGTCGATTGGTAGATTTTTGGAATGCTCAAGCGTGGTTTGGGCCGTGGTACACCGGGCTCTGTGGATGGTGGCTCAGCAGCTTGTTGTATGCAGGTCTTGCATTCCCTCTTGGTCGGAAGATTGCCATCGATTTGCATGTATAGATCTGGCAAGTCCGTGTGATCTATGCAGAGTTGATACGATGCAACCTCGGGGTCCAGTTGAATATGTGCTGGTAGTTTATCCCAGAGAATAGGGATATAGTTGCCCCAGTGCTGTATCAGCAGTGGTTTGGGCACGTATGCGAGTTCCTCTCTCGTGAGTTCCCATGGATCTTTACCGCAGTCGATGACGAGTATACCACTGATGACTTCCATCATGTTGATGCAGTGTTACAGCTACTACAGTTCTTTCGAAAGTGTGTTTAATAGTCCGATGTGTGGCTGCTTTTATACTGGAGCCGGAAATGTTGGTGGGGCGGGGGCGGACGAGGAGGCAGAGAAGGAGAAGGATGGTGGCGCCGGCGTTGGTATTTTTTTATAAGTCACGACACGTAAATTTTTTTCATTTTTATTCGGGTGTTTACAGATGGCACCCGAAACGGGCTGTACAGGTTTGTATACACGCTGTATTACACATATTGCCAGCCCCTTCAAGCACACTGGATCGTCTATTTCTCGCATAACGTTTTTCGCGTTTTACAAGTTTCAGATTTTTGTAGTAGCGTCGTACAATATTATCATTTTTCAGCTTATCTGACGAAAATAGACGTAGAAACATAGCCAGGCTATAGCCCCGAGACATATAATCAAGAAACATAACACAGTACTCTCCACACACTCGAGACTTGATTGATTGTAGAGTTCTTGTATTCCACTCGTAGGTTGCGGTGTTTCGACGTATACGGTTATGGTGTTTGTTAACGAGAGGGGGTAGCCCGTAGCTGTCGAAGAAGATACCTCGGCCATCGTTGTCAACGTACACGGCAACCCAGTGCGTCCCCGGTTTGGTATGATCGTCGGTATTGGCGACGATTGCAGCGGGCCTAGACCAGCGACTCGGGATACGATCGGCGGGAAACACTCCTTTCGTCTGCGCCGGAATGTGTTGTAGTGCTTTCAGTAATTCCAGACTGTTCATTATATACGCTCTCCGGTCCCTGGTGGGGACGACGTCGGCGTCGATGCTGGTGATGATGATGATGGTGTCCACCACCACCAGCACGTGTAGCGGTCGGTGTTGCCTGTCGTTTCGGCGGTGGTGGTGGTGGTGGTGGTGGTGGTGGGGCTGAGCGTAGAGTCGTCGCGCGGAAAAGGGCGACTATTTCGTCGTCCGCGGGAACCGAGGCGTCACAGGTGTTTGGCGTGACACTGTTGACACCCTTCGCCGCTACCTGAGATATATACCCCTGGCCCGCAGCGGCAATCTCCGACTCGATGGGCATCGTGATGCGGACGGCTTTTTTATCTGTGTCATCTGGTCGGCTCTTCCGGGGCACCGATCCCAGTGGCTCGGAATAAATTGGATTGGCCGTATCGACAAGCTGTGTTTGAAGAAAACGTTTTAGTTTTCCCACGTTATTTAACGCACATCTCACGTTATCCTCCCGCGCGACGCCGTGATAAATGCACCATGTGTCGTACGGGGGCATTTTCTTGAAACTCGGTCCCTCGAAATTCTCCAGGTTGATAATGTCTCGTCCAAGTATATCTTGTAGAATTTCGGCTTTTGGGCTCCGCGCGTGTATATGCGTATGGATTAGCGACACATGGCTCTCAGGTTAACGTAAACTTTCCACAATGGCGTATCACCGTCCACCCACTCGAGTCCATGATGGCAGCACGTCAGTTGATTATTGCTGCCTCGTATTGCTTTTGGTAAATCACCAAAGCCGTATGGTGCTTCAACGACCCAGTGGCCGATATTATCGCCTTGTAGTGTTGTCACGGCAATCTCTTTAGGAAGGAACTCGCCTTGTTTTCCGTAAAGGGCCTGAATATCCACTATAGCGTCCATGATGAGAAGTAGCGATGAACTGTTGTCGAGCATACGCGTGTAGAGGCTCTTAAATACCATTCATGAGACGAGTCGGTTGCTGCGTCCTCTCCGTAACATCTTGACAGCGGCGGCGGCGGCGTCGGCGGTTGCGGCGACGGCTGCGCCGGCTGCGCCGGCTGCGACGATGTAGGGACGAGATTTTTATCTTTTCCGGTGCTCAGGCACTAAAATCGGTGATGACTTGACGGGCTGAATCAATTTCAATAACGTTGTCGTACTCGGCGTAAACGATGCAGTTTAACGTTGAGTTGAGGGGTTTAGCGAAGCGTACTTCAATTCGTACGCTGCCGTGTCTCACGAGATTCCAGTGCGTGAAGCAGTTTGCCGATAAATCGGGTGTTAAGTCAAAGGCAAAGAGACAATAGCCTCTAGCGTATGCTTCGCGATCAATGTCCAATCCTTCGTTTTGAAAATGTATTCCCGTGCCGGAGAAGAGAGTGTGGTAGCTCTGAACCCATGTGTCGTTACCGCCAAACTCCGGTCGAAGTGGTTTTCCCGGTATCTGCTGGCCGTCCACGTAGAGCGATAGATAATTTATCGAGGTGTTTTGGAAATTGAAGGGGTTGAGTGTCTTGTCGCCGTTGAATGCTTTATTGTAGACAAAGCCGAGAATGATTCGTTTCGGTAGTTGTCCGAGTATCACATTATCCAGTGTATCACCGATAATTCCACTATGCGTGGTGAATGATTTAACCTCCACTCGTGTTATAGGGTACTTTGCCGTTGTCTTGGCCAGTGTTTTTGCGTGTGCGATAAGCACACCAGGATTAATTTTCGCTCGACGCACCATCAGAGTCACATCGCTTATTCTAACTTTGTGCGTAATTCCCTGTACTGGTGCTTCCATAAGACAAAAATCGTCTTTCGAGCGTACGAGTCGTAGACGCACTTCCACGCCGTTTAGTAGAAATTTATCCTGATTAAAAACGTCGCAGTGTAAATGCCCAATCATATCGAGAGTTTTACCGCCTTTAATATACTTCGCCCTTAGCTCTTGGCCATTATTGGTTTTCGTGCCGGGTAGTGAGTCAAAGCCATCTGCGTCGTCGACGAAACACAGGGCGGTCGTGAGATGCGATTGTTTAGCAGCAGGCCCGTAATTCAACAATGTCTCAATATAAGCCCTGTATGCGTAAGCATTATTGGGCGGTGCAACGAGTTTTTGATTGAAAAACACGTCGACCTGATTGAAGAGGCTGTGTAAAAAGTTATTAACAGGTGCTACTTTGTAGGCTGAGTCAGCGTTTGCTAAAACTTTGAGTTTTACACAGAGCATTGTGTGGGCTAGGTCAAGGTATTCCTCACCGTGGCCAGGTATAACGAACTCGATGGGCCCGTCGTTCGAGAGCGAGGAGACGGGTTTATAGTGGACATATTGCGACGACTCGATGGACGTTTGTGTCGGTGGTATGGTGAATAAGTCGAGCTCCGTCTTCATACATTCACACGAGTGTGAGTGTGACCCAGCGAAGATATCGCTGGGTCTTTTCCTTTTCTTAGTACTCCCGCCTCGCCCGCGTTTCTTCGTCACTCTTCCCCTCGCCGTCTTGCGACTGCTGCTGCTCTTCTTCTTCTTTCGCCTCTTCTTTTTTGCGGCCGCCGTTGATGATGCACCGCTTTTCCTTTTCGTCGCACGCTTTCTCGTCGAGATACGCGCGCGTGCACGACCCGTTAACGACTGCATCGTCCGCGTCGCGAATGCACTATTATACCCCGAGCCGTTCATGAGTAGAGAAATTTTTTCGTTGGCTTTTCGGGCTAAATTTTCTCCCGATTCTGCAGCGCGCCGTTTGAACGACTCCTTGAACGGTATATGATTGCCGCTCACATCTTCGATCACGCGTAGTCCAGTGCGTAGAGCCTCTTTTCCGATGGCTTTAGCGCCTCGTGTCAGTAGCGGGAGAACGCTCCTGAAGAGTCCGCCGAGGAATCTGCCGATGCCGTGCCCTCGTTGATACGGTGCGCCGACAAAGACGTTGCCTATACGACTGCCGCCTCCAACCTGGTTATCGTAGTACGCCGTGTAATGGGCCACCATTACGCCGACGGTTCTGAGTAGCGCTCGCTAGTGCGAGTTTACGCGACGCGTTTAAAGTGAAGCGTTAGGGTTTGCGTCCCGTACTCGAATGGTATTGGCTTGCCCAGATGATCCCTTATATCGATTTCGACTGTGCGAAAGCAGTTGCTTAATAACGGTATGTAATTTGGCGGTGAAAAACATTTCACTTGTGTCGAACCATACGCGTAGCGTATTGTATTCAAATTGACTATACGTAATAGCGCGGCCTGAGTATCGCCCAGTGTATAGGGTATCCAGAGATCCGTGTAGACAAAGAGCTGTTCAGGTAGAGCTCGAGAGATGGAAGCGGGTGTTTGTCCCACGTGTTGGTGTCCACGCTTGAATCGCAGGTATGAAGACTGCCCAGACCTCCAGTCATTAGTGCCGATGTTTTCGGTGAAGCCTAGTATACGCTGGACCTTCTCGCTAACTCGTAACGCGTTGTTTGGCCATGTAATTTCTTTGCCACACTTTACCGTCCGCTCATCACTCGCAATAGCCGCATAACCACTTGCATCTTCGGCATTGACCATCTGTATACCGGCCTCACGAAGGCCCGGTATATTGTTCATCTTTGTCATGAGATCTTCGTGGTTTTTGTAAACACCGTACGGTATGTGAGCGTTCTTATATTCCAAGTTGTTGTCGCACGCTATCCATTGAATCAGCGTGTCTTCTCGCTGTAAGTGCGCCATTGTGCAGGGTATATGTATTTCCGATAAATCCACGGTCCAGTGGTCGTTCAACAGTACTTCACGTGAAAGTTGTGTAATAAAATGCGTTGTTGTGTTTTCCGGATAATAATGCATACTGCTGTTACTCGGTAATACGAGATAAAAGTTTTCGTCGTTGTACATGATGACGGTTGCGGCGGCGGCGACGATGACGGGTGGCTTCGAGCGGGCGCGCGCGCGCCGGCGTTTGTCAGGTGTCGAAGGTGTAGGCGTTAGCCGCAGGTATCCAAGAGTTAAATTTCGAGGGGTAGCCAACCCAGCTGACGAAAAGTTGTTTCTTCGCGCCTCGTCCTTTGGTCCGTAAGATACGATCGATTTTAAAATCTTGATCTGCAGTCAGGCGTTTCTCGTGCACAGGTGTTATTTCCTCGGTGTAGAAAAATCCATCGATTAATTCTCCCTCGAGATCTCGTAGTTCGTAAATTTGTATTCCTTGACGGGTCGTGACTTTCGCGATTTGAAAAATTTCTTCACTCCAATTTCGCTCGTAACCCTTCTCGAAGGTGCCTTTTGTTCGACTAATCCTCACGTAATTGCCACGGTTGTATTTAACCTTAGTGTGACGTCTTTTTTCTCGTTGCTTCGCCGCCGCGTTTGTCATATTCTCCAGTGCGACATTCGCATTGTATAGCGTCACAGCAGCCGGTTGCATCTTAATTGACGAGTGTCTTGCGTGATTATAGGCATAAGTAAATTTTTGTAATACATCGATGTATCGTCGTGTATTTCGATGTGTGAAGTAGCGCCACATTCGTTCTTTCAGTGTGCGATTAAATCGTTCGACAATTGCGGCTTTTATATCGGGATTACGTGTAACTCGAAAACGAATTTCGGCTTTTTGTAGAAAAGCCTGTAATTCTTTGCCGACAAATTCTTTGCCTTTGTCGGTCTGCAGGTATACGGGTAAGCGACCCTCGCTGCGTTCGAAAATTCGTTTAAATGCCTCGGTGACAGAGTGCACAGTTTTATCCGGTAGCGGTTCGACCCATGCCAATTTGCTTAGCACATCAATGACCGTGAGTAGGTAGGCGACATTATCGTTATAATTTTTTATTGATCGCACATCCACGAGATCCGCTTCCCAAACATCGTCTATATTGTCGACATTATAGTGAAGTCGTGGGAATTGTCGTCTCACGGGTTTATGTAGTGTATAGGCGTCTTGTTGGCTCAACCAGTCATAAACATCGATTGGTTTATTTTTTTTAATACTTATTAGATGCCGTGCACCGGAGTAACTCGCAGGATGCACGGGATCGTAATATGAGTTTTCGAATTTCATATTGCACGTATTTACGCTCGAAGCCAATAATCAAATCCGGGGCGAGATCGTGTTCTTTTCCCCGTGATAGAAGTTTCGAGAATACGTTTTGTACCAGCGGTAATTCGTCGATCTGTAGGTGTAACAGGTTTCTGCCTCCTCCTTGCTGCCCTAAACGGTGTCGAACTCGCTACAGGTATCTCTCGAGGATCGGGGTTGGCAGCAGCAGCAGCAGCAGCAGCAGCAGGTATGGTCACTTTTCTTCGACGGTGTTTACGGCTGATCGGTGGTTCGTACCACTGTCGCACCCGCTTATTTTTCGATCTTTTTGCACTGGGTTCGTAGTTCTCTTCAGCGTCGTCGTCGTCGTCTTCGTCGCTGGCATCGTTGTTATAATGCGTTGAATCGTTTCTTCGACGTTTTACACCGGCAATAGTAGCAGCATCAGCAGCAGCAGCAGCACTCCGGCCACCAATAGCCCATAATTCATTATTTCCGACAAATTCATGTGGTACAGCACATTCTCGAAGGCTCCGAATAAACTGACGCCTGCCGTTGGCTTTGAAATCTTTTCTCTCACGTGTTGCGTCATTAACAAGATCGAGAATGTTCGAATTGTGAATGAGCACTCCGTCAATAGTCACACGTCCCTCGTTGTCCCAGCTGACTCGTTGTGACACACGCGGTGAATTACGCATATATAGCAATAAAGCGTGAGCTCTACGTTGATGTTTTGCCGGCACGCTGTTCACAATATTAGTCACGTTGAAATCGTGATTTTCCGGTTGCGATGACGATGCTGCTGCTGCTGCTGCTGCCATTGCTTTTACTCCAGGTAACGATGGATCTGGTGGTCCATTCCGTGTCTCAACGAGATACAAATATCGTTGTAGAACTTGTAGATATGCTTTCCATTTGGCGCCATCATCAGGATATTTTCCCGAGTTTAAGATACTCGCAAGTTCACCATCAAGTCGTGATATAGGATTGCCCGGAGTCTGTGCGGATTTTTGAACGCCGCCGCCGCCGCCGCCGCCGCCGCCGCCGCCGCCGCCGCCGCCGCCGCCGATCATTGGCACGTTCACCGCTGTCGGCGGTGCCACCACCACCTCCTCCGCCGGTACTAAAACCATTTTCTTTGCGTGTTCCATTGTTAATTTTTTAACCACTTCAACCACCACCACCACCACCACCGTTGCCGCCAAACAGTCTACTAAATAGGCCCGTGATAATGGGTGCTAATAAAAGGGGCAAAAATGCGCCACATCCTTTTTGCATCATAATACGTTTTTTCAAGCGCCAGTTAAATCTTCGTCGTTTACGAGCGCCACTAACGCCATCTACGCGTCTCTTTCCGCCACCATTCTGATTTTCCCTGTTTCGTCGTCGTCGTCGTCGTCGTCGTCGGGAGTCCATGTGTCGTAGTGGTGGCGCTAGTTGTCGCAACACATGTTTAAATCGTCCCAAACGTTTTTTTGCCGCTGGTTTCAGCTCCACCACACCATGTAGTACGTTTAACGCGCATTCACAAATACACTTGACTAACGATTCATCGGACGTGCGTAGTAGGGCTTTTTGTTGTGCTCTATTCGCATGGCATAGAGCGTTGAGTAGGGCCGCGTGGCGTTGACCGATCGGCAGCCGTGCAGGCCACTGCCGATTTCCACCGCGCTTCTTTACCATCGCTCGATGCTGCTGCTGCTGGTGCTGCCTCGCCATGTTGTCTGCACGATGTTTGCGCATTGCCGACGATCGAGCTACTACCACAATAGACATAACCGCAAAGCTCTAAATACGCCGTGAATAACGCGTCGTCATCTGCGTGATCGTTTATTTTTCGGCACGTATACTTGCATTTGTGCGTCGTCGGGAAATATTGGCGTACGGCAACGGCAAATATCCGGTGTCGACTGCTTCAGATCGAGAAGAAGGTAGCCGTGTGGTTGCGCTGTTGCGTCATGATACGCCTCCGAGAGAAATCGTGGATCTTCGGGATAAACTTGTCGCGCGAGATGCTGTATTTGTGCACGATCTCGGGGATTTTTAAAAATAACTATATAATTCGCGTTTAGCGAAATATCTCGTTGTCCGTGGCCTTGATGGAAAATATTCTGTGTTATAAAAATAACACTGATATTTTTATGATGACTGCCTTTTGTGAATAAATCGACGATTGTGTTGTTTGATGACTCACGCATCAAATCGTCGATAATGACTAGCTTCGCGGCGTCATTGTCATGAGAATAATCCTCCGGTTGCGGTAATCCCTCGTGAAATTCGATTTTCGGTGTGGTCGCCGCAGAGCCTCGATTAAACAATGCCTCGGTGTCACGGTCAAGATTATCCCCGTAATAAAAAAGTATACGCGCAAAACGGGTGTCACTCATTGCCTCGAGGTTACGTAGAAATCGTCGAACGAAAACTGTTTTACCACAACCGGTTGGGCCACAGATTAACGAAGTCCATGGATGTTTCCAACGAACGTCCATTTTTTGGGTGTGTGCGCGCGCGCGCGCGGTCGATTTACCAACAGACGGTCACTATTACCTGCTACGCTGGCTCACTTGGGCCCCCCAACGACAAGCTGTTCCCCGGCGGCGGCGGCGGCGGCGGCGGCGCGTCGGACACACGTCGTTATAAGCTTATACGACGTGTGCGCGGCCGGGCGCGGTGGTCCAGCTTATATACGCGAGCGCGCGCGCGCGGGCCCTCGTTCGCTCCAACCAGCTGAAGGAGCGAGCGAGCGAGGGCGATAAGCCTGTATACCGCGCTCCCCCACCATCATCGCTTTCAGCAGTAGCAGCAGCAGTAGCAGCAGCAGCAGCAGCAGCAGCAGCAGCAGCAGCAGCAGCAGCAGCAGCAACAGCAACAGCAGCAGCAGCAGCAGTATCAGATACTTACCTTTCTCTCTCTCTCTCTCTCTCTCTCTCTCGCGCGCGCGCGCGCGCGCGCTCTCGCTCATAAGGCCCATCGACGCAGCTGGCTTCGCTGTAGCGCGGACGCAGGCGCTCCGAATATTAAAAATTAACGCTGGGAGGGAAAGTAATTTTGGTGAAAACGTGAAATATTTTTTATTTTTTTTTATTTAAAATTATTATGGTAGATGAGATGGTGGAGAGGGGCGGAGGAGAAGGAGGTACAAGTAAATAATATTTGTTCACGGTAAAAAGTTTATATATTTATTTCATTTTTTTTGCTATTTTCCCACAACATGTTGTGGCAAAATAGCCGATTCACACACACACGCGCACAAATCCATACATATCTAATATACATTTAAAAATACAATTTCGCAGCTTCACACGCTCACGCAAACACATACACATATAATATTTAATATCTATAACAATATAAAACTAATTTAAAACTTAATATTAAAAATTCTTATATATATATATATGTTCAAACGACGACAATAACGACAACGACGACGACGAGGGCGACGAGGATGAACCTAATAACGGGGTGGTCGGCGCTAGTCTTTATACCCGAACGGTAGCGATAGCGCGTGCGTGACGTGACGACGTTTCCGACACACGACTCGACAGGTTTTTGTTTCTTTTCGGGTTATCACGTTGTGAAGGGCCGTTCTCTGAATTGATGAGAAATTCAGCATTATAGCCTCGTGGTTTTCCTCCGGTAAATCCGACTCAATCATTTCTCTGATGGAGCGGAAGTTTACCTTTAGAGAATTTCCGTAATTCAGAGACAGGCCCTTCACCTTACACTCGGTTTTTATAACCTTCTCGGTGTTGCACCCCGGAATATTTAAATTCCGTTTCGAAATTTCAGTTGCTCAATCGAACGCCCGGTCGGGGTGAACGATCGAGCGCGTGCCGGAATTCGCCGATGTTGAAATCGGGCGAATTGACACGAAATGCTTACGCACCGATTTTCGGTGAATCGCAGCGATAAACTGCAATTCACCGACAGTCGAAGACCAGACTCGGAGCTGAGCAGTCAGGCTCCTCTTAGACTCGGGTACCCTCAAGTTGTAGAACGAATAGAAACAATTAGTAACAAACAGAAACTGTAACTCAGAAATATCTTACTCTCAAATAAATTGTCTAATTGGTAAACCCGAGTTCGCGTGAGTCCAACTCTTTAATCGGCGAACGATCCCGAATAAACAACAATTACCCACCGACTGGTAACCTGATCAATTACCGAGTCGCCGGGCACAACATTTTGGTGGCAGCGGTGGGATCTGCCGTAAGCGAACCGGACACGCCACGAGGATAATCTTGAGGCGAAAGATCTCGTGTCGGGGGGGCCACATTTCCCTCGCACGAAAATAAAACCCAGAGTCAAACCCGACACGCAGACGTTGGGGCAAAGGACCTTGTGCGGTTTGACACGCAGTCGTCAGACCGTCAGACGATCGAGAGCGCGACCAGGAGGACGCGACCGATACGCTCGTTGGCCGAGGACCGCCGGCGACGAGAGCTACCGACGGACGAGGATAAAGGGTCGACCACGCCGAAGAGGACGATCGGGCCGACCAAGGACATCCAGACGCCGCAGCCAGGGGTCAACGTCCAGGCCAACACGGCACCGAGGACGACAGCCCTGACGACCAACAGCGCCATGGCAAGGATGCTAATTCTGTAAGTGGCGATTGTTACGTACATGTGCTAGGGTTTTTTTGTGTAAAAAAAACATACCAGAGCCAAAAAAGGGGAAAAATTCTCGAACGAAAAAAAAAAAAAAAAAATCGCGTAAACCCGTGGGACTGAGCCCGCGAGCCCAGATCTCTCGTTAATAAAAACCGAGACCCTTACTTGTGAATCCAAATAAGTTTGTAGCAACTTACGCGGATTCACAGTATTAATTCGCGAAAGACAGGAGGCCAGGCTAACACCAACCACTGTCCATCATAATTAAAGTAAAAATAAAATAAACGCGAGGGGAAGCGCGGGTAATCCCGGGGGGGGGGCCAACACATGCCCGGAGGTCGAGCCTCGTTGCCGAAAAGGAGGGCGAATTCGGAGGACTCGACCTTGCCGGCTGAGCCCGTTACCCCGACCACAGGGTTAGAGGCCGCGGTTCACGACATCACATTCCGGACCCGGCGGGCCCTGCTGGAAAACTCGCCGACAGGGCGACTACCAGCGGCCACAGAAGCGGCGTTAGCTGCTAGTTTGCGTGCGCCTTTCGGCGTCAACACCGTCCGGGATACCGCGTTCGGCGGCCCCGACGACAGCCTGATGGATCCCCGCAGGGATGACACACGACGCGTAACCAACGCGATGGTCGACCAGGGCATTGAGGAGCTCCGCGCCCAGCTGGACACCACCAACCGGGGGGCTGCTGCGGGCGCTGCGGGGCCCTACCCTCAAGGGCCCGGTCGGTCAGAGGACGACGTAGACGACAGCTACCGTCTGGAGACGATGGAGGAGAGGCGGATCCGTGAAGAGCAAACGACGGTTCGGGAGGTCGATCCCCGGACAAGCGCGCGAAGGAGGGTGGCGCAGGCCCTGCAGGGGATGAGGGGCGATGAGATAGACCTCATCTGCCGTCTGCAGGAGCAGGTTGCCACCCTCACGGTTGAGCTACAAGCCCTAAGAGGGCAAATAGGGGGGCCCTCCCTCGCGGGGGGGGGGGGGGGGGGGGAAATCCGCCGGGCGCTCCGGGAAATCCGCCGGGCGCCTCGGGTAACACGCCGGGCGCAACGGGTAATCCGCCGGTCCCGCCGAACAGGAACTCGCGGGGTTCCCCGGCCCAGAACGGCTGGGAGCCGCCGTACGGCTATCGCCCGGACGCGCCAAACTACCCCCCAAGACGGGACGCGGACACGCTCGATTTGGGGCTTTCTTTAAAAATATCAAGAGTTTCGATGGAAGCAAGCCCACGGAGCTCGACGGCTTCATCACCAGCTGCGAGGCCGTGTTCGAGATGGTTTCTCCAAGCAGACACGGTATACTGCTGAAGCTTGTGCTGAGCAGCAAAATCGGTGGCCAAGCCACCCGTGAGCTCAAGCACAAAACCATAAATTCGGTGAGTGAGCTCAAAACCGAACTGGAATCTCTGTACGGGCAGCGCAAGTCCCTGGCCGCCCTACAGTTGGAGTTCAACGCCCTCCGCCAGGGACAGGGCGAGGACATCGCCGCGTACGCAGCTCGGACAGAAAAACTCACGATCGAGGTGATCGAAAAACTCTGCGGTGTCGTCTCGTGTGAGCGCGACGCGCTGACTATCGAGGAAGTCACGCGGAAGTGCGGCCAGGCGAATTTCGAGAACGGTCTGCACGGGCAGGTCCAAATTCTCGTTCGCTCGCGAAATTTCGCCACACTGCACGAATCGATCGCCGGGGCGATCGAAATCAGCAACATGGTGCAGCCGAAAGGCGGCGCCGCCGTACAGAGTCACAACAACCGGCGATCAACAGCAGCTCCGGCGCAGGGGGCAAAACCTGCTATAACTGCGGAAATGCGGGGCACCTGGCCCGAGACTGCACGCGGAAATCGGGCCGCATGAGCCTGCCAATGGCCGGTCCAAACGATAAAAAAATAAATCAGGTGGACATCATTTGCACGTACTGCAAAATCAAGGGCCACACCTGGCAGGAATGCCGGAAGAGGCTGAAGAAGAAGAAGGAAAACGGCCAAGGACAGCAGCAGCAAAATAAAGCGGCGAATAATCAGCCGGGGGGGAATGATAAGCCTCAGGCATCCAGCATGGCCGCCAAGAGCAACGTCAGCAGCGGGGCCGCGCGTACGCTGGGCACTCTGCAGGTCAACACACTGGCTGTCCGGCACGTAGCGCAAGGCCGGAGCGAGACGGCCGCGGCCGAGAAAGAGACGCTGCGAGTATTGCAGATAACGCTCCCGGCCGCGAGCGATACGGCGGGCGACACCGCCGCTGACTTCGATATCGCTTGCCCTACTGCCGCTCGCGAGCTCTTGACCCTCAAGGCTGACACCGGAGCCCAATGCAGCATCGTAAAATACAGCTGCTTGAAGGCCGAGGCGCGAATCGCGGACAGCGACGCTGAGTTGCAAGGGGCAGGGGGGAGTAAATTTTCTCCTCTCTGCAAGGCCGAAATTACGCTGAAAACACCGAGAGTATCCGTGCAGCATTGGTTTTACGTCGTGCCGGACGACGTGCCGTTGGCTGTGCACGGGCTGCTGGGGATGGACTTTATTAAAAAACATAAGGCCGACATCCTCAGCGGCGAAACTTTTAAATTATTCGGCCACAGCATGCCGCTAATAGACGGACGCTCGAAAATAACGATTGCGCCTCGCTCGGAAAAAATAGCCTACGTCGCGACGACGAGTAAATACGTCGGTTTAGTCTCGCGTACGGAGGTGAGCAAAGGCGTGATACTCGGCGCGTGCTACACACCACCACGAGGGAATAGCTGTGTGGTGAGCCTCGCCAACACTACCGAGCACGAGGTGGTGATAGAGCGGCCGACGGTGACACTTGAGCCGGTCGAGATAACCGAGGCCGAGCTCGACGCGAATGCCAAGGCACTGCTCGTAAGCCCGGTGCAGGTGGAAAGGGGGGCTCAGCGACTGGAGCGATTGAAACAGGAGCTCAGCCTGAGTCACCTCAACAGCGAGGAACGAGACGAACTCCTGAAAATAGTCAATCGATATGAGCGGATTTTCCACTTAAAGGGAGACGTTCTGCCGTGCACACACGCCGTGGAACACAACATCCCCCTAAAAAGCGGTGCGAGGCCGATAAAAGTGCCGCCGTATCGACTTCCAGAAATGCACAAACGGGAAGTCGAGCGGCAGATGGAGGAGATGCTGGCAGACGGAATAATCCAGCCGAGCCGCAGCCAGTGGAACGCTCCTCTGCTGGTAGTGGCCAAAAAACCCGACGCGGCGGGGGTGCAGCGAATGCGAGTAGTCGTGGACTTCCGAAAATTAAACGAAGTAACCGTCGGCGATTCGTACCCCCTGCCGAACATCACGGAAATACTGGATCAGCTGGGGAAAGCGCACTACTTTTCCACCCTCGACCTCGCCTCGGGGTTTCATCAAATCCCAATGGCGAGCGAGGATAAGGAAAAGACGGCCTTTTCGACGCCGAACGGGCATTTTGAGTACAATCGAATGCCCTTCGGGTTGAAAAACGCGCCCCCCACATTTCAGCGGCTGATGAATTCCGTTCTTGCCGGCATCCAGGGAATAAAATGTTACGTTTACCTGGACGACATCGTGGTATACGGTAAAAATCTGCGAGAGCACAACGAGCGACTTGAGGAGGTTTTCCGGCGACTGAAAGAAGCGAACCTCTCTGTCCAGCCCGGGAAGTGTCAATTTCTGCGGAAGGAAACAACATACCTAGGACACATAATTTCCAAGGAAGGCGTGAGAGCAGATCCCGTCAAACTCGAAGCAGTCCGAAATTACCCGGTGCCGAGAAGCGTGAAGCAAGTACAGTCGTTTCTCGGGCTAGCCGGCTACTACCGAAAGTTCATAAAGAATTTCTCGGAAATTGCCAAACCACTGACGGAGCTGATAAAGAAAAACACCGTCTTCGAGTGGACGGCGGTACGAGATGCTGCGTTCGAAGAATTAAAAACAGCTCTGACCACGGCTCCAGTGCTACAATACCCGGACTTCAAGAAGCAATTCCTGGTAACGACCGACGCGTCAGGAAAGGCCATCGGGGCGATTTTATCTCAGGGCAAGGTCGGCGAGGACCTGCAGATATGCTACGCGAGCCGCACGCTCTCGAAGGCGGAGTTAAATTACAGCACCACCGAGAGAGAGCTGCTCGCGATAGTGTGGGCAATCGCGCAATTCCGTCCGTACATCTACGGTACACGGTTCAAGGTAATCACAGACCATCAGCCGCTCACCTGGTTGTTTAGTCAGAAAGACCCAGGTTCCCGGCTCATGAGATGGAAAATCAAATTGTCAGAGCACGAGTTTGAGGTGGAATACAAAGCTGGAAAAAGAAATACCAACGCCGACGCGCTTAGCCGCATTTTTATCATGACCCGTGCGCGTGCGAGAGAGATGGAGGAAGCAAGCGCGCGAGAAGAAGCAAGCGCGCGGGAAGAAGCAAGCGCGCGCGAGAGAGAGAGAGAGCGCGAGAGGAGGCAAGCGCGAGAGTGAGAGAGAGGGAGAGAGTCCAGACGCCCGACCGCCGGCAGGGCCCTTGCGACGAGGCAGCGGGGCCGAGCGGCCGGAGTGGGGACGGCGCGAAGACCCGCACAAAGCGGAGACCCGAGGAGACGGAGAGCGCTGCCGAGAAGGACAGCGCTATACCAGCCGTCGCGCACGGTCGCGCTCACTCTACCGCTGGACTACCGGCGGGAGCGGGAGAGCCTCTGCCCGCGCGGGAGAGCGAGAAGGACGGCGCTACCACGTGCTCTGCGTCGCCCAGCAACCAGGCACGCCAGCGCGATGGCCGGTATGAGGGGAGCGGGGACGGCACGAGCATACGTGCTAGCGGCCGACCAAGCCCGCGCGACGCCCGGAATGAGGGGAGCGGGGACGGCGCGAGCACGTGCTCGGGGCCCAGCGAGGCAACTGACAGCTCGGGCGAGGATGACCGAGCCGTCACTTGTCCGCCCGTAAGTGACCGGCCAGAAATACTTCGCGAATATCACAGTGCGCCCCTGGGTGGACACCAGGGGGTGAAACGGACACTGAAGCGTATTCGCGCTACGTACAACTGGCCGGGCCTGAAGAAGGAGGTGGAAAATTACATTTCCGCCTGCTCCAAATGCCAAAAAAATAAATTGAAAATCAAGAATCGGGCGCCAATGGTCATCACTGACACGCCCGATCGAGCCTTCCAGAAGGTAGCTGTTGACATCGTGGGTCCGCTACCTGAAACCCATCGAGGAAACAAAAACATACTCACCTTTCAGGACGCCCTCACCAAGTTCAGCGCTGCCGTGGCCTTACCAAACCAGGAGGCC
The DNA here is from genome assembly GCA_963932165.1 of Pimpla rufipes. NCBI lineage: Eukaryota > Metazoa > Arthropoda > Insecta > Hymenoptera > Ichneumonidae > Pimpla > Pimpla rufipes. Next base: position 7,474,899 of record OZ010641.1, read on the forward strand.
CAAACCGTGGCGAGGGCCCTCGTCGAGGAAATAATCTGCCGGCATGGAACGCCGGAGATCATCCTGTCCGACCGAGGCACCAACTTCCTCAGTGCTACGTTCAAAGAAGCATGTAAGCTGCTGCGGATAAAGAAAATCCAGACAACAGCTTACCATCCCGAGAGCAACGGAGCACTCGAAAGGTCGCACCGGACCCTGGCTGAATACCTGAAGAATTTTATCAGCGAGGACCAGTGCGACTGGGATGAGTGGCTGCCGTATGCGATGTTCACATACAACACCACCCCTCACACAGCCACGGGGCTCTCGCCGCATGTATTGGTGTATGGCCGAGAGGCCGAGCTGCCCACGTCGGTGAAACGTGAGCCGCGCCTCACATACACTCACCACGACTACGCCAGCGAGCTACGCGAGCGACTGCGGGCCGCCTGGGCTATAGCCCGCGACAATCTCCGCAGCGCGAAGGAGCGAGCCAAGCTGGCGTACGACGTGCGAGCGAGAGAGACCGAGTACCAAGTAGGAGACCACGTGCTCCTGCACGATGACACCGTGCGTCGAGGTCGGGCCGCGAAGCTCTCGCCGGTGTGGACGGGCCCGTATCTCGTGACGGCGAGAAGAGGCGACGTCGACTACGAAATAAAAAAGGGACGGAAGATGACGACGGTACATGCAAACCGCCTCCGTCCCTATGTAGATCAATAATCGAGGGGGGACGCTATTAAAACTAACCTAAAATTAATGGGGAAGTAACGGGTGAAACAATGGGGTATTTTTTCTTTTTCTACGTTTATTCCACCCCCTCTCGGGGATGGCTTTTCATCATACAGCGCTCGGAAAAATACAATAAAATCCACGAATAATTCGGTGGGCGCTGCGGTCCGGGCCCGTCACGAGCTACCACGGCTCGTCAATCGGCGAAAGGCTCCGGAGCTGCTGCCGGGACGGGCGATGCGGGGTGCCGCAGCCCTCCTTCTGCACAAAATACGTCTGGCAGAACGGGCACCGGACTTCGGGCTCCACCCCGAAGAGCCGTTGCAGGCCCAGGTAATACGGATTCTCGGGGGGAGCCCCTCCCCAAAAGTCGTTCTCCCAGAGGGAGTCCCGGCAAGCCCGTAGAAACTCCCTCTGGAGCCTGACCTCCTTCGCGTGGTTGATGAACGTTTTCAACTAGCCAGGCCGCTCGGCGCGCTGCTGGCGCTCGAGCATATCGAACTGGAAGCAAATAAAACAACGGGGGAAAAATTAAAAAACCGGTCAGGGGGCGTTTTGAGGGGAAAACCCAATGGGGAGGAACTTACCGCCCGCCGCAGCAGCTCGCGGACCGCCTCGCGTTCGTCGTGGAAACCCAGATACTCCATCTCTTTGAATTTCTTTGGGTGCGTGTTGAAGGTTTGGTGGCTAGATCGGTAATGACCACCTCGTAGCGCGGCGGCGTCGTGAAGGCCCGACGACAACCGGGGGGTGGGGGCGAAATTCTGCGAAATCAGCAGTCGCACGGTCCGAGTCCCGCTAACGCTCACCTTCACGTTGCAGGACGGTAACGCTACTCCTCCGCCTGATACCGTGGGCCGAGGCGTCGGACGACTACAGGCTAACCCCCTTCACGAGCAGCCCCGGTCTCTACTACGAGGACATCGGAAGCCTCTCCGTGATAAAGGCGACCTGGAGGCTGGCCATCAGCATGGACTTAACCACACTAGCGAGGCGGGAGAAAGCAATCCGCGAGAATCTGCAACAACTCACGGAAATTTGCAGCCGCGAGAAAGAGCAAGGACGGAATGATGAGCAATGCGCCGAAATGGGCGAAACCGTCCGTCGAATGATAGCAAAAATCGACGACGGCATGGGCACGGTCCACGACCTCGTGAAACCCGAGCCGGCGCGCACGCGTCGGGGGTTGATCGACGGCCTAGGATCGATTGTCAAGTCGATTACCGGAAATATGGATGCTGCTGACGCCGAGCAGATACACGACGAGATATCGACGCTGCAGGCGAACCAGCGAACGCTGAAGGATGGAATGAAAAATCAGCTGCAGGTCGTGAAGTCGACACTTAATCTCTTCAACGATACCGCCATAAGAGTGAAGCAGAACGAAGTGATGCTGCTCAACCTCGTCGCCAGCATACGCGACACATTGACCACGCGGGCTGACGACCTTGCAAGGCGACAACAAATCGACGCAAGCCTCGGAGCCTTGAGCTTCATTGTGGAGGAGCTCCTCACTGACGTGAAGGAGTTTGTGTTGTTGCTCGCCGAGATATCCACCGGGCGGATAAGCGCGGGAGTACTCACACCGCGGCAGCTAGTGCAGCACCTCACCGACGCACTACCACACTTGCCGGCCGGCACGGGCTTCCCCGTCTCGATAACGCGCGGCGAGGCGACCACACTCATGCGGCTCATCGACACGAGGGCCTACGGCCACGGGTCCGCCGTCGTGCTGATACTTGATATCCCGCTGATAGGAGCGCAACGCTACAGCGTCAGTCGGGTATATCCAATACCAACAAACGCAGGCAATGGAACATACTACTACATCGACGCTACGGAGGACTTCGTGGTAATCGACCAGGTCCACCGTACTTACCTGCGTTTGACCGGCAACGACCTCGGAAAATGTAAAACTTTCGCAAACCGATATTTGTGCGCGCCGTTACACCCGTCCATACAAATAACGGGTCACGCGCCATGTGAAGTACTAACATACGCGAAAATCAACACGCAAAACGGACTTAACTGTCCAAAACGCGCGGTAAAATTGGAACGAACCCTAATCATCACTATGAACAAGCCGGGGCAGTGGTTGTACATCGCGCCCGCCGAGGAACCCATTTCGATCACGTGCGGCAGCGCACCCGCGATACACGAAAAATTAAAAAACACGGGAATTTTGGCTCTGGTAGGCACATGTACTGTAACCGCCCCTGACTTTAGCATCCAAACGATCCGCCGGGTTACGCAAATGACCGACGGAAACTACCTGCCGTCATTTAACCTGACGCTTTCGGCAATCGATAAAAATATCAACACGCGAGTCGCCAACAGCAGTGTGAAGTTAGTGAATGTGCTTCGCAACCCGGAGGAATTAAAAAACCTCGGCACTCGTGTGAACGAAATTAGTGATCAAATTGAAAAAGACTTTGAAAATAATCCGCAATATTATCATAATGTCGGATTTTATTCCTTGGGTGCTATAGCGCCGGTAGCATTGGTCTGCTTTGCTATCTACAAGCTCTACAGGCACGTACTGGGTCGTAACGCGACACCGACAAGGTCGGCGGAGGCAACGACTCTGCCGCGGCCCTCGCTGAGCATAAACACGCAGTCACCTGACGCGCGGCCGGAGAGCCGATTGCACGCGGAACTGCAACGAGCCTGCTCCGCCAGAAACAGCCGACTCGGATTTGCAGACCAGACCAATGCACGGCGACAATAAATATTACCGCATCGGCATAACAATAATAATCGACGTAATACGGGGTTTAGATTATAGGAAAGTCAATGTAAACCCGAGTCTACAGCTAAGCCGCTGCGTAGAGGTTAATGGGGAAAAAAAATATTTTCTTACAAGAAGAACATTTTTTTTTCTTAAGGGGGGAGGAGTGTTGCACCCCGGAATATTTAAATTCCGTTTCGAAATTTCAGTTGCTCAATCGAACGCCCGGTCGGGGTGAACGATCGAGCGCGTGCCGGAATTCGCCGATGTTGAAATCGGGCGAATTGACACGAAATGCTTACGCACCGATTTTCGGTGAATCGCAGCGATCCACTGCAATTCACCGACAGTCGAAGACCAGACTCGGAGCTGAGCAGTCAGGCTCCTCTTAGACTCGGGTACCCTCAAGTTGTAGAACGAATAGAAACAATTAGTAACAAACAGAAACTGTAACTCAGAAATATCTTACTCTCAAATAAATTGTCTAATTGGTAAACCCGAGTTCGCGTGAGTCCAACTCTTTAATCGGCGAACGATCCCGAATAAACAACAATTACCCACCGACTGGTAACCTGATCAATTACCGAGTCGCCGGGCACAACATCGGGATTAGCTGCGTTTACGACTTCGTAGCCGTAAAACTTCGGGCCTCCGGAGACAAACGATTTTATAAAATCGCTTGGCTCCTTTAGCTCGCTTGTCATATCACCGAGAAGATTTCCGAGCGGTGGCACCCATTCACCTGCTGCACCGGTGTTGACAAAAATCACCGAGTCCGTGTCGTAATATAGCACGCGTCTTCCCAACCGCTCGAGATAGTTGTAAAGTTTTAGCCGCGCCTGAGCTGTTGTGTACGCCGCGATAACGACACTCGTTTGTGCAGAGGTCACCACGGCTTCGTCGATACACGACCAATTCGCGTACATCACGCGATCATTAACCGGCAATAGACGGTGGACCTCTTTGTCGTTATCTCCGAGAAGCAGCAATAATTGCTCGCGGCTATAAACGACCGTTGTCTGCGTCAAGTTAGACCTCTGCCCGAATTTTCCCCAAAAGGAATTCAGGCAGAGTTTTGCCACGGCCCGCAGTCCCGGATTTTTTGCGATCTTCTCGCTGTCGAGGCGTATACCCTCGGCACGCTCGTACTCCTCGACGTAGCGGGCCTTGGATTCCGCATCCGTACACTCTGCGGGCCAGCCGCTAGCCTCTTGTTTGATACGTAAAAACGTATTGATATATTCGACAAAGAGGCCGCCCTCGCGTGTCACCGGGTCGTACTGTGTCATCTCGTAGGCCCAGATTATCGAGATCTTTTCCACCACGTAACCCATCTCGATGGCCTTTCGCACCTCGTCCACGACCCATGTACCTGTGAACACGCGGTCAGCTGTGTCCTCGTGAGAACACGCTGTCTGCGCTCTTTCCTCGGTGCAGGTACGGCACAGGGGAAACAGCAGCTTTCCGTGCATGCGCACAGGTAGCACCGGGTGGAAGAGGTCCCGAGGCGGTAACACCGTGCACTTGATCATCCCATTGACCGTCGTGCCTAAGGCGTCAAACGAGCCATTCAATAATTCCTCGCACTCTGTGTCCACATATATCTTCGGGTGGCCCTTTGGGAAGCGGCCAACCTTTGATATGTATGGATACAGCGAGCAGATATCAATGTAACTGATTCGCTCGTTTGGCGCTACGTCGTACACAGTCACCGTGTTACCAGTACGACCGCCGTAAAACCCGTCGCGAGAGTTCAACGTCACGGTTTGCAAGCGCGGATGCTTGCGCAGACACTCGTCTATTGCCGGGTTTGATCGGCGCAGCTCCGCGAATTCGCATTCCCACATCGTTTCGAGCTGATATCCGGATGCACGAATTTTTGCGTCAATTGCAAGAGTGCGCTCATAGCGGTCCTCGTATGTCTCGACAATGGCACGCGACTTCAACGTACGATTGTCGGGGAAACAACGAGGACACCCATGCCAATAACACCCGTGAAATTGAAACACAAAACGGTCGTCACCGAGCTGCAGGTAGCCGTCAACGAGTGGGCCTTCAGGTAGCCGAAATTCACGACCCCTAGTCGCGTGAACGATCTCGTGCCCCAGACAATGCTCGACCCACAGAAGCCATGTGTTGGCCTGACTCGAGTGCTGTTCCGCGAGCCTATACCCACCGTTCGGAATGAGTCCGATTGTATCGGGCTTGAGGAAGTTGCGCCTAAACACCTTGGAGCAGGCCGATGCGATTGACGATGCCTCGGTGAATGGACAAACGTTGCCCATTTCAATGAAGATTCTCCGGAATGCTTTGCATGCATGCCTGAGAATATCCACGTCCAGTGAGCAATATTTTTCAATTTCAACCTGGAAATCGAAATCTTCATCGATCTCGGCTCTCGCGGTGTGCCAGGCGTAAAATTCGTCTCGCTCGAGCGGACTCATTGTGTCCGGCGAGTAGAACTCTGGCGCAGGTAGCGCGCCTCGGTAGCCCTGGTTGGCTCGGGTGTTGAAGAGGTGCGGGAAGTATCCCTTGCCCATTTTATCCGCGAAACCGAAGGCTTGCGGAAGAGCACTGAGCCGCATGTGAAAATAATTAAGGCTATCGATAAAGGCAGTGCGCCCGAGTCGCATTGAAATTATCGCGTTACCCGTGAGAATTAATTCGGGGGCCCCGAGATCGCTACAACTTTCGACCACATGACGCAATACGAATTGCGCGTCGAAGGCCTTGGCATTGTGCGCGATGCACACGATTTTTCGGAACGCCGTCGAGCGACGTACGGCCAGATTCACCAACTCCTGGACGGGCGATCTTCGAAAAACGTGTTTTCGAACACCACACCATACACAGGGGTCGGCAAATCCCACATCTTCGACGGTCTCGAGGCACACCTCGCAGAGCTGCTGTGCAACGCAAAGTGTGACGACATGCTCGTGCCTATCGTCACCCTGCGCTGCAGTGTACGGCTCGTCCTGACGTGTCTCGAAATCGTAGAAAATGAAAAGGGTCCGCGGTTTTCCGTCTGACGCGATCGCTCGCGGGGCCAGAGGCTGCATGTAGCAGGGGTCATTGTACCCGTGCACGCTACGACACAGCTGACAAAACGATTTACCGCAATCGTGAGAGCGCTTTGCCGTGTCAACGAGCTTCGAGCATTGCCGACAGAAGCGAACCGTTTGACACACGGTTTTGCGTTCGGCGTGCGACATTTTGAGCCGACTTTCGCGAGGCTTCAGATGATTTTCAAAACCCACAGCGCTATGAAAAAACCGGTTGCACTCCTCGCACTCCCACTTCTCGCCGTCGTCGCCGTCGACATCCGGAGATCTGACCGCGCACGGCGGCGAGGAGTAACAGCGCGGGCAAGTGCTCGTGCACTTGAGCTGATGTAAATGGCGGTACGAGGAATTACACGGTATGCAATAATTCCTAGCACCGCCTGCAGCTAATAAATTGGTTATCGGGCTGTAGTGACTTTGTTCCCGAAAATATGCAATATTTAAAATTGATTGCGCCTGTGTGTGCTGAAATCTCGTTTGACCGTCGAAAATCGGCTCAGCCCCGCTACCTAGAGAGGCCCAGTCGTACACCACTATAGCGACTTTCGAAGCCATAAAGTGCTGCTGGAGCGACTCGATCTCAGGTAGCCCACACCCCGTCGCTGGCACCGTGACGCCCGCATCGCTGACAAGTTTGTTTGCCTCGCACCTCTGAAGCTTCGATTTTTTATGACGTATTCGGTCATAAAAATTCTTAGCTTCGTCCGTGAGCTCGCGCTTGCATCGTAAATTTGCAAGAGCCACGACGAGCGAGCGAGGCAAACATAAATTGTCGGCGTTGTCGATAGCCACTACCGAACGATTACTGTCGATCTTCTCAGCCAAGCCACCCGCACCCGTGATCGTGTCGACATACGTTACGGTGAAAACCAACGTATCGTACACCGACAGGATTCGAGCGCTCTGGTTGACGCTGCACAAGAGCTCCCACAATTGGGAAGATTCGAATCGCCATATGGGCCTCAACGACAGCCCCGCGATACCGTCGGTCATCCCCTCGGCCGTAAACCCCACGCCTATAAGGTCATTCGCCGAGCGTCCCGAAATAAAATGCGCGTGGATGTCGCGAATCGCGTTGTGTATCCACGAGATTGGGTTAATACCGGTCGGTGGTGAAGCCAGCACGACATCGGTCTGCACGCACGTCGTCTTAAATCGCGGTGAAACACGGAACCGCGGCTCGCCTAAAATTTTAAAACGATATCCAGCGGTCGCGACAACGTCGTAATCGTCAACGACTCCCGCGCTATCTTTACCGACCGGGACTCTAAGACGCGCGCCGCCGTTGTCAGGCTCATCGACGTTGTCACCGTCGTCGTTTTCGCCATCATTGTCGTCGCCGTCGTCGTCAATTCGATTTATTAAACCTAAATTATTTCTACTGGGCCCCGCATGGCCTCCGCCGCCGCCGCCTACTTGAAAATTTCTGTGCTCGCTTACCAGTTGGCGTACGGCGGCCTCCGTCTCGGCGATCCAGGCCTCTGTTGCCATCGGTGATGATGATGATGATGATGATGATGATGATGATGATGATGATGATGATGATGATGACGATGAAGATGATGAAGATGAAGATGATGAAGATGATGAAGATGATGATGATGATGATGATGATGATGATGATGATACCGCTGTCGCTGCTGCTATTCTAGTTGGCGATCCTGCAGCTGGCGCAGGAGGCTGTACAAGTGCAGACGCTCCGTCTGCACGCGATTCTCCCGCGCCTGCTGCTCCGCCACCGCTTGCCGCAACGCCGCGACCTGCTGAAACGTACAGCCCCGAATTATAATTCACTCCTCGGAAAAGTCGCGAAACGACTCCAAAAAACGGATAACAACGAGGTCATCGTCCTCGTCGTACGAGTCCGACCCCTCGCCGACTTGTCCGTAGGAATCGTGCCAGTCTAGACGAGTAATACGCATGTATGGTCGCCAGTCTGGCACGAGATCTACGGACTCGTCGATGCTGCCACGTTCATCGGAGTCCGAGGTCGAGGGAGCGTTAGACGGCGGGTTAGGGCTGTTGGGAGCGGGTTCGACAGGATTGTCAAGATGGACTGACAAGGCCTGGTTATTTACCAATAACGGGCCATCCTGGTCGCCTGCTCCACCCTGCTGTTATTGTTGTTGTTGCTCGCGTTCTCCGTCCCGCGCTACCCCCAACCACGATCGTACACCTAGGGTTTAACGCAATCGCAAGTTAAACCGGTACGCTCGTGTATATATATATATATTTTACATAAATAACAATTTTAAACTCACGCTCTGCTCTGCTCGGCTGGTCTTGAGGCACGTTCATCAGCTCGCCCATGACGACAGTTTCGTCGTCGCTGTTCCCGCTGTTGTCGTCGTTGCCAGGGCTGGACATTCGGTCGTCCGGCTCCGTCGCGCTGTCGCTGATCTCAGCCTCCGGAACCGTCGCCTCATTGTCCATGTTGACCCTCGCTGCGGGCTCACCCGGAACACGCTGCTCCACACCGCCAGCGTCGGTGCTGCTGCTGACCACTCCCACGACAGCCACGACGTTTGGGACCCCGGCGACATCCTCCACTGGCTCCGCGACGATGAGCTGTCGCTCTCCAGGAACCTGCTGTTCCTCGTCGTCGCTGTCGCCGACGAACAGGTCCGCCGCTTCGGCGCTGTCGAAGCCCGAATCCTCCACGTCCGCGGTTAGGTCGCTGTCGGTGTCGCTGTCGCTGTCGTCCAGGACCCATATGCCGTTCGCGTCCTGCTCGTAAAACTGGAGCCGCGCCTGCAGGTGCCGCGGAGCCTCGTCGTCGTCGTCGTCGTCGTTGTCGGCCTCGATCGGCTCGGGATCAGGCGACGCAGGGCTATCATAGATAGGCGCGCGCCTAACCACCACGACGGGCTCGAGGTGCACCGGCTCGGGTGACGCGGGGCCAGCGTTATCAGCCGAGGGTGCTGCGTCGACCACCATGCCCTCGGGACGCTCTTGCGCAGCTTCTGCCTCGTCGACCGCGTCGTTGTCGTTTTCGCCGTCGTTGTCGTCGTTGACGGGCCTGTCGCCGGTGTTGTCAGCCACGGCCACGTCCTCCTCCTCCTCCTCCTCCTCCTCCAACGAGGAATCGAGCGCGGGGCTAAATAGCGCGCGCGTCGCGTCGTCCTCACACCCGAGAAGCGCTCTCGCGATCGGCCAAAAGTGCAGGTTGCGCTCGCGCACAACCTGGCACGCGATCACAACCGCGTACGCCGACGCCTCAAACGCGCCATGCTCGTGCGCCCGAGCGATAACCCTTAAGGGTAGACGGCGCAAAATGGAGCGCAACTCATGCCGAGCGGCGCCGAGGCTCATAGCGCGTACGGCCGTCGCCCAACGCGTCGTGCACCGCCGAGCAATCACCGCGCTCCTAATTTTAACTAAATTGGCCGTTTTAAGGATGGCCTTAATGAGGTCGCGAGCCCGGTCACACTGCATTTTTTATTTTAAATGTGTCGCTTCACACACAAAAACAAACACACACACACACGCACAAGTTGCTGCTGCTGCTGCTGCTGCGGTTGTCCTCGCTCACAAACACACAAGCTTCGAAGTTTGCTGCTGCTGTGGCTGTCCCCGCTTCACGTCACAAATACAAGTTTCGGCGACACGATACAATTTTCGCAAACGCGCACTTGCGATACAGTCACACACAGACACACGGAAGTCGACGTTAGACTGCACGATGCGCGGCGAAGTGTCACTAGTGACGTCTGAAGACAGATTAAACAGACTCTGTCTTTCCAAATTCAGTATACTTTTAACCACACCCCCGTAACCAGATTTGGTGTCGCAAATGAGGTGGAAGGAGACTAAAACTATCTTTGGAAGGTAAACATTGGCCAAAGCTCTAAGCCAATGCCCGGGAGGGATCTTTTGACTCATCGAAAACGGCAAGACAGACGGTCAGCAAAATACCGCGATGAACTTGGCGTTGCATACCCCTTGTAAAAAAAAAGTTCGAACACCCGCAAAAAGCATAAAAACAATACAGCATCTCGCGGAGATGTCCTAAAAGATGTTGAGAATATGTCGTCACATTTCCACGACACGAGCGTAACCGAAAAGACCCGAGCGACGGGTAGAGCCGAGTGCTCCCGAGCGGAGCCGAACGAAGACGGTGGCGCCGCGATTCGGTGCGAGGGTAACGAGGGAGACGCGGCGCAGTAGTCAAGACTCCATGCCTGGAGCAAGCGCGTCGAGCGAGAATCATCGACTGTAAAATAGATATCTCCTCAACGTGGCGTATACTAAAAGGAAAAATAAAACTCTTCATTGTGAATAATTAAAACGAGCGTTACTATTGTTTTATTTCTGCGCAACCTTAACAGGTTATGGGCCCAGAATACGAGCCAGAAAATTGCTCTGCTCGGAAAAATAGTGACTCGCGAGTGCGTGAGAAGTGGTCGGGAAAAACGTGGCGCGTCGGACCGGTGGCGGTAATCGGCGTATATCTCGGACATCGCGTCTCAGCGGCGGAAAATAGCTGCGGAGAAAATTCTCGGGCGTGGCGGGCAACCCTGTGCGGGTGATATTTTCGGGTTTCATCGAATATTTTTCGAGTGAAGCGTGCGGGACGCGAGACGGCTCAGCGGCGCGGCGCAGTGGGGTCGAGTGGCGGCCATTACGCGCGAACGCGTGCGTTGCTGGAGCGAGAAGCATCGAGGTATATCCTGTGCATCGGGCGATCGGGACGAGATACGCGTGCGGAAATAGTTCGCGAGACGGAGGAAAAGGCTCGTGGGACGGATATTTTTGAGTTTTCTCGAACTTTTTTGCGCGAGTGGAGAGTGTCGTGTGACGCACGCTGGAAAGACGATCGGGGCGCGAAAATCCGAGTGGATCTTGTGCATCGGGCTACGGCGAACAGTGTGTCTCGTGGAAACGAGCCCAGCGATCAGTGTCGATCGGCGTGTGACAATATTTTTTCGGTTTTTAGTGAAAGAAGTGACTCTGGCGTGCGACGCGGGTCGATTCGACGTGAGAGGCGTGTAACGCGGGTAAAGCGGCGTGTGACGCGGGTCGATTCGACGTGAGAGGCGTGTAACGCGGGCAAAGTGGCCATTACGCAGTGGGGACTCAGTGACTTGCCGGCGCGAATATTTGTGAGCTGTCGGAGTTTTTGCTGTCGAGTGAAACACGTTCAAGATGCCGGACGACGGGCTGCTGCGTGCGGTAAAACGGTTCGACGGGACAAATTTCCAGGCGTGGAAATTCCAGATAAAAGCAGTGCTAGTCGCCAGTGATATTTTCGATGTCGTCGACGGAACGCGGTCGAGGCCTGCAGACTCGGAGGGACCGAATGCTGCGCTAATGAAGGCGTGGGTTCGGGACAACGCGAGGGCTACTGCGGTGATCGCGTCGGCGATGGAAGCCGAACAAGTGACGAGTGTCATCGTGTGTCGGTCGGCGAAGGAAATGTGGGAGAAACTATGCACAGTTCACGAACAGAGGTCCGCGTCGAACGTGGGGTCGCTGACTCAGCGGTTTTACTCACACAGGATGACGTCCACGGATTCAGTGGTTCAACACGTGTCAACAATTCAAAATATGGCGAGACAGCTGATCGATCTTGGCGAGATGATACCAGACACAGCTGTCATTGCCAAGATTTTGTCAAGTCTAACGCCGAAATACAACATGTTGAAGACGGCGTGGGACAGTGTGGAACCGGCGCGGCAGACAGTGACGTATCTGCTCGAGCGGCTGATCCGTGAAGAGAACAGTCTGGCTGAGGACGGCGATGGGAACAGTGCGTTGAGTGTTGCCAAAAAGAAAAACGACGGGAGAAGTGAGTCCGGGTCGAAAGACGATGCGAAGAAGAAGAAAAAGAAGAAGAAGTCGAAAAAGGACATCGAGTGCTACCGGTGCCAGCAGAAAGGGCACTATGCCAGTGAGTGCAGTCAAAGAAAAAGAGAAGGCGAGAAAGAAAGTGACAGGGGACATGCAAACAATAACTGCGCGTTCATTGTTGACACCCATGTCACCAAAGACACCAACGAGCCGGAGGAGTGCAACGTCATAAAACAGCCATCAAAGAAACAGAAAGAACAGCTGCTCAGCCTTCGGAAGGAGGATGTGTGGATTCTCGACAGTGGGGCGTCAGCCCATATCACGTCGCGTCGGGACTGGATAGTGAATCTACGAACAGTGAGCGGCGAAAGTGTCTTTCTGGGTGACGACGGTGAGTGTCAGGTGACTGGTGTCGGGAACGTGCCAGTAGAAAGACACGTAAATGGTGTCTGGACGTCGGGACTAATCGAGGACGTGCTGCTTGTTCCGCGAGTCACTAGAAATCTGTTCTCGGTAGGCGTGTGCACAGAAAAAGGGTTTCGCGTCGGGTTCAACGGAAAAACAGTGGAAGTTTCGCGCAACGGCGAGACAGCGGCCACAGGGGTGAAGCAGACGAATAGTCTGTACCGTATGTTTTTCCGGGCGACCAAGGTACAACACGAAACAAACGTTCTGTCAACGGATTTGAAGACTTGGCACGAGAGACTGGGGCATATTCACAAGCGTGCAATCGTAGAGCTTGTCAAGAAAGGAGCAGTGAGCGGGGTCAGTGTGAAGGAAGCGGAAGAGTTTTTCTGCGAAGCGTGTCAGCTTGGGAAGCAGCACAAGCTACCGTTCAAACGGGATACAGTGAAGGTCACGAGAAAACCAGGCGAATTCATTCACAGCGACGTATGCGGACCGGTAGCAACGGCATCAGTGAGAGGAGCGAAATACTACGTGCTGTTCAAGGACGATACCACTGGCTTCCGTGTTGTCTACTTCATGCGACACAAGGCAGACGTCTTCGAACGGTTTGTCGAGTTCGAGAGGATGATCGGCAACAAGTTCGGGCGAGCGATGCAGGTTCTGCGCACGGACAACGGAACGGAATACCGAAATGCACGAATGCTGGAGTACTTGAAGGACAAAGGTATAGTTCTCGAGACCACCGCACCTTACACACCCGAACAAAACGGGAAGTCGGAGCGCGACAACCGCACCATCGTGGAGATGGCGCGAACTATGCTCCAAGCGAAGAAGCTGCCGGACTACCTGTGGGCGGAAGCAACTGCAACAGCGGTGCATCTGCTGAATAGGACGGGGAATTCCAGAACGGGCGGAAGCCGCACACCATACGAACTTTGGACGGGCAAGACACCGGACCTGGGATACATAAGGGTGTTCGGGTCAACAGCATACGTACACGTTCCAAAACAGAAGACGACGAAGTTCGACGCACGAGCGAAAAAGTGTTTTCTCGTGGGTTACGACAACGAGTCGACGAACTATCGGCTTTTCGATCCGAGGACGAAAACAGTCATAGTGTCAAGGAGCGTGACGTTCCACGAGACGTCTGATGGTGTGCGAATAGAGGCAGACGAAGACGAAGGGGAATTCCTACGGCTGGGAGAACGAGACGAGAACGGAGGAGAGGACGAGGCGGCGGCCAACGAGGAGGAGGTCGACCCTGGTAACGAGGTTCAGGAGGAGCCTGAGGACGGAAACGAGGACGGCTACATCAGGGTTGGCGAGTCACCAGAGGGAACTCCTCGTGCGCTTCGAAATCGGGCGACATTACGCCCTCCGCGCAGATACGAGGTGAATCTCGTCGAGTTTGCGGTTCCAGCCACGTTCGACGAAGCGGTCAACAGTGCAGAGGCCGAGCAGTGGATCGAGGCAATAGAAGATGAGCTGAGTGCTCACGAGCAAAACGGAACCTGGGAGCTGGTCCCGAGAAGACAGGGGGAGCGGCTAATCGACTCCAAGTGGGTCTTCAAGGTGTTGAAAAACACAGATGGAAGCGTGCTCCGGTTCAAAGCGCGACTTTGCGCACGAGGTTTCCAACAGCGAGAAGGACTGGACTACACTGAGACGTTCTCGCCAGTTGTGCGGTACGACTCGATACGAGTCTTGCTGGCGGTCATCACGGAAGAGAACCTGGAAATAGCGCAATTTGACGTGCGCACAGCTTTTCTACACGGGGAGCTGGACGAGGACATTCGGATGGAGCCACCAACGGGACTCAAGGTCAACACAACAGAAGGAGGGAAGAACGTGGTCGTCTGCAGGCTGCGGAAGGCGTTGTACGGGCTAAAGCAGGCCCCCAGGTGCTGGAATGTGAAGTTTGTGAACTTTCTAAAAAGAGTGAATCTAAAAGAAACAGACGCTGACAAGTGCGTGTTCAGTGGCGTGCACGGCGGGTGCAAAGTTTATCTAGCGTTGTTTGTTGACGACGGGCTGATCGCAGCCAAGTCGGCAAGCGTGATAAAAGAAATATTAGACGAATTGAGCGAAGCGTTCGAGATAACGGTTGGCGACTGCGACTGTTTTGTCGGGATACAGGTTAACCGAGATCGCGAACGAAAGACAATGTTAATACATCAGACCGCGTACGCAAAGAAAATAGTCTCTAGGTTCAACATGACAGAAGCGAAAGGGTTGTCGGTTCCAGCGGATCCTCACACGATCTTGTATCCTGTAGAATCCGAAGAAAAAGAAACAAATGCGCCCTACAGAGAAGCAGTAGGTTCCTTAATGTTTCTGGCCACGGTCACAAGACCTGACATTGCGTACGCAGTGAGTCAGGTCAGCAAATTTCTCGCAAATCACAGCGAGACACATTGGCGAGCGGTGAAACGCATCTTTTCGTATGTCGCAGGGACAATCGGAAAAGGGATCGAGTATCAAGCGGGAAAAACAGGAGTCTCGTTAGTCGGATATTCAGACGCGGATTTCGCGAGTGATGTAGAGTCGCGAAGGTCAACGACAGGATATGCGTTCTGTCTTGCTAACGGTGTAGTAACTTGGTCGTCACAACGACAAAAGCTTGTCTCGCTAAGCACCACCGAATCAGAATATATTGCAGCCGCTACTGCAACAAAAGAGGCGATCTGGCTGCGAAAATTACTAAAAGACATCGGCTTCAAGTGCGATAAACCCAGCGTTCTGTGGGTAGACAATCAAAGCGCGATCCGCCTGGTTAGAAATCCTGAATTTCACAAGCGGACAAAACACATAGACGTTAAGTACCATCGACGTCATGTACATCCCCACAGAATCCCAACTAGCCGACGTGTTCACGAAGGCACTCCCAAGAGATCGTTTCCTGTTCTTGTGCGATAAACTTGGTATGCGTGTTCAACGTTCCGACGGCGGAAGTGTTGAGAATATGTCGTCACATTTCCACGACACGAGCGTAACCGAAAAGACCCGAGCGACGGGTAGAGCCGAGTGCTCCCGAGCGGAGCCGAACGAAGACGGTGGCGCCGCGATTCGGTGCGAGGGTAACGAGGGAGACGCGGCGCAGTAGTCAAGACTCCATGCCTGGAGCAAGCGCGTCGAGCGAGAATCATCGACTGTAAAATAGATATCTCCTCAACGTGGCGTATACTAAAAGGAAAAATAAAACTCTTCATTGTGAATAATTAAAACGAGCGTTACTATTGTTTTATTTCTGCGCAACCTTAACAAAAGATCGACAGCGACCCTCGACCGAGCCATCGATACTTTTCCCATAGCCAGCCCTCCGTACTACCAGCCGGAAAACCCTTCGCCGCTCGACCGTCTATACAGGTAGCCGCGGCGGCACGCCAACACCTTGACGTAGACAATGACACGACCTGCGACAGCCGGTTAGCGACACCATCACCCCCTCAAACAGACCACCGTAAAGCTCTTTCGCAGCGATAGCTATCAATTACAATTTTTATTACCTCCGGGCCTACACTATTTTATCTTTAATTTATACAACAGTGGGACTGCGGCGCGTCAAACCACTGCCTCGTCGCAACAGACGACGATAGCTATCTTTCCCTCGGCTAGACAACGATTTACTGCCGTTCGAAATTCTTACGACTGAGAAGGGAAATCACATACACACACACACACACCCGCCGGACCACCCTGAAATATCTGTTAGCAAACAATCTGGCGCTTCTTACACACATCTGGTGAATCCAGCGCTATATGTACACCTGTACACAGCAGCTAACCGGTATCACCCCCACCTTTTGACAGCACGTGTGATATTTCGAGGGTCTAGGCCACCGTGAAGCGCATATATAAACACCCCTACGACAGTAGAAAGCGGCAGTCGGCCCGTGACTTCAGTAAAGACCGTTTACGCGATATTACGCAGTCTTTTATCCTCGATGCTTCACCGCACGGTCTATTGTTCAACATGAGCCAGGCTATCACATCCGAAAATCAGCGCGACAGCGATCTGCAACCTTCAACCATGTACCGCGTGCTGTCGGACATCGAAAAGAAACGCCTCGAAGGACCCCTAATTCTCGGAACTACGTACGGACTCAACCAGTCCGAGACGAAGAGGGTGAGCGTCGGCCTACAGCCGCGAGCCGATGGAAGTATACATCCGATCGTAAAACTGCAGAACAATAACACGACTGGTGGTATTGTTTTCGAGGCTAAGGATTGGACTCTACTGCAAGCGCATCTTCCCGATTTATCGAAGTATTTTGCCGATGGGCAAAAGGTCGTCTGGGGATCGGGCTGGCGCACTCCGGCACCGATATACATCGCGGACTGCGAGATACTCTTCACGACAAGTTACGGGTCGAAATCTATTGTGTTTGATCGCCGTGTTGAAGAAACACCCGTTGATGAGGTGACCGAGAGTCAGCTGGAACCCGAGCAACCACCGAAGAAGAAACGCAAGAATTATTCACCCGCTGTGGTGATGCAGAAACCATCGTACGACGGGCTGCTGCAGATAATGGTGTGCACCGACGAGCGCTTCAGACGACTTCAAAGGAACGCCGCACATGTTCAGAAGTGCGCCGAAGTACTTTGCTCCGAATTGCTGCTGCATATTCCGGCCAACGAAACACCCGAAAAAATCAACGAACAGCGCGTCAAAGAATTGATAAAAAATAATTTCAAATCTTTGAAAGACGCCGTACAGCATCGCATGGATGCTGAATTTGTCGAACTCACGTTCGGCATCGTGTTCCTCGAGCTCACCGTATTGTGCACCGCGTTTATCACACACGAGCTGCGGAAAGTACTTGCGGTGAAAAATCAGGAGACAACCCAATAACGACAAACCCTGTAAATATGAGTGTTCTGTGTCTGTTTAAAAGCGAAGCCCCCGCGACAATCTATATAATTTCTCATTTGTATCATACAACGACGGCAGTCATAATCATCATCATCGTATCATATTGTAATTACCTATAAGATGTACTTTAATTTTAATACTTTGGCTCTTTTCGTGACAATCGTGTATCTGTAAACTTCTCTGTCTTCGTGTACAACGGTCTAATAAAATTACTTATGTGAAAATCTTATTTTTATTTCACGACTTACCTTCCCGAACAAAATTACCATCATCCGCCCAGCGAAAACTGGCAGGAAAATTCTGTTTCACCATTTGTAATACTTACCCACCTGGAAAACTTACCATCGAAAATCGCTAGTTACCGATCGTAGGCTAAAAATCTACAATACCGACGGCTGCTGCTGCACGATCGCGCTCGATTTTACCTCGAAAATCTGACGCGGTGGACAAAATCTCAACCGGCCAATCAGCGCCCGGGAAATCACCTCCACGGGCTTAACAGCCAACCAGCGCACGGGGAATCAAGGCCCACGCCAGTCGCCCCCACTCACCGCCAAGACGCGCGGGCTCGTGCGCACGGTCGCGACACAGAGAAAATTCAACCGAAGGAGCGGGGGGCGGCGGCGGCGGCGGCGGCGGCGGCGGCGGAGGAGAGGGGATGCCAGAGCTCAGCGAGTCTAGGCCCACGAGAAACGCTTCCCCACTCTCACCACCGCGCTCGGGCAAGACGACACAGGGAAAATTCGAAGGAGTGGCGGGGGTGGAAGAGAGGGGACCTAGCAACCAACCCACGCTCGGGGAATTATGCTAATCAGTCCCACCACCGCTCAAACATTACAGGGAAAATTTTCCCGAAGGAGTGGGAGAGAAGAGGGGGTTTTTTCCGGCCAATCAGAGCTCGGGGAATTATGCAAATTAACCCCCACTCCTCTCAAACATTACAGGGAAAATTTTCCCGAAGGAGTGGGGGAGGAGAGGGGATTTTTTTAGACCAATCACAGCCCGGGGAATTTACCCCCACTCTTCCCCCTCCACCTGACTAGCACTGGCGCCAAGCCACTAGACAGGGGGGCGGAGGGGAGGGGGAAGTGTCGTCTCCCTATACCTGTACCTTACTACTACCAGCTGACGGGGATTTTTGTCGCCAGCCCGGGTACAGGCTCGTAACTGGCGAGCGCGGTAACAAATTGGCGCCCAACGTGGGGCCCCCCACCATCGAACCTTGGGACAGAAATTTTCGGTCGTTTTCTTCTTTTTTTGGTAGTTTTTTTTATCCCGGGAAATTAGAGTTTTGCGATTCGAGTCGTCGTTTTTTCCGGGAAATTAATCAGCGAGAATTGTTTTGAGATAACGAATAATTGAGAATTTATTGAGTCGTTTTGTTATACCTGGCCGAGAATTAACGGAGCGTTTTTCGAAGTATTTTCGTGAATTTCGTGACAAGGTTAATTGGTATTTCGAGATTTTCGATAGGGAATTGGATTAAAATTGCGCGAAAAGAGCCCGGATTTTCGAGTTGCGTGGCGAGTAACGGCCGCGCGCGCGTATATCGCGCTGCCGCTTGACCGTGTTTATGTTTACGTTTTTTTTCATATCGTCGTCGCCGCGCGTCCGAGCGCTCGAGTCCGAGATCGTCGCTTTCCAGGCCGGGAATAATTTAGCACGGGAAGAATCTCGAGGCGAAATAATATTTCGTCGCGACCGCGCCAGATCGGTTTGGTGAAGCTGACCCTCGGGGGAATAAGGGTCGCCGAGTCGCGGTGACGTAGAGCGCGACCGGTACCGGGAGAGGTAGTGCTCGACTTCGAATCATTTGATTATTTATTTTTGGACTTCGGGTTTCCGATTTTTGTTGGGACTTTCGTTTTTTTTTAGTTTTTGTTTTTTTTTTAACGATTGACACCAGCTTGGGAACGCAGAGGTGGGGATTCCGGGACTTCGAGTCTCGAAATTGTTGCTTCTGTTCCGGTTCCTGGGTTGCAAGTGGGGGTACTTCTTTTTATTCCTTGACCCCTCGGCATGCGTGCTGGGGTGGGTGGGCATAGTTGAGTACCCGGTTGCTTGGGTCAGTTTGACATTTTTCATTTTATTTCGGATTTATTAATTGACTTCGTTCGTGTTTTTTTGGCAGCTAGTTTTCCTTTTTTTGTCATCTTCGTTTTTTTACCTGTGGACAATAGTCAATTTGTGTTTCGGGACAGTTGCGTTTTATTTTCGGGACTTCGTTTTTTTATTTCTGGTGACGCCTTACGAGCTCTCCTCGCCCGGGGTAGTCGGGAAAGATCTGTGCGCTTTGTTCCGGGATACAGTCGACTTGGGTCTCGTTCGCGGGGTGACGACGGTATCGCGTACTGTAGGATTAAGTTGCGTGTTTGGTCCATTTTATTTATTGATTCGATTTGTTTTATTGATTGACTCGATTTGTTTTAGTTATTGATCTGACTTGTTATTTTTATTTTTGATCTGACTTGCGTTCTTCCGGTATTTTATTTAGTTGACGAATTTCGTAGGTTAAGTGCGTGTTTAATTGTGTGTTTTTTTTGCGCTGAATCGATTAGCCGTGCATGCTCCCTGCTGATTGGATTTCTTTTTTGTACCGGTTATTTTTGTTTGTTTTTCTTAATACCGCTTTACAGCCTCCAGCCGCCGCGCCCTGTTTCGAGAGACCGCTAGTAGCGTTTCGTTTTGAGTTTTGAGCCACCGCGCTTTGCACTCCCGGGGGAATATTTCTTTTTTTTGGCTTGTGTTTGCTGATTACCCAGGAGTTAAAGATAAAGTAGAGTCGATTCTGGTTGTTTTTGTTGTGTAAGTTGCGCAGCAGCATTTTGAAGTTTTGAGGCTCAATAAATTGTTTGCGGATCTCGGGCGGGGTATCGCGGGCCACGCGCCTGTCGCGGCGTTATTCGAGCCGAGGACGGCTAGTACCAGGGAGTAATCTTGCGTTTATTATTTCTTTTGTATTACCGGCGATCGTTCTAGATTTTTATAATTGTTTGTTTACGTTAAGGACTTGCGTGATTATCACCTGTTATATATTTGTGTTCTATTTCTTGTATTCCCGGTATATCGCGTGTTTCGTAGTTTTTTTTTGTTTTTTTTTGCTCGTTCTGAGACGACCGGCGACCGCGTTCGCCTACAGCCGTGCGCGCATTCCCAGGTGACCCCGGGAGCCATTTGCAACCGTCATGTACGCGTTTTCGCGATTTTCGGCGGCCATAGCCGAATTGTCCTTCGACCAGCTCCAGGACGAATGCGAGCGCCTTGGCCTGCCTGTCGAGGGAGCGCGTAGCACCCTGGTTAGCCGACTGTTGAGGGCGACGCATGGGCCGGCCCTACATGTCGATGTCGATCAGCCGATGTTCGGCGACAAAACCGAGCCGGGTTTTCCCTGCGACGCGTCCCGGGTACACGAGGAGTCGCGCGCAACACCTGAACAGCCTTCGCGCGCCGATACCGGTTATGACACGCGGGAGGGTTCGCGACGCGCGAGCGGACCGCTGAACGTGACCGAGGGGGCCCGATCGGAGGGTCCGAGGGCGGCGCCTTCTGCGCCGGCCCTGTGCAATCGAGTGTCCTTCGCGGAGAATCGGTCCCGCAGTCTAGAGGAACCGTTGGGTCCGTTCCCTCCGGGCCGCGGAATCCCCGTTAGTGTCCCAGGAGGCATTCCCCCACCAGAAACGCTACCGATCGATTTACGGATTGCCCGGGATGGGAATTCGCGTACCGCGCCGCGCCCTTTGGCCTCGAGCCCCCCGCCCGCGTCAGCTTCGCGCTGGCACGCGCCGCAGAACATCACGCGGCCACCCCCATTTGCGCCACCCCCGATCCAATCGTCATATTGGGCCCAACCGGTCGAACCTCCCCCGAACGGCCCGAGTATGTCCGATTCGCGCCCGGGGTACGATATCCCGCATTCGGCGGTGTTCCCTGGTCCTTATGATCGACCGCCGCCGTTCGCGCAACTCAATACCGGAAGTTATCCGAGCGCAGGGGCCCCGCATGGCCATTCGTCGCCGATGCCGCCGCCGGCCGGAGCGGGAAACGAGTACCCAGGGAACAACCATCCGGGGAATAATTACATGGGAAACGCGTACGCGAGGAGTAGTTACCCGACGAACGGCTACCCGGGACAGTCCGGCGCGCCGTCCTATTCGCACGATGGGGGGTATCAACGCGTGACATCCGCGACCGCGTATTATATCATGTTCAAGTGGAATTTAGCCTTTTCGGGAGCGCGCGGGGAAGACGCGGAAGATTTTCTAATTCGCATCACGGAGGGGCGCGCACTCGTCGCGATTTCAGACGCCGACATTCTCAACGGTCTGCCGTTTTTCTTTTCCGGTATCGTGCTCCATTGGTTCCGCAACGAGCGTCGCCGATGGACGACATGGCGAGAATGCGAGTGCGCGATGAGCCGTCGGTTCGGAGACCCGGACTTACAATTCGCGCTCCGGGAAGAGATTATGCTTCGTACCCAAGGGCCATACGAGGCCGTGACAGATTACCTGACGTGTATGCGCGCGTTATTCGAGAGGGTATTGAAGCGACAAAGAGTATTGTCCTCGGCGGCTCAACACGTGGCGGCGAAACTGGCCCCGAAATATCATGGCCCCTTCACGGTTGCACGTGTGCTGTCGCCGGTCGTGTACGAGTTAGCCGACGATACCGGGAAACGCGTGTGTAAAGTCACCATCACGGATCTTAAGCCTTATCACGCACCGCTTTGAATGCTCGACGTGTAGATGGATCCGGATCAACTAGCCGCCGAGAAGCTTTATTTTTGTATCCCGGAAGCAACCGAATCTCTGGTTTTGTATTCGTGCGCCGCGCCAGTCTTACCCGGTAACCGGTCCTGACAAAAGGGCGATAAGTATTCGCCGGCGAGTCATTAAAGGCGAGCGGTCGTTATATTTGTACTGAGATTGTTTTACTGCCCTGTTCCTCCTTTCAGCTAGGGAGCATGTGTTGGGTGGTACGGTGCTGGGAGCGCGTCTCTGGTGGCGGGACTTCACGTCCCTGATACCTGACAATGCCTAAGACGTGAGAGTGCCGGGGACGATTTGCGCCGGCGGTTGCCCCGCTGGTCGTGTCGAACACCCGCGAGTTAGAGCCCCGAGAGGGACGCTACGGCTGAGGACAGCCCAGTTTTGAGGAGGGGGCCAGTTGTAACGCTCTTTTTGCGGGCGTTACAAAGAGGGCACGGTAGTACGGCCTTCTTTGCGTCGATCGCCGACCTCGCGGGCCACCCGGCGAACAATCCTCCAAGGCGCACTCTCACCGAACGGATAAGAGACGCATTGATATGACTGTTTTTTATTGTTTTTTTTTTAATGTGCCCCGACGCTGACGAGATGCGCCACGACGAGAGGGAGAGCGCCGTTGGCTACTGTCACCGATTCCCCGGGAGTTGGTAATTCCCGGGTCCCGCCGTTGCTACGTGAGAGAGGAGGACAGAGAGACCCTGCCGCCCGCGAAGAGCCAGCGACGAGCCACTGCTGGGAGGGAGACGGGGAAAGGGGAGCCCTACGGCCGCCTGCGAACAGCCGCCGATCAGCTGCTGTCGCGCGAGGCTTCGCGCCTCGCCGCCGTCGTCGTTTCCCCCACCGCGGCGGGCTACTGCTGCTCGGCCGTGTGCTTGTTTGGCGCTTTGCGTGGAATTAATGAATCCGTGCGTCGCCGAATTATTCGCGGGTTCCTTTCGCTTTTCGGGGATTTCCGGCGATTGCGGGCGAGCGCCTTATTCTCTTTCTAGGGTCAGCGGCGCCGCCGCCTCGCGTTGCCGATTCGAGGTTCGCGCGCGGAACCGCCCCCCCCCCCCCCGCCCGCGCGTCAACAGCGTCGCCGTCCCGCGTGTCGCGCTACGCGACCGGTAGTTGGCGCGAATTTGCGGAATTTCGGGCGACGAGGGGAGGGGACGGGTAGACGAGCGCGTCGAGACTCGTCATTGTTCGTCTAGCCGGTGTAACGCGAGGTTGGTGTCGACGTCGCGGGGACAGAGACCAACACTTTTCCGGGACTTTGGGATTACGGGACGAGGAATTTGGAGGTAGGGTCCCTCTCGGAGGTTTCCTCTCGATTTTGGTGACAGTTTCCGGGTGCGCGGGTGTTGGTTCTTCGCCAGTAGATATAATAGGCCGGTTCTGGATCAAGGGATCTGTTACCGGCATTTACCGACCTCTTTAGCTCAGACACGAACCACTTAGTTAAGACTCGAACCCGGGTGATGGCGCCATCTAGCCCCCCCCTGCCACCACCCGCCACCCTCCACACACCACCCACCACCCACCACCCCCCCCCCCCCCCCCCCTGTCACCACCCACCACCCACCTCCATCAACCCACCACACACCACCCACCACCAACTACCCCCCCCCTCACCACTGCCAAACATCCTACCCACCCACCAACCCACCACCCACCCACCCACCACCCAACCACCAACCCACCCACCCACCCAACTCCCATCAACCACCCCTTCCCCATGGGGGGGGGGGTTCATTTTATCTTTTAAAATTATTTTGTTTACACTGAATGCTCGTGTTAGAATTATATCTCCTGCGACCGGTCAACGTCGTCATTGTTGCCTTCCATTGCCGAGGGTTTCGAGTACCAAATTTATTGTGTATACACTCTCGAAGTTACAAGAAAAAATTTTTGGAGTGTGAAAGAAAAAACTGCAGCATGTCAAAGGAAAATACCACCCAATACGCCGTGGAGTCCTCGGTCGCATCCGAGACGTTCTTCTTCTTCTTCTTCGGGGGGGGGGGGGGGGGGGGGGGTACTTGACGCTTGGCGTTCAGCACCTATTGGTCTGCTTTACCACCTCCACCTCATCTGTTTGGTCCAGTCTGAGATTTTTAACAGCTAATGAGCTAAGGGTGGGAAATCTGTTTCATTCCTGTGAATTTTTGAAATTTTTCCATAATCCATGTATCAGTCAGAAAGTCGACATCTCTTCTTCTTCTTCTCCCTTTTCTTCTTCTTCTTTAACTCATATTTCATTGTGAGTTAAGAAAGGGGAGAAAAATGGATCCGGATAAGTGTAACAAAATCACGAACATTATGAAAAAGAGATATGACGCGCACAAAGATAAGCCGATATCTCACGCGGAAGTTCAAAAGTGTCTGCGTTTCAGTGAGAACAATGTGACGCTTTTGCGAAAAATTTTGCGATCACAAGATTTAAGTGTTGGTGAAAAACTGCGATATCAGGCAGTGATCGCCACATTGACAACGCTCGCTGAAAAATTTAAAAAGTGCGGTACGGGCGTTTCCGCGAGTGGAGTGCGATGGATGGAGATGGACTCTGCTTTCCAATCACGAGTACGCACGGGGCTAATCGTCAATCTACAGCACAAAGACCCCGTGAATTTACTCGATGATGCACTAAGTCTCCACGCTGAGAAATTGACCGAAGCCCGCCACACTGAGGGAAATTTAAAAGTGAATGTCAGTTTAGTTGCAATTTTCGAAATTGTAAAAATTGACGAAACACTCGAGGAGGAGAAGTCCTTTCAAACGGCAAACGGTGCAATTTTACAATCGACGGATATCACCGTGTGGCTCGAAGAGCATGTAAAATCTGCACTGTTACGCAAAATCGAAGATTTTCAGCAGAAAGAATCTGGCTGGAGTCTACGCGAAGTTTTACACTTACGTGTAAATATAAACAAATTTGTGCCATTGCGAGGTGGGATTTCAACGTACGTGCAGCTACCGCGGGACATAGTTTTGAAAAAAGCGGTTGTTAATGTGAGAAACAGTGACGCCTATTGCTTCTTGTGGTCAGTAACGGCCGCTAGTAATAACCACCAGGTATAGGGAGACAGGGTTTCCCCCCTCCCCCCTACCTCCCATCTGGACCCGTGGTGCCAGTGCTAGACAGAGGGGAGGGGGAAGAGTGGGGGTAAATTCCCCGAGCTGTGATTGGTCTAAAAATCCCCTCTCCTCCCCACTCCTTCGGGAAAATATTCCCTGGTTCCCTGTAATGTTTGAGAGGAGTGGCGGTTAATTTGCATAATTCCCCGAGCTCTGATTGGTCGGAAAAAACCCCCTCTTCTCTCCCACTCCTTCGGGAAAATTTTCCCTGTAATGTTTGAGCGGTGGTGGGACTGATTAGCATAATTCCCCGAGCGTGGCTGCTAGGCCCCTCTCCCCTCCCCGTCCCACTCTGAATTTTCCGTGTGTCGTCTTCTTCGATCGCCGCGGTGGAAGTGGGGGCGTTCGTCTCGGGTCTTGAGTCCCTGAGCTCTGGTGCCCCCCTCTCCTCCGCCGCCGCACTCCGAATTTTTCTCTGTGTCGCGACCGTGCGCGCGCGCGCGCGAGCCCACGCGTCTTGGCGGTGAGTGGGGGCGTCTGGCGTGGGCCTTGATTCCCCGAGCGCTGGTTGGTTGTTAAGCGCGTGGAGATGATTTCCCGTGTGCTGATAGGTCGGCTCAGATTTTTGTCCGAAGCGTCAGATTTTCGAGGTAAAATCGAGCGCGATCGTGCAGCAGCAGCCGTTGGTATTGTCACGCAAACCCGTACAAAGCTAATATACGCGTTTAAACATAGAATTTTTTGTTTTCCCCATAACACCTTGTGACGAATCTCGCAGATTTACACGCTCGCGCAAACCCATACACATCTAAAAAAGTTGTATATTAGATGTGTATGGGTTTGCGCGAGCGTGTAAATCTGGAGATTAGACACAAAGGTGTTGTGGGGAAAACACAAAAATTCTATGTTTAAACGTATATTAGATGTGTGCGGGGTAAAAACGAGCGCGATCGTGCAGCAGCAGCCGACGGTATTGTAGATTTTTAGCCTACGATCGGTCACTTGCGATTTTCGATGGTAAGTTTTCCAGGTGGGTAAGTATTACAAACCCATCTGGACCCGTGGTGCCAGTGCTAGACAGAGGGGAGGGGAAAGAGTTGGGGTAAATTCCCCGAGCTGTGATTGGTCTAAAAATCCCCTCTCCTCCCCACTCCTTCGGGAAAATATTCCCTGTAATGTTTGAGAGGAGATGGGGTTAATTTGCATAATTCCCCGAGTTTACATTGGTCTAAAAAATCCCCTCTCCACCCCACTCCTTCGAGAGAATTTTCCCTGTAAAGTTTGAGCAGCGGTGGGAGAGATTAGCATAATTCCCCGAGTGTGGGTTGGTTGCTAGGTCCCCTCTCCTCCGCTCCACTCCTTCGGGAGAATTTTCCCTGTGTCGTCGTCTTCTCCGAGCGCCGCGGCGAGGGACTTTGGACGCTCGTCGCGGGCCTTGAGTTCCCCGAGCGCTGGTATCCCCTCTCCTCCGCCCCGCTTCTTTGGGAGAATTTTCCCTGTGTCGTGTCCGAGCGTCTCGTTGCGTCTCGGGGCGTTCGGCGTGGGCCTTGATTCCCCGAGCGCTGGTTGGTTGTTAAGCGCGTGGAGATGATTTCCCGCGTGCTGATAGGTCGGCTCAGATTTTTGTCCGCCGCGTCAGATTTTCGAGGTAGAATCGAACGATCGTGCAGCAGTAGAAGTCGCCGGTATTGTAGTTTTTAGACGGCGACTAGTAAAGAGCGCTTTTCAGCCGCGGCAGATTTTCGAAGTAAATTCTAGCGATCGTAAAATCGACGGTATTGTAGATTAGAGGAGTAGTGGGTTTGTCTATTATCATTCGCCGAGCGTCTACATTGAAGACGAGAGTTTTCCGCGGGTCTAGATTCTCCGAGTGATGGCTGACCATGTATTTATCCCGGCGAGATGATTTCCCTAGCGTTGATTGGTCGTCGAGCGCTTTCCGCCTTGGCAGATTTTCGTTGTAACATCTAGCGATCGTTCAATCGCCGGTAGTGTAGATTAGAGGGATAGCGGGTTTGGTTACTATCGTTCACCGAGGGTCTACAGGGAAGTCGCATGTTTTTCGTGCGCCTTGATTCCCCAAGCGCTGGTTGACCGAATATTCTTTCCGACGAGAGGGTTTCCCTAGCGCTGATTGGTCTTTGAGAGTTCGTTTGTCGCGGCAAATTTTGAAAGTGAAGATCGTCCGGTCATGCAACCATTGGCATTGTCGATTTTACATAAGACGTTTCAATTCTCCAATTAAATTGTCAGGGGCTCACGTGTAGTGAGGGCGTCTATGCGTTTTTCAGGGATCATTTTGACTTTTCATAGTTAGATTATACAACGGTAGAGGTGGCGTTAGTTGCCAGTAAACATTTTTTAATTTGACGTTCGTGCGTCCGTGCATCCGTGCATCCGTTTATGACCAATTTCACAGATTCACACGCTCACGGACACCCATACACATCTAATATACGTGTAAACATCCAATTTTTTTGGTCGGTTGAGATTTTGGCCGCCGTGTCAGATTTTCGAGGTAAAATCGAGCGATCGTGCAGCAGCAGCAGTCCTCGGTATTGTAGTTTTTAGCTGGCGACCAGTAAAGAGCGCTTTTCCGCCGCGGTAGATTTTCGAAGTAAATTCTAGTGATCGTAAAATCGACGGTATTGTAGATTAGAGGAGTAGTGGGTTTGTCTATTATCATTCTCCGAGCGTCTACATTGAAGACGAGAGTTTTCCGCGGGTCTAGATTCTCCGAGTGATGGCTGACCATGTATTTATCCCGGCGAGATGATTTCCCTAGCGTTGATTGGTCGTCGAGCGCTTTCCGCCTTGGCAGATTTTCGTTGTAACATCTAGCGATCGTTCAATCGCCGGTATTGTAGATTAGAGGGATAGCGGGTTTGGTTACTATCGTTCACCGAGGGTCTACAGGGAAGTCGCATGTTTTTCGTGCGCCTTGATTCCCCAAGCGCTGGTTGACCGAATATTTTTTCCGACGAGAGGGTTTCCCTAGCGCTGATTGGTCTTTGAGAGTTCGTTTGTCGCGGCAAATTTTGAAAGTGAAGATCGTCCGGTCATGCAACCATTGGCATTGTCGATTTTACTTAAGACGTTTCAATTCTCCAATTAAATTGTCAGGGGCTCACGTGTAGTGAGGGCGTCTATGCGTTTTTCAGGGATCATTTTGACTTTTCATAGTTAGATTATACAACGGTAGAGGTGGCGTTAGTTGCCAGTAAACATTTTTTAATTTGACGTTCGTGCGTCCGTGCATCCGTGCATCCGTTTGTGACCAATTTCACAGATTCACACGCTCACGGACACCCATACACATCTAATATACGTGTAAACATCCAATTTTTTTGGTCGGTTGAGATTTTGGCCGCCGTGTCAGATTTTCGAGGTAAAATCGAGCGATCGTGCAGCAGCAGCAGTCCTCGGTATTGTAGTTTTTAGCTGGCGACCAGTAAAGAGCGCTTTTCCGCCGCGGTAGATTTTCGAAGTAAATTCTAGTGATCGTAAAATCGACGGTATTGTAGATTAGAGGAGTACTGGGTTTGTCTATTATCATTCTCCGAGCGTCTACATTGAAGACGAGAGTTTTCCGAGGGTCTAGATTCTCCGAGTGATGGCTGACCCAGTATTTATCCCGGCGAGATGATTTCCCGAGCGTTGATTGATCGTCGAGCGCTTTCCGCCTTGGCAGATTTTCGTTGTAACATCTAGCAATCGTTCAATCATCGGTATTGTAGATTAGAGGAATAGTGAGTTTGGTTACTATCGTTCTCCGAGGGTCTACAGGGATGACGCATGTTTTTCGTGGGCCTAGATTTCCCGAGCGCTGTTTGGCCGAATATTTTTCCCGGCGAGATGGTTTCCCTAGCGCTGATTGGTCTTTGAGAGTTCGTTTATCGCGGCAAATTTTGAATGTAGAAATCGGCCGGTCATGCAACCATTGGCATTGTAGATTTTACATAAGACGTTTCAATTCGCCAATTAAATAGTCAGGGGTCACGTGTAGTGAGGGCATCTCTGCGTTTTTCAGGCATCATTTTGACTTTTCATAGTTACATTATACAACGCTAGAGTTGGCGCTAGTTGTCAGTAAACTTTTTTTTTAATTTGACGTTCGTGCGTCCGTGCATCCGTTAGCGCGCGCGCGCGCGTGTGTGTGTGTGTGTGTGGGTGCGTACGACCGTGTGTACGACAGTGCGTCCATGCGCCCATGCGCCCGTGAGTGCACGTGTGCACCGATATGTGCATCCGTGTGAGGGTATGTGCATTCGTGCATCCGTACGTCCGCCATTGAACGCGGTTTCAAGTTATTATTTTTTAGTTTGTTGAAGCATCGATCTCATTGAAAAATATGACGGAGAATTCGTTGTCTACGGGCAAATATACACCGGAATAAGGAAAAATAAAAAGTGTTTTGGCAACTCAAAGTAATTTCGCAAGTTTATCGGAATATCATCACTTTACTAAAATCGTGACTAATTTTTCCCGATCAATTGTACTTGGATCTTCTACCGTCGTTTGAAACCAAATTTAATAACGGTAAAAATACCGTAAGACAGAACGCTGTAATCGGATTCCCTAATTTTCGTGCATCCACGCATCCGTGCGCCAGTTCGCAGGTGTGCGTATACGACGTGTGCCCAGGAGTCGTTGTGTGCATGCGTACATCCGTGTGTGCATGCGTACGTGTGTCAATTTGGTCGAGCGTGCTAGCGTCTGTGTATCCGCGGGTGCGTACGCATGCGAAGAAGGTTCCGAAAAAAATCTGGAACTCGAAAGTTTGTACTAGCTCATACAAGCGCTTTTTTCTGCAATCAACATTTGTTCCCTGAAATGACAATGTAACCGCACCAACAACATTGAACACAGTTATGAGTTACTATTTTTTTATTTTGTTGGAGCATTGCGCTCATTGAAAAAAGTCGTGGTGAATTCGTTGTCTACGGTGTAATATACATTAAAATAAGGTATTAAAGTTTTTTCACACGTTTTTCGAAATTTCATCGCTTTTCTGAGATCGAGGATACGTTTTTCTAGATCGACTGAACCTGGATTTTCTTCCATCGTTTGAAAGAAAATTCAATAACGAAGAGAATGCCGTACGACGAAACGCGATATCTTGGTTCCTGAATTTTTCACAAAATTGTGAAGCCGAACGCTCAAAACGCAAATTTTTCCAAACATACGCTTGAGTTCTTTTTCGAAAAATTTTTTGTTTTCGAGAAGTTTTAAAGTCCATGCTAAATTTCATTGCAAATTACTAGGTGCTTCGGAAAAACACCGTTACGACAAATAAAACAGAAGATCGTGATTGTTGAGAAGCTCCTGGAATATTTTATTTTACTTTTTCACGAACTTATTTTATTTATTGAACACATTTGACACGTTAGCTCAAGAGAGAATGATAGAAGTGTGAACCATTACGTCGAGGATTAAGAGTCAGTCAAACAAGTACGTTTTTATTATAAGGACTACTTTTGATGCGGGTTTTCGAGACATGAATCTTTAAATATTTATTTATATACAGATTGCGTAATACACATGGGTAATTGAAAACATATTATTATTTTGTACGTTAACATTATTCTTACAATTTATATGTTCGGTAAATTCTTCGCGAAATTGATGTACATTTGCAAAATTCGTTACAAGAGTTGTTTTAATTGTAAAAGTATATTGTATCGCGCTCACGAACACGCGCTTTTATTCATCGATGTCACTGTCTTCCTCCGATTCACCGCAACTATTTAAAGTCGCCTTTCGTTGAACACTGTTTTGATGCACGTAGTCTTCGTCGTCGTCGTCGTCGTACCAAAACGGCGGCTCTTCAGCGATGTCCCTTTCGTCATCAACATCATCATTGTCAGCGTCAGCAACAATCTGCGTGTCGTTTCGTATCGAAACACTTGTTGTTTCGCTCGCAGGCGGCGCGGTTTCCTCGACTTCTCCTTCAAGTCTAGCGATATATCGTCGTGACGACTCGCTGCATGCCCGCTTGTAATCCCAGGAAGTGGCTCGGCGTCGGTCGGAAAAAGAGCCAACCCCTTCACCCCAGTCGAAGTCCAAATACCCCTGCAATGCTCGTGCGTGACCGCTTTCCACTAGCAGGTCGGCGTACAGTAGCGTTTCACCCTGGGCGCCGACGGTTGCAAAGTCCACCCAAGAGGCCTCGCACGAAGCAGTCGGATACTCGGTGCGCATCCAAACATCGGTGTCGTTAAGGCTCTCCTGAAGCGCTCTGCAGGTATCGGCGGGCCATACGGTGCCTTCAACGGGCTGTACCGCAGCCAGACCACAGGCAAATACTTGCCAATGCACCGCTCTATCGGATGGCGGCATGACGTATAAATCGTCGAGGCCCACTATCACCCCGACGGCGTAATCCCCCAGCCAAACTTGTACGGCGTCAGGGTTACTGCTGGTGTCGCGAATTACGCCCCGAAAGAGCTGACTCGCAATACTGACGAGTACCAGCGATCCGCGGTAGACTTCCTCCTCAAGAACGTGATGCAGCCCCGATAGGGCCCGATCGCGTATCTCCACCAGAAACGCCTCTCTTGCCGTCGACTCATCGTGTCGAAACGCGTAAATCAAGCAAGGCGTTTCCACAGTAACGACGTGGATGAAATAAGTTCCATCCAGCCAGTGCGCAGGATAATTTTGCACGTATTCCATGTTCTCAATATATTTTTTAACTGGACGTTCAAAAAACTTCTTTTTCACCGTGAATAACTGTTAGATGCAGCGATTCAGTGTCAATCTGCGCAAATTTGGACGGAAAGACAAGGAAGACTGTTTTACGTATGGATACGAAAAACGCTACTTGTCTCGAAGAACTTCTCGGTACAGAATTGTCACAGGGTAGAAGTTCCAAAGACTTTATAGTATTCAACCCCACTACATTTTCGCTAAAAGCAGATAAATACCAAGGGGTGTACACTTGTAGGTAACTATTATCTTATTCTTACGTGTCAGCCGCCCGCAGGCAAGACGTTGCTGTGGAAAAAAGTGCAACCCTCTCGGTGTACGGAAAAACGCTACGCAGCCCGATCGGTCAAGCCCTCAATAAACCTGTCCCAGCGAGTGACGTCGGTCCTATTTTCAAAACAATGATTTCGTCCTTTCTACTGTGTTTGAAACTCTTCCTTGCGAAAGAAATGCAGCCCAGTGTGTTTACAAAAAAAAACACTGTAGCAGCCATCGTTTACAGGGCCGAAGGCTCGAACGCAGCAGCACAAAGAGCGGTGCCGGAGCTATTGTTTCCAAAGTAGTTTATTACTTTACGCTGAAGCAGCCCACGACAGAATGATTTTTGCCAATAGTACAGGTAACCGCGTCAAAATATTTACATTCTCGACAAGACTTTTATGGAGAGTTGTCCGAGCAGAAATAATCGAGATTTGCAACTACAGTGTAAAAACCGAGCGGTTAAAAGTACGGTGACAATATTAGGATTTACTAAGACCTCTCGCTTTCGATTGTCATTGAAACTGATCCTCGCGAGCGAAGTGTAGTCCTTAGCGTATACAGAAAAATACAGTACCCATCGTCGCGCCTTCGAATACTTTGGCACAAAGACCGGGGCGTACGCTTCTCTCGTGGGCCGAGAAAGCCGTAATTGTAAGAGGAAGAACCATTTAAAATCGTCTTTCTCTAAGGGTTGTGACGGAAAAGGACTCCTGAAGTAATTGAGATTTACAACTGTGCCGTCAAAAGACGAGCCGTAGAAGACCTGCGATAATATTAAGTTTTACTATGACCACATCCTTTCTATTATCCTTGACACTCGTCCTTGTTTAAGAAATGCAACCCTATGTGTTTGCAGAAAACTCCGGGCCACCCGACGTTTCACGCCTTCAAACGTGTTAACACAAGGGGCAGCGCCGGCGCGGCTTTCAAAGTAGTTTATTACTTTACGCTGAAGTAGCCCACGACCGATTTTTTCAAATGGTACAGGTAGCGGCGCGAAAATATTTACAATCGCGCCAACACCTTCCTGACGAGTCGTCGAAGTGGTAATATTTGAGATTTACAACTGTAGTGTCGATAATCGAGGCGTGAAAGGCCGGCGACGATATTAGAATTTACTATGGCCGGCAGCTTTCGATACTCTTTGAAACTGATCCTTGTGAAAGAAGTATAAGCCTGTACGTATTCTGAAAAAATTATACCAGCCCCCATCATCGTGACTTCGAACACTTTAACACAAAGAGCGGTGCGTGCATTGTTTCCAAAGCATTTTATTACTTTGCGTTGGAAAAGTCCATGGCCGAATTTTCATTCCTGACGAGTCGTCGAAGTGGTAATATTTGAGATTTACAACAGCAGTGTCGACAATCGAGGCGTGAAAGGCCGGCGACGATATTATAATTTACTATGGCCGGCAGCTTTCGATACTCTTTGAAACTGATCCTTGTGAAAGAAGTATAAGCCTGTACATATTCTGAAAAAATTATACCAGCCCCCATCATCGTGACTTCGAACACTTTAACACAAAGAGCGGTGCGTGCATTGTTTCCAAAGCATTTTATTACTTTGCGTTGAAAAAGTCCATGGCCGAATTTTCACGGCGCGACCAGGTCGTAAGATGAAAATAGGGGGCAATTTTGAACACACATTGATAAGAATGTTAATTCCATAGAAAGAACTGAGCTTAATTTTTCAACAGGTCTGTCGAATGTCTGTCGTTGATTCGGAAAATCTCAAAGAAGAAACTGTTTGTCAGTCTTGAAATTGATTGGTCGTTTTAAACGTAGGGCGATGGTTTATACTAACTTATATACGCAAGGCCCTCTTTACTTCTAACCCGAGCGCCTCGGTGTAATTTATAATAGACGCAGGGCCCTCTTTCCTTTTAACTCTGACATCTCGGTGTATATTATATATGCAGGGCCCTCTTTCCTTTTAATCCGGACGCCTCGGTGTATATTATATATGCAGGGCCCTCTTTCCTTTTAATCCGGGCGCCTCCTGGATTTTATACGACGGACCTACGTTCGCTCGCTCGCGAGCGAACGTAGGTCCGGCCCTGTGCCCGGATTAAAAGGAAAGAGGGCCCTGTATGTTTGGAAAAATTTGCGTTTTGAGCGTTCGGCTTCACAATTTTGTGAAAAATTCAGGAACCAGGATATCGCGTTTCGTCGTACGGCATTCTCTTCGTTATTGAATTTTCTTTCAAACGATGGAAGAAAATCCAGGTTCAGTCGATCTAGAAAAACGTATCCTCGATCTCAGAAAAGCGATGAAATTTCGAAAAACGTGTGAAAAAACTTTAATACCTTATTTTAATGTATATTACACCGTAGACAACGAATTCACCACGACTTTTTTCAATGAGCGCAATGCTCCAACAAAATAAAAAAATAATAACTCATAATTGCGTTCAATGTTGTTGGTGCGGTTACATTGTCATTTCAGGGAACAAATGTTGATTGCAGAAAAAAGCGCTTGTATGAGCTAGTACAAACTTTCGAGTTCCAGATTTTTTTCGGAACCTTCTTCGCATGCGTACGCACCCGCGGATACACAGACGCTAGCACGCTCGACCAAATTGACACACGTACGCATGCACACACGGATGTACGCATGCACACAACGACTCCTGCACACACGTCGTATACGCACACCTGCGCACTGGCGCACGGACGCGTGGATGCACGAAAATTAGGGAATCCGATTACAGCGTTCTGTCTTACGGTATTTTTACCGTTATTAAATTTGGTTTCAAACGACGGTAGAAGATCCAAGTACAATTGATCGGGAAAAATTAGTCACGATTTTAGTAAAGTGATGATATTCCGATAAACTTGCGAAATTACTTTGAGTTGCGAAAACACTTTTTATTTTTCCTTATTCCGGTGTATATTTGCCCGTAGACAACGAATTCTCCGTCATATTTTTCAATGAGATCGATGCTTCAACAAACTAAAAAATAATAACTTGAAACCGCGTTCAATGGCGGACGTACGGATGCACGAATGCACGTACCCTCACACGGATGCACATATCGGTGCACATGTGCACTCACGGGCGCATGGGCGCATGGACGCACTGTCGTACACACGGTCGTACGCACCCACACGCTAACGGATGCACGGACGCACGAACGTCAAATTAAAAAAAAAGTTTACTGACAACTAGCGCCAACTCTAGCGTTGTATAATGTAACTATGAAAAGTCAAAATGATGCCTGAAAAACGCAGAGATGCCCTCACTACACGTGACCCCTGACAATTTAATTGGCGAATTGAAACGTCTTATGTAAAATCTACAATGCCAATGGTTGCATGACCGGCCGATTTCTAGCTTCAAAATTTGCCGCGACAAACGAACTCTCAAAGACCAATCAGCGCTAGGGAAACCATCTCGCCGGGAAAAATATTCGGCCAAACAGCGCTTGGGAAATCTAGGCCCACGAAAAACATGCATCATCCCTGTAGACCCTCGGAGAACGATAGTAACCAAACTCACTATTCCTCTAATCTACAATACCGATGATTGAACGATTGCTAGAATTTACTTCGAAAATCTACCGCGGCGGAAAAGCGCTCTTTACTGGTCGCCGGCTAAAAACTACAATACCGAGGACTGCTGCTGCTGCACGATCGCTCGATTTTACCTCGAAAATCTGACACGGCGGCCAAAATCTCAACCGACCAAAAAAATTGGATGTTTACACGTATATTAGATGTGTATGGGTGTCCGTGAGCGTGTGAATCTGTGAAATTGGTCACAAACGGATGCACGGATGCACGGACGCACGAACGTCAAATTAAAAAATGTTTACTGGCAACTAACGCCACCTCTACCGTTGTATAATCTAACTATGAAAAGTCAAAATGATCCCTGAAAAACGCATAGACGCCCTCACTACACGTGAGCCCCTGACAATTTAATTGGAGAATTGAAACGTCTTATGTAAAATCGACAATGCCAATGGTTGCATGACCGGACGATCTTCACTTTCAAAATTTGCCGCGACAAACGAACTCTCAAAGACCAATCAGCGCTAGGGAAACCCTCTCGTCGGAAAAAATATTCGGTCAACCAGCGCTTGGGGAATCAAGGCGCACGAAAAACATGCGACTTCCCTGTAGACCCTCGGTGAACGATAGTAACCAAACCCGCTATCCCTCTAATCTACAATACCGGCGATTGAACGATCGCTAGATGTTACAACGAAAATCTGCCAAGGCGGAAAGCGCTCGACGACCAATCAACGCTAGGGAAATCATCTCGCCGGGATAAATACATGGTCAGCCATCACTCGGAGAATCTAGACCAGCGGAAAACTCTCGTCTTCAATGTAGACGCTCGGAGAATGATAATAGACAAACCCACTACTCCTCTAATCTACAATACCGTCGATTTTACGATCGCTAGAATTTACTTCGAAAATCTGCCGCGGCTGAAAAGCGCTCTTTACTAGTCGCCGTCTAAAAACTACAATACCGGCGACTTCTACTGCTGCACGATCGTTCGATTCTACCTCGAAAATCTGACGCGGTGGACAAAATCTCAACCGACCAATCAGCGCGGTGGAAATCAGCTCCACGGGCTTAACACCCAACCAGCGCTCGACGTACGGATGCACGTAGCTCACTACACGTGAGCCACTGACAATTTAATTGGAGAATTGAAACGTCTTATGTAAAATCTACAATACCTATGATTGCATGAACGGCCTATTCTACCTTCAAAAAACCCTGCAAATATGAGTGTTCTGTGTCTGATTATAAGCGAAGCCCCCGCGACTATCTATATTATTTTAATCCTTTGTATCATGTAACGACGACGGCAGTCCTACCATCACTTCGCAACAGTTACCATCGAAAATCTCGAGTTACCGATCGTAGGCTAAAAATCTACAATATCGACGGCTGCTGCTGCACCATCGCGCTCGATTTTACCTCGAAAATCTGACGCGGCGGACAAAAATCTGAGCCGACCTATCAGCACGCGGGAAATCATCTCCACGCGCTTAACAACCAACCAGCGCTCGGGGAATCAAGGCCCACGCCGAACGCCCCGAGACGCACCGAGACGCTCGGACACGACACAGGGAAAATTCTCCCAAAGAAGCGGGGCGGAGGAGAGGGGATACCAGCGCTCGGGGAACTCAAGGCCCGCGACGAGCGTCCCCACTCCCTCGCCACGGCGCTCGGAGAAGACGACGACACAGGGAAAATTCTCCCGAAGGAGTGGGGCGGAGGATAGGGGACCTAGCAACCAACCCACACTCGGGGAATTATGCTAATCACTCCCACCGCCGCTCAAACTTTACAGGGAAAATTCTCTCGAAGGAGTGGGGTGGAGAGGGGATTTTTTAGACCAATGTAAACTCGGGGAATTATTCAAATTAACCCCCACCTCCTCTCAAACATTACAGGGAATATTTTCCCGAAGGAGTGGGGAGGAGAGGGGATTTTTAGACCAATCACAGCTCGGGGAATTTACCCCAACTCTTTCACCTCCCCTCTGTCTAGCACTGGCACCACGGGTCCAGATGGGTTTGTAATACTTACCCACCTGGAAAACTTACCATCGAAAATCGCAAGTGACCGATCGTAGGCTAAAAATCTACAATACCGACGGCTGCTGCTGCACGATCGCGCTCGATTTTACCCCGCACACATCTAATATACGTTTAAACATAGAATTTTTGTGTTTGCCCCACAACACCTTTGTGTCTAATCTCCAGATTTACACGCTCGCGCAAACCCATACACATCTAATATACAACTTTTTTAGATGTGTATGGGTTTGCGCGAGCGTGTAAATCTGCGAGATTCGTCACAAGGTGTTGTGGGGAAAACAAAAAATTCTATGTTTTAACGCGTATATTAGCTGTGTACGGGTTTGCGTGACAATACCAACGGCTGCTGCTGCACGATCGCGCTCGATTTTACCTCGAAAATCTGTCGCTTCGGACAAAAATCTGAGCCGACCTATCAGCACACGGGAAATCATCTCCACGCGCTTAACAACCAACCAGCGCTCGGGGAATCAAGGCCCACGCCAGACGCCCCCACTCACCGCCAAGACGCGTGGGCTCGCGCGCGCGCGCGCGCACGGTCGCGACACAGAGAAAAATTCGGAGTGCGGCGGCGGAGGAGAGGGGGGCACCAGAGCTCAGGGACTCAAGACCCGAGACGAACGCCCCCACTTCCACCGCGGCGCTCGAAGAAGACGACACACGGAAAATTCAGAGTGGGACGGGGAGGGGAGAGGGGCCTAGCAGCCACGCTCGGGGAATTATGCTAATCAGTCCCACCACCGCTCAAACATTACAGGGAAAATTTTCCCGAAGGAGTGGGAGAGAAGAGGTGGTTTTTTCCGACCAATCAGAGCTCGGGGAATTATGC
This sequence comes from Pimpla rufipes, assembly GCA_963932165.1. Lineage (NCBI taxonomy): Eukaryota > Metazoa > Arthropoda > Insecta > Hymenoptera > Ichneumonidae > Pimpla > Pimpla rufipes. The sequence continues at coordinate 7,513,652 of OZ010641.1, forward strand.
AAATTAACCCCCACTCCTCTCAAACATTACAGGAAAACAGGGAATATTTTCCCGAAGGAGTGGGGAGGAGAGGGGATTTTTAGACCAATCACAGCTCGGGGAATTTACCCCCACTCTTCCCCCTCCCCTCTGTCTAGCACTGGCACCACGGGTCCAGATGGGAGGTAGGGGGGGGGGGGAAACCCTGTCTCCCTATACCTGGTGCTTACTACTGCCGCTTTATTACCGGCTGAAACACTTGTAGATCGCACCACCTCGTATCGCCACTATAGCGAAGTTTTAAATTATGACGGACTGGATTTTCCAATGAGTATCACAAATGTGTCGAACTTTGAGCGAATGAATGGCCTGTCGATAAACATTTACGGTATCGAGAGCGGGAAAAATCGACGAAGTGAAATTGTGCCCGTGTATCTCAGCACGTACAAATCTGTGTGTCGCGAGAGAGTCGGATGAGGATGAATTTTAATTTTCGGGATGGGAGGAAAATAACGGTCTGAACACGTAACACCGATTTATCACTGAAAAACTTATCGCTATTTATTATTTTACTGTACACGTTGGAAGTGCGGCGGATCAGCACACAGCGCGAAGAAAGTTCGTCGTGAATCGCGTTCGAAATGACACTTTTGAGATGCCCGTGAGAGTGAGTGAGACCGAGAGTGTATGAGCGAGGCTAGAGTGAGAGCGCGCGAGAGCGTCCTTTGTTGAGTCGCGTCCACGTGTTTTACTGAGCGCACAAATGAATGAGTTTACACTTTTCCTGACGGTTGAAATGACACCAATGTATAGCGAGTTAGCACAGGAATGAATGTGTAGACTGAGTTGACCGATAAATGAAATGACACCGATGAGTGAAGCCGAAGTTTTAGTTCTACCACTTGTTGCGTCCGCACGTGAGCCGGTACCGAGAGTAAGTAATGGCTGCCCCCGCGGCGCCTCGTGTGCTCGAGCGAGAAGAACAGGGGCATGCCGCGAGGGGGTTCCGTGGATCCCCGCGCGGCAGTGCCGTCCCAAGAAATTCCAAACTCGAGCAACGATTCGCCGCTGAGGAAAACCAGAGCCAATCGAGAGATTCTTGGTCTAATAATTGAACACTGTGAGACCAACGATCCATCTACTGATGGTGGAAAGCCCCAACGCCAGAGAAGATGAGGAAGAAGAGGCATCCGACAACGAGGATGTCGACGAATTCAAGCTCTACACACCGGTGCATCACTTCGCGTGGATAAAAAATCTTTCGAGATTGGTGAGCAAACAAATTTCAAACATTGCCCATCGCACATGGCTATGTGACAGATGTTTGTGTCACTTTCGTAAAGAATCGACGCTCAGTGAGCATATAGTAGACTGCGCTATTATGAACAATTGTAGTGTAATTTTACCAGAACCCGAGCAATCAATGTTAAAGTTTAAGAACTTCCGATACAAGGAAAGCGTCCCATTTGTAATTTACGCGGATCTGGAATGCCTCCTCGAGCCTATCATTGCACCGCAAGCCTATCAAAAACATACGCCTCACAGTCTCGGGTACTACTTTAACTGCGCGTATGACAAATCTCTCGCGGAGTACAAGAGCCATCGCGGTAAAGATTGCATACTCTGGTTTATGCGTGAATTAGAAAAAATTGCACAAATTTTGGATTTCACAGTGAAGAATATTGTGCCGATGAAACGATTGACCACCAAGGAATCAGATGCATTCAAGTCCGCAGAGATTTGTCATATTTGCGAACTACCGCTCGTTGATGGGTGCGTAAAAGTTCGCGATCATTGTCATTTCACCGGGAAATTCCGCGGCGCCGCCCACCAAGATTGCAATTTAAATTTCACAAAATCGCACGTAGTTCCTATAGTGTTTCACAACCTATCGGGCTACGATGCACATTTTTTTATTCGTGTGTTGGCTACGACGTTTGCGGGCTCGATAACACTCCTGCCCGTGAACAAGGAAAAATATATTTCCTTTTCGAAAAGCGTGGGTGAAACGTGCATACAATTTCGTTTCAT
>OZ010641.1:7520661-7529045 GCA_963932165.1 Pimpla rufipes
GGGTGGATTTACAATTCGGATTTGTCAATCCAACTATTGTGGGTATTTTCAAAACCCAACCATTTCACCAAACATTTGTTGCCCCGTTTTTTCACAACTTTTTCAACCAAATAAATATCGGGATATTTTACTTTTAAAAGTTCATGTTCATAGAATCCGCCAGCAATAGATTCATTTTGATAGTCAGTCAGTTTATACGTTACGGGATTTGTATGAATGACTTGGCTAATCGTAAAAATTTCCGTTGTCCAATTTGGTGTATATCCTTTAGCGAAAATATTTTTATATTTACTTATTCGAACTCTATCTCCGAGTTTGAATTTATGTTTCTTTTTCGATTCAGCGTTCAATCTCATGAAAATATTCCGCAGCAATGATTTCTCATTTTTCGTATTCACATCTTTCGGTTTCATCTTAATCGTGCGATGAACAGTATTATTATATTCTAGTATTAAATCATCAAGAATATCGATCCACTTATAATTTCCACGAAGACTAAATTGCAGCCACATTTTGTTTTTTAGTGTGCGATTAAAGCGTTCACAAATAGATGCTTTTAAATTGCTATACGTTGAAAACATGTGGATTTTATTGTCTTTCATTACAGCTTTGAATTCCGAATTGTAAAATTCTTTCCCGCGATCGACGTGTAGGTTTTTAGGTACACGCCCCTTCGCGAGAATGGATTTCATGGCTTTCGATGTATCTTTCCCAGCCTTACTTTTCAGCGGAACGACCCATGCAAATTTGGAGAAAATGTGGATGATGGTGAGGAGGAATTTGTGGTTCGAATTTTTATTCGCATATGATGACATATCCACAAGGTCGGCCTGCCACGTCTCATCGATACCTCGAATATCCACATGTCGACGAGGATAATTTCGTCGAGCGGTTTTATGAAGCTCCCGCACCAGAGTCTCCTTTTTCCCGTTCATTTTTTTCTAGGTTATTCAGCCGTGCATCCAGTTGAAAAATACTCTTTGAATTACGTATCCCCAAATTTTGGAGGGTTTCAATATCGGCCTTAAGGGTATTTGTTATATCATTTATTGTAGTTTGAAGACCTTGAATTAAAAGTAAATTACTATCATTCGTTTCTTTACGCAAACTTTTTATAATGCTCCGACTTTTCTGACGCAACACATTTAACGTAATGACATCATTCAGTTCTTCGGGATTGGCAACGTTACACAATCATTTGTGCTCCAAATCGTAATGACCATCCGTTGTAGTCTTAAATCCAATTCCAGGTCTACCGGGAGGACCACGATTATTCACAACCACACCCTTATCCAACTGTCGTCCAAACACATCGACACGCATCGTGCAAATGAGCAAAATTTCAATGATGCGCGTGTTATTAATAAATGATCTTAGCCTCTCGTCATTCCTCAACAATTGATATAATTTCATTTTAATGAGATGTATTGCCCGCGGCTTGAGATGCAACAAGTAGACGTAGACGATCTACCAGCTCGTTGGGATCATCCCAATAAATATAGTCGAATTTTGTATCTTTTCGAGCCACCTTATACGCTGCTACGCCTTTGCCCATGCGCGTAGGACGATCCAATACTTTTGCGATATAAGTTTTAAATTTCCAACTATTATCCATTCGTATATCACCATCAGTTTTATAGAATTTTTTATGAGCATTCGTGGCAATAACAATATTCTCATAATTTTGCAAATCATTCGATGTAAGAGCCTCCACATTAGGCACTTTTTTTAACAATAGCTCCACTAATCCGGCAGTTTTTGGATATTTCTTATTTTGCACGTGAATGTACTGAGAGTCAAAAGTTATTGGAGAATCACCAATCATGAGCGTATCATTGCTGAACATGCGTACACCAAAAGAAATATCTAAACTCGTCTTTTTATTCGATCGTAATAACTGAAGATACTCGTTTATCAATTCATCAACATTTTGATGTAATATATTATCTTTCTCAATGTCATCATCGTCATCATCTCTATCAGTATCACCGCCATGCGCCGACTTAAAAGAGTAATCTTTTAATGTTGAGTTTAATGTTGAATCATTATTGAAATCGAATTCCTCGCTACCTGCTCCTTCTTCTTCTTCTTTCTCCTCCTCCTCCTCCTTCTCCTCCTTCTTTACACTTATTTTCTCACGTTTCACTTCTGGAGCCTCATTTTGATGTAATACCAATTTCTCCAATGGTGAGACTATTGGTTTAAATACATTTTGCATTGCCTGTTCAGCGTTATCTTTACCCGTCTTTATCATGCGATGTTTTCGTCGAATAGCATCGCTCGCCTTGACAATTTGACGCAACACATCTTTTTCTCTCAAAAGTTTTTCCCCCTTCATGTTAGCGACACCGAGTCAACGATGATACTACTTCTCCCTGTCAAATGATGGATTATTTATCTCACTTGTTTATGTTGAGAAATGAATAAAAACCACTTCTATATCTACCCTCATTCACTTCACTATCCTTGTCAATCGTAATAAATCCATATTTCGATGAATTCCAACAGTCTGAACACATTTGCCTAAACTGCACGTAAGACATATCCGTATTAACATGATCATTGTAAACATGTTTGAGATTCATATCATCCTGCTTGAATAGTACTATAAAATTTGCATTATCACGTACAAGATGTTTGGGGATACGAGCATATGTTTGACAGAGATAAAAACAATCGACAATTTCATGCCTCCCCATGGAAAAATAGGCTCTGATATTATCCTGTTTTTCACATGCCACATCATCAAATATAAATATTGAGTTTGGACGTGCATCGCAAGGTGTCACCATTTGTTCATGCTCATTGAAGGGGAAATATTCAATTCCATTTATGGGTTTGAGTAATCGCTCGAGCAATGTATATTTTGGTTGCGCGAGAGATTTTGAATAAACATAGACATTCTCAAACCTCAAACCATTCGGATGTGTTATTAGAGTGAGCAGAGCATTGGTTTTACCACAATTCGACGGTCCACAAAATACTGCACGAATACTATCTGGCAAGAAATGTCCATGACGTTTTTGCTTTTTCCCCCCTCGCGTAAATTTATCGAAATTTATTACGGGCAGCCCCCCTTGACGGATCGCCCCTTTCTCCGAGCCCATCTTATGCACAACTAATGGGATAAACACTATAAAATGGCGTTTTATACAAATCATTCGGCAGTTGGGCATTCGCCTTCCAGAGGGTACGATCATGCATCGCAGTAGTAGCTGTGTGAAGAAAAAGTGTGGTAAAGGTTTGGTTAACACTCTGATTAATAAACTCCCCGTTGAGTTGCATCTACCGGGATATCAGTACTGTGGACCAGGTACAAAATTGCTAAACGTCTCGCACGAGGCGATCGAGGTATCAATCCACTGGATGCCGCTTACAAGCAACACGATATTGCATATTCGAAAAATCGTGAAAATCTTGAAGCTAGAAGTGCTGCGGATAAAGTTCTAGCTGAAGAAGCTTGGAAACGCGTCTCGGCTAAAGACGCTAGCATTGGAGAGAAAGCGAGTGCTTGGGCTGTGACAAACATCATGAAAGCTAAAAGAAAATTTGGTATGGGGTTGAAGCAGAAGAAGAAGGCGAAGCATAACAATGGCAACAGTGTTAGCTGGAAAAAAGTTATCGGTGCTGCTAAGAAAACGATGACTCATAGCACTAATCCTCGAGTAGCTATTACGCCAGCACTAAAGGGGGCTCGAGCAGCTGTGAAGAGTGGTGGGGGTAAACGTAAATTGCGCACCCCTCGAATTCTTGCAGTACCACGTAAAATTGGTGGTTTCCTGCCATTCCTGGTGCCAATTTTCGCCGGTCTTAGCGCTGCTGGTGCATTGTCCGGTGGTGCGGCGAGTATAGCCAAAGCTGTAAATGCCGCTGAAGCTGCTAAACGAGAGTTGGAGGAAAGTAATCGGCATAATAAAACGATGGAGGCCATTAGCTTGGGGAAAGGTTTACATCTAAAACCATACAAGCAGGGGCTGGGTCTTCATATCGCGACAAAAAACGTGAAATAACGCTACCGCGCCAACCTTTAACCGATGTCGATCTGCTGAAGTATGCAAAAATTATGAAAATACCCCATTTCCGGGGAGTTTTTATGCGAGATAAATTGCCAAAAAGTGGACCTTTGAGATGTGAATCGGCTATTGTTAATTTGGATGACAATACGGGGTCTGGAACACACTGGGTTGCATACAAAAAGAGTGGAAAGAGAGTCGTTTACTTTGACAGTTTTGGTGATCTTCAACCACCATTCGAACTTTTAAAATATTTTGGTGTTGGTAGCGTGTATTATAATTATAAGAGTTATCAAGAGTACGATACAATTGAATGCGGTCATTTGTGTCTAAAGTTTCTCTGTCGACAGTTAAACCGTAAAGATAAATATTTACTATATAAAAGTAAATCATGATTATTTATAGTCAGTTGTTAATTTACCGTCATCATGGACGATAGTTTTACATTGACTATATCTGGAACATCCTCCGTGCTTGAAGCGCAATACTTTCCCCCTATTGAGCTTTCACCCAGCAAAAATTATACTCTCGGACTCGTGGAATTACTAACCTTTAATTCTATTCCGAATATAGATGATGGTAATAATACATTTTACGTGGGTAATGAAACAATAATTATACCAACTGGCAGCTATGAAATTGAGGATATTCAGACGTGCTTGCAAACAGAGTTGGCGAAAAAGAATATTATCATCAATATTAAATCGAATAATAATACTTTGCGTAGTGAAATAGAGTGTAATCGTGATATCAATTTCATGCCTCATGATTCCATTGGACGTCTGTTGGGATTCACTCCACGTCGCTTGGAAGCTAATAAAACGCATGAATCTGATGTCCCTGTAGCCATTCTCAAAGTGAATGCCCTACGAGTCGAGTGTAACATAACAGCAGGAGCATATATGAACGGACGTAAAGTCCACACGATTCACGAATTTTTCCCTTTCGTACCACCTGGATATAAAATCATTGAAGTTCCGTCACATGTAATTTATCTACCAATCACGAGCAGAACAATAGACAATATACAACTTCGAATAGTTGATCAAGACGGGGATTTAGTAAATTTTCGTGGTGAAGTTATAACTATTCGACTGCACATAAAATCTTAATGGGCATAGTTTTCAATCAAACCCACAATAATAATAATAATAATAATAATCATAATAAGACATCATCATGGACAAGAGCAGCCTGTCGTCGACCAACTCTTAAAGTGCTAACACGTCAGAACGTGTTATTCTTGACGAATTTGGGTCTCCGAATTCGTGGAAAAAACGCATAAAACATTTTTTATTCTGCGCTCTCTGCATTTGTTGTACAAAATGGAGGGTGAAATAGTAAATATTCAAAATCCTATTATCTTTGATGAATCAATAATACACTGTGAGATCCATGCTCACCAACCGTATGCATCGGCATCTTTTAATAACAGTGATGAGATACGTATTTCCGTGCAACATCAAGATTTGTGCATACTACCTAGTAAAAGTTCTATACATAAATGTGGAAAATTATCTAAAGGTGATGGCACACCGCTTCTCAGCACATCTCTTGTCAATAATGCCATATGTCATTTATTTGACGAAATTCGATATGAGTTAAATGCCATAGAAATTGATCGAAATAAAAATGCTGGGCTTACAAGTCTAATAAAGGGATATTCATCTCTGAGCCCGGGTAAGAGTTCCATGCTCGAAAACGCAGGTTGGCTTGACGTTGAAGAAACAAATCAAATTGTAAATGCAGCAGGCTACTTTGATCTATGTATACCGCTGAGTTTGTTGCTAGGTTTCGCCGAAGATTATCGAAAAATTGTCGTGAATGCGAAGCATGAGTTGCTTTTATCGAGATCAAAGAATGATGATAATGCTGTTCTGCAGACAGCAGCGGAAGAATTCAAGCTTGTATTGCAAAAAATTGAATGGCTTGTACCATATGTGACAATCTCCGATCAACGCAAAATTCAACTTTTAAAGTTTATCGCTAAAGATTCGCCGATTTCCATGAGTTTCCGAACGTGGGAATTGTATGAATATCCGCTGCTCCCCGCCACCTCTAAGCACGTGTGGACATTAAAGACTTTCACTCAGTTGGAAAAACCGCGATACGTCATTTTGGCCTTTCAAACAGATCGAAAAAATAAGAAATCAAAGAATGCCAGTCAGTTTGATCATTGCAAAGTCACCGACGTTAAACTATATTTAAATTCGCAATGTTATCCTTATGGAAATTTAAACCTCAATATAGATCAAAATCAGTATGCTTTGCTCTATGAGATGTACGCAAACTTCCAATCTACGTATTATAATCGTGAGGCGGAACCGTTGTTGGATAAATCTTCATTTCTAAAATATGCTCCTCTCGTTGTCATTGACTGTTCAAAGCAAAATGATTCTCTCAAGTCCGGACCCGTGGATGTTCGTCTCGAATTTGAATTCAAAAATAATATTCCGGCTCAAACGTCTGCATATTGTTTAATTCTACATGATCGTATAGTTGAGTATAATCCAATCAGTGGTGGGGTGAAGAAATTGGTATAAAATCTCAGGCAATGAATTTGTTCCTATCAGTCGCCGTTGTGCCATGGACTTTATCGTCGATCTTCAAGGGTTCAAAAGACCTGTCAATGAATGTGTGCTCAAGGAAATATCATTTGTGGAGCTCAACGGTGACGTAAATTCCGAACCATTGACGTTATTCTTCGAACCGCCAGTACCCTGGAAGACTCTACCAGCGCAGTATACAGCAATGAATTCCTGGTTGGAACGCAATTTTCATGGAATGCGATGGAGTTTTGGAGATATATCATACGAAGCTGCCACATCAATAATTCAAGCTGTCTTGAAGAGCGCTCGCATTATTTACGTGAAGGGATTGGAGAAGACCATTTGGTTAAGAAGATTCATGGATTCATCATCAGCAAATATTATCGATATGGAATCACTCGACTGCCCATCTTTGCAAAAATTACCGAAAATATCAGCGAATAGTGAATGTCCGTATCATTCATGCAACACAAAATATAATTGCTCCAACGCAAATGTGAAATCTCTAAGGATTTGGATAGAGAAAGAATATCCGTAAAATATGTACAACGGATTTTTGAAATAAATACAATATTTTATAAAACTGTCTTTTTTTATTAATAAAACTATGGAAAAAGTGCTTTTTACATATAAGTATTTTTTCTTAGTAAATTCAACTGACACAAGTTTTTTTTTCCTCGTCGTTATCACTAATTATTCACTAGAGTCCCTTTTAAAGTCTTTGTTGTTATTCACTGTACACTTGTTGAGATGAATTTTTCTCATCACTGTTAAATTCATCGTTGTTGTCGTTATCATTGTCGTTGCTGTTGTCGTGTTCTTCTTCATCGTCGTAGCCGTCGCAGTTGAAGCGACCGTCGTCCCTGTTGCTGTTGCCGCCTTCGTGATTCTCGTTGTGCTCGCTGCCATCACCACGTCGTGGGAAGGAATATTCGAGGGAACAGTCTTCGTTATACAGCAAGAGCATGAGATATGCTCTTTATACGCCTCTTCTAAATTGCATGTTGCTAAATTTACCTCCAGAGTATCTCATGTAGAGCTCTTTCTTTTGAGCAGCATCGGCCATATTCTCCAGCAGATCAGGATCACTATCAAGCACTTTTGAAAATCTCGGTGGTAGAAATACGGCGAATTCATCGTTGATCTCCACGACAATTGGCTTGCTGAATCGTGTCTGAACCAGTTTCAGCTTGGAAATTTGATATTCTGAGACGTTCGAGAGATCGCGAGCTTCTTCGTCGCAGAAATTCCGGGATGTTGCCCACCTTGTTGATATTTGATAGATCCATATTGGTGTATCGTGGTATTTCCCAGTTTCTTCGTAATAATGAGAAGATCAGATCTCACGCGAATGAGATTTTTTAAGTCTTCAATATTTTCCAAAAGTATGTCCAAACGTTTCTTAGCTCACAACGTTTGCTCTGCATGACAATCCTGACTGATGCATTTTAAGCTTGAAACAGCAGATTATATGCGTTTGGTCTAGTATCCCCTCCATTTTTTGGGGGTCCTACTCACCCCCACCCGCCTTCAAACCACCCACATAAAAGATTTTTGAATCAAAGCGGTTCTTTGTTTTCCTTTCCATCCCTACTTCGTTCACCAAAAATTCCCTCATTTTCCTCCGGCACATTTCATAGTTACGTCGAAATGGTGTTGGACCATCGATGTGCGATTGCATATGGGGCATATTCCAATGCTCAACGCATGGAAGGTATGATATCACTTCATTATCGGTGCGAATACGTTCAGGCAAACGATCCCACAACACATGGATATATCGAGGCCAATATTTTAAAAGCATAGACTTTGGAATATTTCG
>OZ010641.1:7529245-7681745 GCA_963932165.1 Pimpla rufipes
CTGGTAAAAAATTCTGGAAAAACTCATATGTATTCTGAAAAATACACGATTCATTTTTAGACAAAACAGTGAAGTTGCCGGGTAATTTGTTGCACAATTATTTATGTATTCAATTTGTTAATAACATTTATAAATAATGTTTGTGCCAAAATAATCTCTTTAGTACCATGCACAAGCTTGATGTTTTTCAGATTTTTATCTGTAAGATTTCAATTATAAAAAAGGCATTCAGAGCCATTCGACGTGCTCGCCGCAACTCCAGCCTCGGCGCGAGCACGTTGAATGGCTCGCCCGGGCAACGAAACAGCGTCAGGCCGATAAAAATTACGCCAAAAAATTCTGAAAAAATGCATACGTATACTGAAAAAGAACCAATTCATTTTTAGAAAAAGAAAAATGAATTTGCTGTGCAATTTGTTGCACAATTATTTATTTATGTAATTATTTAATAACATTTATACATTATTTTTAAGCCAAAATAAGCTTTTCGGTACCTTGAACAAGCTTGATTTTTTTCAGATTTTTATCCGTAGGATTTCAATCTTAAAAAAGGCATTCAGAGCCATTCGACGTGCTCGCCGCAACTGGAGCCTCGGCGCGAGCACGTTGAATGGCTCGCCCGGGCAACGAAACAGCGTCTGGCCGATAAAAATTAGGCTAAAAAATTCTGAAAAAATGCTTACGTATACTGAAAAAGAGCCAATTCATTTTTAGAAAAAGAAAAATTAATTTGCCGTGCAATTTGTTGCACAATTATTTATTTATGTAATTTGTTAATAACATTTATACATTATTTTTAAGCCAAAATAATCTTTTCACTATCTTGTACAAGCTTAATTTTTTCATATTTTTATCCGAACAAGTCCAACTAAAAAAAAGGCATTCAGAGCCATTCGACGTGCTCGCCGCAACTCGTACCTTGGCGCGAGCACGTTGAATGGCTCGCCCAGGCAACGTAACGGCGTCTAGCCGATACAAATGCGGGTAAAAAATTCTGGAAAAATTCATACGTATTCTGAAAAAGAACCAATTCATTTTTCGGAAAAGAAAAATTAATTTTCCGTGTAATTTGTTGCACAATTATTTATTTATGTAATTTGTTAATAACATTTATACATTATTTTTAAGCCAAAATAATCTTTTCACTATCTTGTACAAGGTTGATTTTTTTCCGATTTTTATTCGAACAATTCCAATTTAAAAAAAGGCATTCAGAGCCATTCGACGTGCTCGCCGCAACTCGTACCTTGGCGCGAGCACGTTGAATGGCTCGTCCAGGCAACGAAACGGCGTCTAGCCGATACAAATGCGGGTAAAAAATTCTGGAAAAATTCTTACGTATTCTGAAAAATAACCAATTCATTTTTCGAAAAAGAAAAATTAATTTGCCGTGTAATTTGTTGCACAATTATTTATTTATGTAATTATTTAATAACATTTATAAATTATTTTTAATTCAAAATAAGCTTTTCGGTACCTTGAACAAGCTTGATTTTTTTCAGATTTTTATCCGTAGGATTTCAATCTTAAAAAAGGCATTCAGAGCCATTCGACGTGCTCGCCGCAACTGGAGCCTCGGCGCGAGCACGTTGAATGGCTCGCCCGGGCAACGAAACAGCGTCTGGCCGATAAAAATTAGGCTAAAAAATTCTGAAAAAATGCTTACGTATACTGAAAAAGAACCAATTCATTTTTAGAAAAAGAAAAATTAATTTGCCGTGCAATTTGTTGCACAATTATTTATTTATGTAATTTGTTAATAACATTTATACATTATTTTTAAGCCAAAATAATCTTTTCACTATCTTGTACAAGCTTAATTTTTTCATATTTTTATCCGAACAAGCCAACTAAAAAAAAGGCATTCAGAGCCATTCGACGTGCTCGCCGCAACTCGTACCTTGGCGCGAGCACGTTGAATGGCTCGCCCAGGCAACGTAACGGCGTCTAGCCGATACAAATGCGGGTAAAAAATTCTGGAAAAATTCATACGTATTCTGAAAAAGAACCAATTCATTTTTCGGAAAAGAAAAATTAATTTTCCGTGTAATTTGTTGCACAATTATTTATTTATGTAATTTGTTAATAACATTTATACATTATTTTTAAGCCAAAATAATCTTTTCACTATCTTGTACAAGGTTGATTTTTTTCCGATTTTTATTCGAACAATTCCAATTTAAAAAAAGGCATTCAGAGCCATTCGACGTGCTCGCCGCAACTCGTACCTTGGCGCGAGCACGTTGAATGGCTCGTCCAGGCAACGAAACGGCGTCTAGCCGATACAAATGCGGGTAAAAAATTCTGGAAAAATTCTTACGTATTCTGAAAAATAACCAATTCATTTTTCGAAAAAGAAAAATTAATTTGCCGTGTAATTTGTTGCACAATTATTTATTTATGTAATTATTTAATAACATTTATAAATTATTTTTAATTCAAAATAAGCTTTTCGGTACCTTGAACAAGCTTGATTTTTTTCAGATTTTTATCCGTAGTATTTCAATCTTAAAAAAGGCATTCAGAGCCATTCGACGTGCTCGCCGCAACTGGAGCCTCGGCGCGAGCACGTTGAATGGCTCGCCCGGGCAACGAAACAGCGTCTGGCCGATAAAAATTAGGCTAAAAAATTCTGAAAAAATGCTTACGTATACTGAAAAAGAACCAATTCATTTTTAGAAAAAGAAAAATTAATTTGCCGTGCAATTTGTTGCACAATTATTTATTTATGTAATTTGTTAATAACATTTATACATTATTTTTAAGCCAAAATAATCTTTTCACTATCTTGTACAATCTTAATTTTTTCATATTTTTATCCGAACAAGCCAACTAAAAAAAAGGCATTCAGAGCCATTCGACGTGCTCGCCGCAACTCGTACCTTGGCGCGAGCACGTTGAATGGCTCGCCCAGGCAACGTAACGGCGTCTAGCCGATACAAATGCGGGTAAAAAATTCTGGAAAAATTCATACGTATTCTGAAAAAGAACCAATTCATTTTTCGGAAAAGAAAAATTAATTTTCCGTGTAATTTGTTGCACAATTATTTATTTATGTAATTTGTTAATAACATTTATACATTATTTTTAAGCCAAAATAATCTTTTCACTATCTTGTACAAGGTTGATTTTTTTCCGATTTTTATTCGAACAATTCCAATTTAAAAAAAGGCATTCAGAGCCATTCGACGTGCTCGCCGCAACTCGTACCTTGGCGCGAGCACGTTGAATGGCTCGCCCAGGCAACGAAACGGCGTCTAGCCGATACAAATGCGGGTAAAAAATTCTGGAAAAATTCATAAGTATTCTGAAAAATAACCAATTCATTTTTCGAAAAAGAAAAATTAATTTGACGTGTAATTTGTTGCACAATTATTTATTTATGTAATTATTTAATAACATTTAAAAATTATTTTTAAGCCAAAATAAGCTTTTCGGTACCTTGAACAAGCTTGATTTTTTTCAGATTTTTATCCGTATGATTTCAATCTTAAAAAAGGCATTCAGAGCCATTCGACGTGCTCGCCGCAACTCCAGCCTCGGCGCGAGCACGTTGAATGGCTCGCCCGGGCAACGAAACAGCGTCTGGCCGATAAAAATTACGCTAAAAAATTCTGAAAAAATGCATACGTATACTGAAAAAGAACCAATTCATTTTTAGAAAAAGAAAAATTAATTTGCCGTGCAATTTGTTGCACAATTATTTATTTATGTAATTATTTAATAACATTTATACATTATTTTTAAGCCAAAATAAGCTTTTCGGTACCTTGAACAAGCTTGATTTTTTTCAGATTTTTATTCGAACAATTCCAATTTAAAAAAATTCATTCAGAGCCATTCGACGTGCTCGCCGCAACTCGTACCTTGGTGCGAGCACGTTGAATGGCTCGCCCAGGCAACGAAACGGCGTCTAGCCGATACAAATGCGGGTAAAAAATTCTGGAAAAATTCATACGTATTCTGAAAAATAACAAATTCATTTTTCGGAAAATAAAAATTAATTTTCCGTGTAATTTGTTGCACAATTATTTATTTATGTAATTTGTTAATAACATTTATACATTATTTTTAAGCCAAAATAATCTTTTCACTATCTTGTACAAGGTTGATTTTTTTCCGATTTTTATCTGTATGATTTCAATTTTTAAAAAGGCATTCAGAGCCATTCGACGTGCTCACCGCAACTCGAGCCTCGGCGCGAGCACGTTGAATGGCTCGCCCGGGCAACGAAACGGCGTCTAGCCGATACAAATGCGGGTCAAAAATTCTGGGAAAATTCATACGTATTCTGAAAAACAACCAATTCATTTTTAGAAAAAGAAAAATTAATTTGCCGTGTAATTTGTTGCACCATTATTTATTTATGTAATTATTTAATAACATTTATAAATTATTTTTAAGCCAAAATAATCTTTTCGGTACTTTGAACAACCTTGATTTTTTTCCGATTTTTATCTGTATGATTTCAATTTTTAAAAAGGCATTCAGAGCCATTCGACGTGCTCGCCGCAACTGGAGCCTCGACTCGAGCACTTCGAATGGCCCGCCCGGCAACAAAACGGCGCATAGCCGTGCAGCTATGGAAAACTTCTTCCAATGTTCGAAACATTAACAAAAATAGAGATTTTTGTCGCTGTTTCACTGACTGTGAATCAACTAATGGATTTTTTTTTCCATGAAATACGGATATCTTTGCAAAAAGATAGTCAGAGCCATTGGATGTGCTCGCGCCGATGCTCGAGTTGCGGCGAGCACGTCGAATGACTCGCTGGACAATTAAGCAGCATCGAACGGCGCGGTTTCTGTGTATGAGTTTTCAGACTCATTTTCTATTGCTTGAAATATCTGGTAAAAATAGATTTTTGTTGTGTCATCGACTGTTAACGCAATTAATTTTCTGGCAAGAAATGGTTATGTATGTAAACAGACAGCCGAGCCGTGCTTTAGACTTATTATAAAAAATGTTAACATTCGGAAAAATAAGGTTCTTTGTTGTTTTATCTATTGCAAAACACATTATTTTCCACAAAAATTCCGGTGAGGAGACGTATTTCCACGTAATAAAGCTGTAAACCTTGTCCTTTGAGTCCGTTCAAAGTCATGCTCCCCTCTCGCCTCTCGAAATGTATTTCCGTAACAACGATCGATCAAAACAAATTGCAAAACAGACTGAATCAGCGTCATTCTTCATGCTCGTCGCAACTCACACTTCGGTGCTCTGAGTGTCTGTTTCTCCCAAATACTTCACAGGATTTCTCGAGACAAGAAACATTAGTTGGTTTACCATCGATACAACACGAATTAAAAAAATGTATTGTTACTACATATTCGAAACGTAAAAAAAGTCTACTAACTCGCACACCATAGCTGCACGGCAAAGATCTTCATAGATTTCGGAATAATCAGCACACGTTTTGCTAGACGACTCTGGCAAAGAGGCCACTAAAAAAAACAGCACACGTCTTCATAGACGACTCTGGTAAAGAGGCCACTAAAAAAAACAGCACACGTCTCATTAGACGACTCTGGCGACAAGGATGTATGCGGTCAACTATACCAGCACACTTCTGATTAGATGACTCTGGCGCTAAAGATTCGTTCAATCATTCTCCCTCACGTTTTGCTTGGCGACTCCGACAAAGATGCCACATTTGTTCAGATAAACCCAGCACACTTCTTAAAAGATGACTCTGGCAATAAGGATACATTCGGTCAACCATTCCAGCGCACGTCTCGTTAGACGACTGTGACAAAAAGGCTACATTTTTTCAAATGAAACCAGCACACGTCTGTTAGACGACTCTGACAAACAATTCGCAATCCTAGAAACAAATCCTGCATACGTCTTACTAAACGATACCGGTAATGATACCGATTTCGTAAAAAGTTAACCGGTGCGAATGGGAAAAGCGGATTTGGAAAAATATGCGTATGATTTAGAATTCGGGATGCATGTGTAAATTTCAGGAAATGAATTAGTTTTGCGGGAACAACAACAGTGACTCGTCTTCGAGAATTCGTACAAAGTGACGCCTCATCGAAATCTCACCTTTCGAATACGTCTCTTTGGAAGGATCTCGTTCTAAGACTACACTTGTGGCGAATGCAGAAGCGTAAATGCCACAACTGACGCCCACTAGTTGCTGTTGAACTTTTACAAAAGTGATATCAATTTCGCGTATCGTAGGATATCGCAATCGAATGTACTGTTTCTCTTTGTCGACCAATCGGTAGTTCGTCAAACCTGGGAGACTGTCGTACACACGAAGTCTAGCGCCATCGAAGTAGAGGCATCTCCAGTGGTCCGTCGCTTTTCCTCCGATGAGTTGGATACAGCGTTTGCTCTGAACAGGCTTGACCAGAGTAGGATGACAGTACATGTATTCCACACTTTGCGTTTCGAATCCATACTTTTTTCTCACAATGCGCAAGAATTCATCTAACGAATCATCGTCCAGCCGGCTCCCCACTAGCAGAACGTTCTTTCTGATTGTTGCAATGCAATGTGTTTTGTTATCCAGCGTACGTCTGAAAGCTTCTGCGGCCTCAGAGGTGAAGCCATCACCCTGCTCGTAACCAACGATAATGCAATCCTGATCTTCCTGGTCGTCAGTAGCTCTCAGAACATTACTTTTGCGCTTCTTACGCGTTGCTTTCACTGTCTTCGGCGCAAGGTGCTCATTCGCCGAACCAATCGTGAGATTCTCTGCTTCAGCTTCTTCAATCGTAGATACCTCAGCTTTCGCTGTCTCGGTCGCGAAGCCCTCCAGCGCGACATTCCTTGATGAAACACGTCTTTTGCGTGGGTTGCCTTGTCGAGCACTGGTAGACTGTTCTTCCGTTTTTGATTCAGTTTTGATAGCCTTTTTCAATGCAGCGTCGGCAATGACCTTCGTGATATATTCGGGATTTCGAATCGGCATATGTCGATTGAAGCGGCTGTCTATGATTTCCGGCAGCATGCACTCGTGATAAAATCGTATTAGTAAAGGTTTCATCTGAGTGTCCCAAAAATCGTCGTCTCGATCGACTCTAATGCACTTCATGTATTTTGGTGTCCATACAGCGAAGATACAATAGTCTCGCCGTGAAACGTGCAATTGTCCTTGTACTTGATACAAATATCGGTGTTTTCGATTTATCTTATTAGGATTTTTCTTATCGAACACGCCTTTCATGTGCGTCAATGCTTCTTCTGCTTCTTGTTGTGTGAAATCCTTTGCGGTCAGAGGACATTTGATTTCAACCAAGCCGTCTTCATCAATGAGTCCATCAGGAGTGGCACCTAGGAATAGAAATTCCTGATCGACGAATAAACCGCAAATCTGAATTTCTTTCTTCAGTTCAATCGCCAACTCTTTTCTAGCTGTGTTCTCGTTGTCATGTCCATACGTCAAAGCCAGTGCGTCGGATATTGCGGGATACAAAATCTCTTTCACTTTTGCTCCGCACGATGTCGTCGCCCGCATTCGACAAACGGTCCCGAAGTTAGATGCAGTCAACATCTGCCTTCGCAAAGATATCCACAATTCAGACTGACTCTGTTCTCTAGTGGCGCACTCAATTTCTTTCCAGTTCTCTGCGTTTTCGGACAATTTCTTGAAATGATTTTCGCGAAGATTCTCATACACTTGAGGCTCCATATCTGGCTTTTCCGAATTCGGCCCGTAATGTTTGTCGAGTCCTTGCGATCGCCGAAGTCCTCTTTTTCGTCCCTTCGCGGCTCGCCCTTGTTTTGCTTGCGCTATCTTTGCTTGCCGTCGTTTTTCGAGGTTCTCTACAAGGGAAGGAACGGTCTTATACACGTGTTCGTGATACTTCGTCAGTACCTGCTGCGTGTTATATTGCACAACCGCTCCTGCCACTCTCGCATTATAAGACCCTCGCAAGCCGAAGTTTATTCGTTTCCCACCTATGTCTTTGCAGATGATCGCATTGAATGATTCTGCTACGTTGTTCGTCAAATTGAACAGTAGACTATCGGAAAAGCAACTAATGTATTCCAACGCACTACTAACTTTCTGATACAATCCGTGGGCTTTTAAATCGGGAACGATGTTCGGCTTACGTTGCCCGTCCTCCTGACAGTTACGATCTCCACATCGCTTGTGCTCACCGAAGACATGGCTGCAGACATTCAGGATATCACCTTGAAGTGCTTTTACTCTCAAATGAAAGGGCTGCTTGTCTTCGCTCCACCGGGCAGCTGCCTGTACGACTTCTTTTCGGATACTCATAATCTTTCCTTTCACTGCATTCCGAGCCGTGATAAATCCTTTCTTCCTTTGTCCTTTTGGCTGAGTTATTTCTGAGGTAGCTTTAACTTTTTTGCACAAATTCCTCAGAAGATGATTGGTGCACTCAATTTTTTTTACTTGCACCCCCTGATCGCGATATGGGTCATTGTCTCTGATGCATTTGTAAACGTTACTGTCTCCATCTGCAACGACCATTTTATACATTAATCCGTGCATTTCCAGAC
Source organism: Pimpla rufipes (assembly GCA_963932165.1). Lineage (NCBI taxonomy): Eukaryota > Metazoa > Arthropoda > Insecta > Hymenoptera > Ichneumonidae > Pimpla > Pimpla rufipes. The sequence continues at coordinate 7,537,731 of OZ010641.1, forward strand.
TACTTTTAAAACCCTCGTTGATTGCGTCGCTCTCCATGCTCGCCGAGCTGGCATCGCGGTCGAAGTTTTTATAACACTTGTGCACTTTGGTTTCGGTTCCTCCGCGCTGCGCTATATCGCAAACTGTGCAGAATTTATTGCGAACACCGACGAAAAGGGCTTTTCCCGTGTGGTAGCCGATAATGGCACCAACTCCAGAGAGTGAATCGTAGTTCGTACCATATGATCTTTTCATCCAGCTACCGTCTACCACAACTGAAATGTAGGGAATACCATGAACGACGTCCCCCCTTCTGATAGCCAATTGCTTCTCTTCCTCTCCAGCAGCTTTCATTTCCATCAGGGCGGTCGTCTGAAGGTTGTCAATCATACGTTCCCTGTACGTTATGTACGTCTTTTCGGACATACACGGGACATTCATAGCCGTCGCGAGTTCTTCCAATTGGGCATAGCCTATTCCCGTCGTTAGAGTTCCGATAACAGCCCCTGCGTTGGTATCCATGCTGGTCTCACTAATGGATTCTGACCAAATGTTGTCGTCGTATTGGCAGTTTTGACAACAGAAAAAAAACTGAGTTAGAAATCCGCGACGTCGAGAATTTGTAAGTTGCCAATCTCGGAAGAGGCAACCAGTTCCCCGCGCATGGTCATTGAACGTTCTGTGAATTTCCTTCCACACGAAACCAACATCGACGACCCGACGACCTCCTATAGTTGTTGTTGTACTGTGATCAACCTCGTCCTTGTTTTCATTGACCTCCACCTCATTTTTCACTTGAGGGGGAACTTGCACTACATCTTGCACTACATCTCTCTGGATCCGTTCTAACGGAACGGATCCATTAGGTGATGCGCTACGCGGTCGCCTGTACCTTTTCTTCCACACGAAATCACAATCGACGACCTCGTCCTTATTTTCATTTACCTCTACCTCATTTTCTTCTTGAGGAGGAACTTGATCTACATCCAACGGAACGGATCCATTAGGTGATGCGCTATGCGGGCGCCTGTAACTTTCCTCCCACACGAAATCAAAATCGACGGCCTGATCCTTGTTTTCATTTTCCTCTAACTCATTTCCTTCTTGAGCAGGAACTTGCTCTACATCCAACGGAACGGATTCATTATGTGATGTAGCACGCTGTCGCCTGTAACGGTTACAATATTGTCCGCCATTCAGTAATGTAGAATCGTCTAATCATCTTCTATAACACAACATTATATAAAGTTGGAGGCCGAGACATTTTCCGTGTGACAAGCTTTACTCAAAGACCGAAATTCTTGTCTCTTTTGACAGAAGTCTAAAAACAATATAACAACCGGTAAGGCAACGCCAATAATAATTTAAATAAATATCTAGACACACTCGTGTACAAGCTTTACGATGATGTTGAAGTTTGCATCGTTGAATTGCAACGAAATCTCGAAAAAAAACTCCTCTCGGTTTGTCGTCGAGCGCGACGAGACGAGATTTCGCCATCGTAAAAAAAAAAATGTCATTACAGACCACGCTAGAAATCCGTTTCAGAGCATTCTGAAACGATCTAGCTAGGCGCCTGGAGTCGGATTTTTGACCGGTCAAGTGATTGTAGTTTGAGCATCCGAGCGGCCGGAACCTCTCGGTTCGTCGTCGAGCGCGACGAGACGAGATTTCGCCATCGTAAAAAAAAATGTCATTACAGACCACGCTAGAAATCCGTTTCAGAGGATTCTGGAACGATCTAGCTAGTCGCCTGGAGTCCGATTTTCAGAAATAAACCCTGTGTACACCCTATGGGGATGAAAAAAAAAAAATTGAATTTTCAGACCAGGCTAGAAATCTGTTTCAGAGCATTCTGAAACGATCTAGCTAGTCGCCTGGAGTCCGATTTTTAACCGGTCAAGTGATTGTAGTTTGAGCAACCGAGCGGCCGGCTCCTCTCGGTTCGTCGTCGAGCGCGACGAGACGAGATTTCGCCATCGTAAAAAAAAAAAGAATTTTCAGACCAGGCTAGAAATCCGTTTCAGAGGATTCTCAATCGATCTAGCTGGTCGCCTAGAGACCGATTTTCAAAAATCAACCCCGTGTCCACCCCATGGGGATGAAAAAAAAAAAAATTGAATTTTCAGACAAGGCTAGAAATCCGTTTCAGAGCATTCTGAAACGATCTAGCTAGTCGCCTGGAGTCCGATTTTTGACCGGTCAAGTGATTGTAGTTTGAGCAACCGAGCGGCCGGCTCCTCTCGGTTCGTCGTCGAGCGCGACGAGACGAGATTTCGCCATCGTAAAAAAAAAATGAATTTTCAGACCAGGCTAGAAATCCGTTTCAGAGCATTCTGGAACGATCTAGCTAGTCGCCTGGAGTCCGATTTTCAGAAATAAACCCTGTGTACACCCCATGGGGATGAAAAAAAAAAAAAAATTGAATTTTCAGTCCAGGCTAGAAATCCGTTTGAGAGCATTTTGAAACGATCTAGCTAGTCGCCTGGAGTCCGATTTTTGACCGGTCAAGTGATTCTAGTTTGAGCAACCGAGCGGCCGGCCGGCTCCTCTCGGTTCGTCGTCGAGCGCGACGAGACGAGATTTCGCCATCGTAAAAAAAAAAATGAATTTTCAGACCAGGCTAGAAATCCGTTTCAGAGCATTCTGAAACGATCTAGCTAGTCGCCTGGAGTCCGATTTTTGACCGGTCAAGTGATTGTAGTTTGAGCAACCGAGCGTCCGGCTCCTCTCGGTTCGTCGTCGAGCGCGACAAGATGAGATTTCGCCATCGTAGAAAAAAAAATTCATTTTTCAGACCAGGCTAGAAATCCGTTTCAGAAGATTCTCAATCGATCTAGCAGGTCGCCTAGAGACCGATTTTCAGAAATCAACCCTGTGTACAACCCATGGGGATGAAAAAAAAAGTCATTACAGACCACGCTAGAAATTCGTTTCAGAGCATTCTGAAACGGATTTCTAGCCTGGTCTGAAAATTCAATTTTTTTTTTTTCCGATGGCGAAATCGCGTCTTGTCGCGCTCGACGACGAACCGAGAGGAGCCGGCCGCTCGGTTCCTCAAACTACAATCACTTGACCGGTCAAAAATCGGACTCCAGGCGACCACCTAGATCGATTCAGAATCCTCTGAAACGGATTTCAATCATGGTCTGTAGTGACAAAATATAAAAATTAAAAAACCGACACTGATAGGTGTGCGGTCGGTGTGCGGCTTCGGCGGTCCCACGAGTTAAGCAGCATTGTTTGCGGCCATAACTTGGTTGGGTGACCGCTTAGCCGTGCATCGACTGGCGAAGTGCGGGTGGGGAGTGATAGGGACGGGTTGAAAGGGATGGGTTACGTATAAACCCGCAAGGGTATACGTTGGAATACAGAAAAAAAAAATATAAAAATTAAAAAATTTGAAAATTTCACCCTTCTTAGGGGTGTTTCCGGAGGTCGGAGAGCGATGTTAATTTTTTCGAAGATTCTTCTTATTGAGGGAAATAATATTGCCGAGAAACATTTCGTGCAATCTCAAAACTGAAGAAGATATGAAATTTTCAAAATTTCACCCTCCTCGTTAAGGGTGCTTTCCGGAGCTCGTAGAGGGGTGTCGATTTTTTCTAATATTCTTGTTGCTGATTAAAGCAATATTGCCGAAAAACATTTCATGCAATCTCAAAACTGAAAAAGATATTAAATTTTCAAAACTTCTCCCTTCACGGTGGGGGTGCTTTCCGGAGCTCGGAGAGGGGTGTCAATTTTTTACAATATTCTTGTCGCCGATTGAAGTAATATTGCCGAAAAACATTTCATGCAATCTTAAAACTGAAAAAGATATGAAATTATTAAAATGTCTCCCTTCACGGTAGGGGTGCTTTCCGGAGCTCGGAGAGGGGTGTCGATTTTTTCTAATATTCTTGTTGCTGATTAAAGCAATATTGCAGAAAAACATTTCATGCAATCTCAAAACTGAAAAAGATATGACATTTTTTTAATTTCTCCCTTCACGGTAGGGGTGCTTTCCGGAGCTCGGAGAGGGGTGTCGATTTTTTCTTATATTCTCGTTGTTGATTAAAGCAATATTACCGAAAAACATTTCATGCAATCTCAAATCTGAAAAAGATATGAAATTTTTTAAATTTCTCCCTTCACGGTAGGGGTGCTTTCCGGAGCTCGGAGAGGGGTGTCGATTTTTTCTTATATTCTCGTTGTTGATTAAAGCAATATTGCCGAAAAACATTTCATGCAATCTCAAAACTGAAAAAGGTATGAAATTTTCAAAATTTCTCCCTTCACGGTGGGGGTGCTTTCCGGAGCTCGGAGAGGGGTGTAAATTTTTACCAATATTCTTGTCGCCGATTGAAGCAATATTGCCGAAAAACATTTCATGCAATCTCAAATCTGAAAAAGATATGAAATTTTTTAAATTTCTCCCTTCACGGTAAGGGTGCTTTCCGGAGCTCGGAGAGGGGTGTCGATTTTTTCTTATATTCTCGTTGTTGATTAAAGCAATATTGCCGAAAAACATTTCATGCAATCTCAAAACTGAAAAAGGTATGAAATTGTCAAAATTTCTCCCTTCACGGTGGGGGGTGCTTTCCGGAGCTCGGAGAGGGGTGTACATTTTTACCAATATTCTTGTCGCCGATTGAAGCAATATTGCCGAAAAACATTTCATGCAATCTCGAAACTGAAAAAGATATGAAATTTTCAAAATGTCACCCTTCACGGTAGGGGTGCTTTCCGGAGCTGGGAGAGGGGTATCAATTTTTTACAATATTATTGTCGCCGATTGAAGTAATATTGCCGACAAACATGTCATGCAATCTCAAAACTGAAAAAGATATGAAATTTTTAAAATTTCTCCCTTCACGGTAGGGGTGCTTTCCGGAGCTCGGAGAGGGGTGTCGATTTTTTCTTATATTCTCGTTGTTGATTAAAGCAATATCGCCGAAAAACATTTCATGCAATCTCAAAACTGAAAAAGATATTAAATTTTCAAAATTTCTCCCTTCACGGTGGGGGTGCTTTCCGGAGCTCGGAGAGGGGTATCAATTTTTTACAATATTCTTGTCGCCGATTGAAGTAATATTGCCGAAAAACATGTCATGCAATCTCAAAACTGAAAAAGATATGAAATTTTTTAAATTTCTCCCTTCACGGTAGGGGTGCTTTCCGGAGCTCGGAGAGGGGTGTCGATTTTTTCTTATATTCTCGTTGTTGATTAAAGCAATATTGCCGAAAAACATTTCATGCAATCTCAAATCTGAAAAAGATATGAAATTTTTTAAATTTCTCCCTTCACGGTAGGGGTGCTTTCCGGAGCTCGGAGAGGGGTGTCGATTTTTTCTTATATTCTCGTTGTTGATTAAAGCAATATTGCCGAAAAACATTTCATGCAATCTCAAAACTGAAAAAGGTATGAAATTTTCAAAATTTCTCCCTTCACGGTGGGGGTGCTTTCCGGAGCTCGGAGAGGGGTGTCAATTTTTACCAATATTCTTGCCGCCGATTGAAGCAATATTGCCGAAAAACATTTCATGCAATCTCGAAACTGAAAAAGATATGAAATTTTCAAAATGTCACCCTTCACGGTAGGGGTGCTTTCCGGAGCTCGGAGAGGGGTGTCGATTTTTTCTTATATTCTCGTTGTTGATTAAAGCAATATCGCCGAAAAACATTTCATGCAATCTCAAAACTGAAAAAGATATTAAATTTTCAAAATTTCTCCCTTCACGGTGGGGGTGCTTTCCGGAGCTCGGAGAGGGGTATCAATTTTTTACAATATTATTGTCGCCGATTGAAGTAATATTGCCGAAAAACATGTCATGCAATCTCAAAACTGAAAAAGATATGACATTTTTAAAATTTCTCCCTTCACGGTAGGGGTGCTTTCCGGAGCTCGGAGAGGGGTGTCGATTTTGTCTTATATTCTCGTTGTTGATTAAAGCAATATCGCCGAAAAACATTTCATGCAATCTCAAAACTGAAAAAGATATTAAATTTTCAAAATTTCTCCCTTCACGGTGGGGGTGCTTTCCGGAGCTCGGAGAGGGGTGTCAATTTTTACCAATATTTTCGTTGTTGATTAAAGCAATATCGCCGAAAAACATTTCATGCAATCTCAAAACTGAAAAAGATATTAAATTTTCAAAATTTCTCCCTTCACGGTGGGGGTGCTTTCCGGAGCTCGGAGAGGGGTATCAATTTTTTACAATATTATTGTCGCCGATTGAAGTAATATTGCCGAAAAACATGTCATGCAATCTCAAAACTGAAAAAGATATGACATTTTTAAAATTTCTCCCTTCACGGTAGGGGTGCTTTCCGGAGCTCGGAGAGGGGTGTCGATTTTGTCTTATATTCTCGTTGTTGATTAAAGCAATATCGCCGAAAAACATTTCATGCAATCTCAAAACTGAAAAAGATATTAAATTTTCAAAATTTCTCCCTTCACGGTGGGGGTGCTTTCCGGAGCTCGGAGAGGGGTGTCAATTTTTACCAATATTCTTGCCGCCGATTGAAGCAATATTGCCGAAAAACATTTCATGCAATCTCGAAACTGAAAAAGATATGAAATTTTTAAAATTTCTCCCTTCACTGTAGGGGTGCTTTCCGGAGCTCGGAGAGGGGTGTCGATTTTTTCTTATATTCTCGTTGTTGATTAAAGCAATATCGCCGAAAAACATTTCATGCAATCTCAAAACTGAAAAAGATATTAAATTTTCAATATTTCTCCCTTCACGGTGGGGGTGCTTTCCGGAGCTCGGAGAGGGGTATCAATTTTTTACAATATTCTTGTCGCCGATTGAAGTAATATTGCCGAAAAACATGTCATGCAATCTCAAAACTGAAAAAGATATGAAATTTTTAAAATTTCTCCCTTCACGGTAGGGGTGCTTTCCGGAGCTCGGAGAGGGGTGTCGATTTTTTCTTATATTCTCGTTGTTGATTAAAGCAATATTGCCGAAAAACATTTCATGCAATCTCAAATCTGAAAAAGGTATGAAATTTTCAAAATTTCTCCCTTCACGGTGGGGGTGCTTTCCGGAGCTCGGAGAGGGGTGTCAATTTTTACCAATATTCTTGTCGCCGATTGAAGCAATATTGCCGAAAAACATTTCATCTAATCTCGAAACTGAAAAAGATATGAAATTTTCAAAATGTCACCCTTCACGGTAGGGGTGCTTTCCGGAGCTCGGAGAGGGGTGTCGATTTTTTCTTATATTCTCGTTGTTGATTAAAGCAATATCGCCGAAAAACATTTCATGCAATCTCAAAACTGAAAAAGATATTAAATTTTCAAAATTTCTCCCTTCACGGTGGGGGTGCTTTCCGGAGCTCGGAGAGGGGTATCAATTTTTTACAATATTCTTGTCGCCGATTGAAGTAATATTGCCGAAAAACATGTCATGCAATCTCAAAACTGAAAAAGATATGAAATTTTTTAAATTTCTCCCTTCACGGTAGGGGTGCTTTCCGGAACTCGGAGAGGGGTGTCGATTTTTTCTTATATTCTCGTTGTTGATTAAAGCAATATCGCCGAAAAACATTTCATGCAATCTCAAAACTGAAAAAGATATTAAATTTTCAAAATTTCTCCCTTCACGGTGGGGGGTGCTTTCCGGAGCTCGGAGAGGGGTATCAATTTTTTACAATATTCTTGTCGCCGATTGAAGTAATATTGCCGAAAAACATGTCATGCAATCTCAAAACTGAAAAAGATATGAAATTTTTAAAATTTCTCCCTTCACGGTAGGGGTGCTTTCCGGAGCTCGGAGAGGGGTGTCGATTTTTTCTTATATTCTCGTTGTTGATTAAAGCAATATTGCCGAAAAACATTTCATGCAATCTCAAATCTGAAAAAGATATGAAATTTTTTAAATTTCTCCCTTCACGGTAGGGGTGCTTTCCGGAGCTCGGAGAGGGGTGTCGATTTTTTCTTATATTCTCGTTGTTGATTAAAGCAATATTGCCGAAAAACATTTCATGCAATCTCAAAACTGAAAAAGGTATGAAATTTTCAAAATTTCTCCCTTCACGGTGGGGGTGCTTTCCGGAGCTCGGAGAGGGGTGTCAATTTTTACCAATATTCTTGCCGCCGATTGAAGCAATATTGCCGAAAAACATTTCATGCAATCTCGAAACTGAAAAAGATATGAAATTTTCAAAATGTCACCCTTCACGGTAGGGGTGCTTTCAGGAGCTCGGAGAGGGGTGTCGATTTTTTCTTATATTCTCGTTGTTGATTAAAGCAATATCGCCGAAAAACATTTCATGCAATCTCAAAACTGAAAAAGATATTAAATTTTCAAAATTTCTCCCTTCACGGTGGGGGTGCTTTCCGGAGCTCGGAGAGGGGTATCAATTTTTTACAATATTCTTGTCGCCGATTGAAGCAATATTGCCAAAAAACATTTCATGCAATCTCAAATCTGAAAAAGATATGAAATTTTTAAAATTTCTCCCTTCACGGTAGGGGTGCTTTCCGGAGCTCAGAGAGGGGTGTCGATTTTTTCTTATATTCTCGTTGTTGATTAAAGCAATATTGCCGAAAAACATTTCATGCAATCTCAAAACTGAAAAAGGTATGAAATTTTCAAAATTTCTCCCTTCACGGTGGGGGTGCTTTCCGGAGCTCGGAGAGGGGTGTCAATTTTTACCAATATTCTTGTCGCCGATTGAAGCAATATTGCCGAAAAACATTTCATGCAATCTCGAAACTGAAAAAGATATGAAATTTTCAAAATGTCACCCTTCACGGTAGGGGTGCTTTCCGGAGCTCGGAGAGGGGTGTCGATTTTTTCTTATATTCTCGTTGTTGATTAAAGCAATATCGCCGAAAAACATTTCATGCAATCTCAAAACTGACAAAGATATTAAATTTTCAAAATTTCTCCCTTCACGGTGGGGGTGCTTTCCGGAGCTCGGAGAGGGGTATCAATTTTTTACAATATTCTTGTCGCCGATTGAAGTAATATTGCCGAAAAACATGTCATGCAATCTCAAAACTGAAAAAGATATGAAATTTTTAAAATGGCTCCCTTCACGGTAGGGGTGCTTTCCGGAGCTCGGAGAGGGGTGTAAATTTTTACCAATATTCTTGTCGCCGATTGAAGCAATATTGCCGAAAAACATTTCATGCAATCTCAAATCTGAAAAAGATATGAAATTTTTAAAATTTCTCCCTTCACGGTAGGGGTGCTTTCCGGAGCTCGGAGAGGGGTGTCGATTTTTTCTTATATTCTAGTTGTTGATTAAAGCAATATTGCCGAAAAACATTTCATGCAATCTCAAAACTGAAAAAGGTATGAAATTGTCAAAATTTCTCCCTTCACGGTGGGGGGTGCTTTCCGGAGCTCGGAGAGGGGTGTACATTTTTACCAATATTCTTGTCGCCGATTGAAGCAATATTGCCGAAAAACATTTCATGCAATCTCGAAACTGAAAAAGATATGAAATTTTCAAAATGTCACCCTTCACGGTAGGGGTGCTTTCCGGAGCTCGGAGAGGGGTATCAATTTTTTACAATATTCTTGTCGCCGATTGAAGTAATATTGCCGAAAAACATGTCATGCAATCTCAAAACTGAAAAAGATATGAAATTTTTAAAATTTCTCCCTTCACGGTAGGGGTGCTTTCCGGAGCTCGGAGAGGGGTGTCGATTTTTTCTTATATTCTCGTTGTTGATTAAAGCAATATCGCCGAAAAACATTTCATGCAATCTCAAAACTGAAAAAGATATTAAATTTTCAAAATTTCTCCCTTCACGGTGGGGGTGCTTTCCGGAGCTCGGAGAGGGGTGTCAATTTTTACCAATATTCTTGTCGTCGATTGAAGCAATATTGCCGAAAAACATTTCATGCAATCTCGAAACTGAAAAAGATATGAAATTTTCAAAATGTCACCCTTCACGGTAGGGGTGCTTTCCGGAGCTCGGAGAGGGGTGTCGATTTTTTCTTATATTCTCGTTGTTGATTAAAGCAATATCGCCGAAAAACATTTCATGCAATCTCAAAACTGACAAAGATATTAAATTTTCAAAATTTCTCCCTTCACGGTGGGGGTGCTTTCCGGAGCTCGGAGAGGGGTATCAATTTTTTACAATATTCTTGTCGCCGATTGAAGTAATATTGCCGAAAAACATGTCATGCAATCTCAAAACTGAAAAAGATATGAAATTATTAAAATGTCTCCCTTCACGGTAGGGGTGCTTTCCGGAGCTCGGAGAGGGGTGTCGATGTTTTCTTATATTCTCGTTGTTGATTAAAGCAATATTGCCGAAAAACATTTCATGCAATCTCAAATCTGAAAAAGATATGAAATTTTAAAAATTTCTCCCTTCACGGTAGGGGTGCTTTCCGGAGCTCGGAGAGGGGTGTCGATTTTTTCTTATATTCTCGTTGTTGATTAAAGCAATATTGCCGAAAAACATTTCATGCAATCTCAAAACTGAAAAAGGTATGAAATTTTCAAAATTTCTCCCTTCAGGGTGGGGGTGCTTTCCGGAGCTCGGAGAGGGGTGTCAATTTTTCCAATATTCTTGTCGCCGATTGAAGCAATATTGCCGAAAAACATTTCATGCAATCTCAAAACTGAAAAAGATATGAAATTTTCAAAATTTCTCCCTTCACTGTGAGAGTGCTTTCCGGAGCTCGGAGAGGGGTGTTAATTTTTTCCAATATTCTTGTCGCCGATTGAAGCAATATTGCTGAAAAAAATTTCATGCAATCTCGAAACTGAAAAAGATGAAATGTTCAATATCTCACCCCCTGTTTATGGGTTTGTAATTCTGTGAAATTTTTTTTGTGCCCTTAGTTGCTGTGGTGACTTTTTATACCTAATGTCGTCATTTGGCTTTATCAGAAATAATTTTTTTTTCGAGATTTCGTTGCATTCCAACGATGCAAACTTCAACATCATGCTTTATGACTGTTCCTGTCTTCGCGGGTTTTTTGAGGATAAAAGAAATGTACCCTGCATCTTATGATTTAGTAATCGTACGTCACTTACGAAGACCTACTAAAAATATAGTTTTGCAGATTGTCATATTTATTTCTACCGCACACAAGTATATTTCTAAAACAACGTATAAACATGAACGTTGCTTCCTCATTAATTAAAATTATTCGAAAAGCCACCTCTATAAGAACGTATATTTATTAATTATGACTTCCTCATAGAGGAAGCTTTGTGAAAAATAGATAGATGTAGTAATGTGCAAGGTTCTAATTTGCAAATTTGTCTGGAAATTAAAGCAAAAACCCACACATTTTTTTTAAATTCACTATGGCGTAAGATCCGAACCACTTTACCGATCATCGTGAAATTTGGTACGTAGCTGCGCTGTATGTTAGTTTTTACCTGTAGAACATTTGAGTTGTTTTGGTGACACTCGACTTGGGTTAGAGAAAAATTCATTTTTTCACAAAATTCAAAATAATATAAAATCCGGATGAATGACCTTGACATTTTCTGCATCTGCAAAAAAATTATTTTAGCAAAGTGTAGTGCCTAAACTATTGACTTGAGAAAAAAAAGTCTAAGGACTTTTCTTTTCCTTTCTCATTTATCTTCCAACGGATTTTTTCAATAATTTTATTAGACTGTTTTTCGAAAAAGTAGAGTCAATTTTCTGCTTTGACACGCTGTTACATCTTAGGTATTGCTCGAAAAAAAAACAATGTATAAGACTTTTTTGTTTCTTTTTCGATTACCTAACAACGGATTTTTCTCAAAAATTTTTTAGATTTTTTTTTGCAAGGCGTAGCGCCTAAACTACTAAAACTGCAAAAAAAAAATCTAAACATTTTTCGCGAAAAATCCGTTGTTAGGTAATGGAAAAAGAAACAAAAAAAGTCTTGTACAATGTTTTTTTTCGATCAATCCCTAAGATGTAACAGCGTGTCAAAGCAGAAAAATCTAGAGTCAATTTTCGGCTTTGACACGCTGTTACATCTTAGGTATTGCTCGAAAAAATAACATTGTATGAGAATATTTTTTTCTTTTTTGATTACCTAACAACGGATTTTTCGCAAAAAATTTTTAGATTTTTTTTTTAGCAAGCCGTAGTCCCTAAACTATTGACTTGAGAAAAAAAAGTCTAAGGTCTTTATTTTTCCTTTTTAATTTATCTTCCAACGGATTTTTTCAAAAATATTATTAGACTGTTTTTCGAAAAAGTAGAGTCAATTTTCTGCTTTGACACGCTGTTACATCTTAGGTATTGCTCGAAAAAAAACAATGTATAAGACTTTTTTGTTTCTTTTTCGATTACCTATCAGCGGATGTTTCGCAAAAAATTTTTAGAATTTTTTTTTTTGCAAGGCGTGTAGCACGTAATATATAATGATAAAATATGAAGCGAGCGTTGCTAAGGCGATTGTACGATGTTTGTTTGAAGAGCAACGACAGCTCAGTTTGTTCGCACCCTTCGACTGAAACGGACGTGAAAGAATAAACTTCGATCAAATATTTATCCCCGAGTCCGATTATTTATTTAACATCCTGGCAATGAATTGCTGAAGAGTGCGACAATTTTTCAGAAGTGGGATATTAATCCAAAGATCGTGCGTGTTTTCGTGGATGAATCCGGGATTCATTGGTCCGTGAAGGAGCGTGAGTGATCTGTGAAGAGAAATCGACACGAATCCGGGATTCGTCGTCGAATTTCAGATACACGCTGGACGGTAACGTTGAAAACACGTCACAGAAAAAGAAGAGAGGGCGGCCAAAGAAAATTCAAATCGACGCCGCGGCTGATACGCCGGATCGGAGAACCGAAGAAATAATGAACGAAACTCCGATACAATCGACATCGGGTCTGCAAAATAATGAGCAGAGAGGAGATCGACGAGATCGCGAGGACGGGGATGCGTTAATGGATCTCGGAGGTCCGAGATTGCCACGTCCGTCGACTCCCGTACTTCCCGGACGACAGGAAGAAAATGCTGCACGAGTCGAAGCGGATCGGCAAGCTGTGACGAATAATTTGCAGTTGCTCGACTTGGAGCCAAATTTTCCGGAGTTGGATCGACTGAGTCTGCTGAATCAGACAACATCTCGGTCTCGAAGCTTTATGGATCTATCCAGCGTTTTGCCGAGCTTTGATCCAGTCGATGGTAACGCCGATGTGAATCGATGGATCGAGAAAATCGAAGAGTATGCGGATATGTATCGATGGGATGATCTAGCGACAAGACATTACGCCTTATCCAAACTACAAGGAGTCGCGAGAAGATGGAAGGATAGTTTGTAGAGAGATAATCGATCGTGGGACGATTGGAAGCGGCTTCTCAAACAGACCTTCTTATCGGAAGATTCGGGAATTGGAGTAATTCTCGACGCGCAAAATTACAAACGGCGCCCGAACCAAAATATCACAGAGTATTTTTACGAGAAGTTAACGAAGTGTAACAAGGCGCGTATGGGCAAGAGAGAGACGATCGAATGGATCATCGATGGATTGGACGATCACCAATACAGAGCATATTTGGGGCCTCTCTCACGTTATCACGAACCATCCGATCTATTACCGGATCTGAAAAGCGGCAGCAACTTCATCAGGAGCAGCAACGTACGAGCGACGTCGAGACCAACATCCGCAAAGAAGGATGTCCAGTGTTTCAAGTGTCAACGCATGGGACACACGGCGAAATTTTGTCGTAAAGTCGACGGCGAGAAGACGGAGAACGTACCATCCGTTGCGGTAGCGAAAGAAAATAGGGAGGTTACGTGTTATAAATGCGGTGAGGCAGGGCATTACGCGCGTAATTGTAATTCTAGTGGGAAGAAAGAAGGACGCGGTAAGGTCAACGACGGAGAAAAGGTATTGCATATCAAAGGAAATACCCACGCGAAATTTTTCAAGACTGCGTTGATCGGGAATAAAGAGATTCGATGCTACGTCGATTTAGGTAGCAGCGCGACAGTCATTCGAAAAGAAAATGCAGATAATTTGGGATTGTCTTACTACGAGGGTAAGATTGAACCTTTGGCAGGTTACGGCGGCGGAGACGTTTCGCCGATCGGGATTATGACCGTAACTATTGAAATAGAGGGTGTAGCAGTCAAATGCAATGTGTACGTCGTGCCGAACGACTCGCAATTAGTTCCCCTATTAATCGGGCACTCGTATACCGAACATCCAAACGTGCATATCTTGAATACTTTCGGTTCCCTGCATATCTCGAATGATATTCGTGAGCTTTGTCAAATCGAGACGGAAAAACAAAATAAGACGAAGCTCGTATCTGTGGAAGACGTGACGATCCCTAGAAATTTTTTAGGTTGTGTAACGGTCATGAGCGAAATCCAGAGAAACGATTTGTATGTCGAGGGTCGAATTCTGGAAGGGGGAAACGCGTTGCCCAGGTGTATTATTAGCACTAACGAAGACGGAGAATCGGTAATTCCGATAATGAATATTAGCGACAAAGAGATCAAAGTAAAAAAAGGAGAAACCGTTTCGCGCGGCGAAATATGTGAGGAGAGAGAATACTCGCAAGAACGTAACGCGGAGGAAATAACGAAAGACGAGATCGACTCTGACTTGAACGACGAAGAGCACGCGAAATTGACATTATTGATGAATAAATACAGGGAGGTAGTTTCGCGTAACGTGCATCAAATGGGGAAGTCGAATATCGCGGAAATGGAAATAAAGTTGTCGTCCGACAAACCGGTCTTCTATCGACCGTATCGATTGTCGTATTTCGAGAAAGAGAAGGCCAGGGATATGATTACCGATCTGAAGAAAGCTGATGTTGTCGAGGATAGTAATTCGCCGTACGCAAGCCCAATTTTGTTGGTGCGTAAAAAGAACGGCGATATGCGTATGTGTGTCGACTACAGGGCGTTGAACAAGGTAACGGTGAAGGATAAATATCCTATGCCGTTAATCGATGACCAAATCGATGGCTTAAAGGGACATCGGTACTTCACGAGCTTAGACCTCTTTAGTGGCTATTACCAGGTTCCGGTGTCGCGAGATTCGAGGGAAAAGACCGCGTTTGTGACGCCAGATGGGCATTATCAATTTAAGAGGATGCCGTTTGGGCTATGTAACGCGCCGGCTGTTTTTCAGCGCATGATAAACGCGATTTTTGGGAAGACACACGGGAACTTGGCAATGACATATCTCGACGATATAATTACAGCCAGCAAGACGTTTGATGAGGGACTCGAGAAATTGGAAGCTGTTTTACAGCTGTTAACTTCGGCGGGGTTAACGTTAAATTTAAAGAAATGTAATTTCTTTAAGAACAAAGTCGAGTATTTAGGTTTCGAAATCTCCCAACGAGGAATCGAGCCGGGCACCGCGAAAATAGCTGCGATTAAAATGTTTCCAACCCCGAAGGATGTTCGAGCGATACGTAGTTTCGTCGGACTCGCGAGCTTTTTTCGTAGATTTGTGAAAGGGTTCGCTACGATAATCAAACCGTTGACGGATTTATTGGCGAAAAACGCGAAATTCGTTTGGGGAACGGAGCAAGAGAAAGCCTTCGAAGAAATAAAGATACGAATGACTTCAAGGCCGATATTAGCGATTTATGATCCGAAAGCGAAGACCGAAGTGCATACTGACGCGAGTCAGAACGGGTTAGGAGCCGTTTTACTGCAGGAACAGGACGATAATCGGTTACATCCAGTGTGCTACTTTAGTAGGAAAACGACGAAGGACGAAGCGAAATACCATTCGTTTGAATTAGAAGCGTTAGCGATCGTCTGCGCGCTCGAGAAATTCCGGGTTTATTTGATCGGTATAGAATTCGTAATAAAGACGGATTGTAATAGTTTGAAGCTACTCGCAAGCAAAAGAGATCTCAACCCGCGAATTGGTCGATGGTTCGTAAGATTAGCTGAGTTCAATTATCAAATTGAGCACATAAAGGGAGAGCGAAACGTAGTCGCTGACGGTTTAAGTCGATTCCCTGCTGGACCGGAAGAAGAAACGCCGATTTTAGGGATACCGATATTGGGAATCGAGATAAACACGAACTGGATTGCGGCGATGCAACGGTCGTGTCCAGAGATTCTAGCGATTCGCGACAAACTTGAGGAAGGTGATGCAGAGACACATGACAAATTTAGTATGGCCAACGCGAGAGTTTATAAAATAACAAAGGGTCGATGGCGATTGTATGTACCGACAGAATTGCGTAATGATTTAGTGGCAGTAACACACAAAAGTCTTGCTCACCTCGGGATCGACAAAACTTTAGCGAAACTGAAAGAAACTTATTACTTTCCGGGAATGCGCAAGTACGTAACGACGTACGTGAATCGGTGTATAAGTTGTCTGTACTACAAACCCCAAACCGGAAAGAAAAGTGGATTTTTACATCCAATTGATAAGGGTAGTATCCCCTTCGAAACGATACACGTCGATCACTTGGGTCCATTTATCGAAACGGAGCAAAATAATAAATACGTTCTGGGTGTGATTTGTGCGTATACTAAATACGTGATGTTAGAGCCCGTGAAGAATACCGGTTCGGACGAGACGATCGGAGTACTTCGAAAGATGATTTCTCATTATGGGAAACCGAAGCGAATAATTAGCGACCGCGGTGCTGCGTATATTTCGGAAAAGTTCGAAGAATTTTGTGCCGAAAATGAGATTGCACACGTTAAGATTGCAGCCGGTACTCCGCGTGCGAATGGGCAGATTGAGAGAGTCAATAGCACAATTCTAAACTGTTTACCTACAATCACACGAGATTTGGAGAATAGTGATTGGGATGAAAGGATCTATGATGTGCAGTGGGCGATAAACAACAGCACACATAGAATCACGAGACGAACACCCGCAGAAATGATATTTAATTACAAATCGATCGGAAGGCACGATAATCTATTAACGCGAGAGATTAAGGAGTTGAACGAGGAGATAGGAACGGAATTAGAGGGCGAAAACGTTGCCGAGTTACTAAAGAAAAATAAGACGTCGTTGTGTGCGCAATTCAACAAAAAGCGAAAGGTCGCTCAAAAATTGAATCCGGGGCAATTAGTTTTGGTAAGATACGAGGCACCTGCGACTGGCCAAAGCCGAAAACTGAACGAGAAATATCGCGGTCCTTGTGAAGTTGTCAAGGAAATAGGGAACGACAGGTATTTGATTCAAGACATTGAAGGAGAGCAACAGAGCCAGCGATTTTATAAAGGCATATTAGCGATCGACCGACTAAAGATAATTCCGAGCGAACAATAAAAAAATGTATTTGAAACTGTTACCGATAATAAATTTTATGCAGAAAAATATTAACAACATTGTCGACGAGGACGTCGAATAATCAGGAAGGCCGAAATTGTAGCACGTAATATATAATGATAAAATATGAAGCGAGCGTTGCTAAGGCGATTGTACGATGTTTGTTTGAAGAGCAACGACAGCTCAGTTTGTTCGCACCCTTCGACTGAAACGGACGTGAAAGAATAAACTTCGATCAAATATTTATCCCCGAGTCCGATTATTTATTTAACATCCTGGCAATGAATTGCTGAAGAGTGCGACAGGCGTAGCGCCTAAACTATTAAAACTGCTAAAAAAAAAGAAATCACATAATTTTTTGCGAAAAATCCGTTGTTAGGTAATTGAAAAAGAATAAAAAAAAGTCTTATACAATGTCTTTTTTCGAGCAATACCTAAGATGTAACAGCGTGTCGAAGCAAAAAATTGACTCTACTTTTTCAAAAAACAGTCTAATCAAATTTTTGAAAAAATCTATTGGAAGATAAATGAAAAAGGAAAAGAAAAGTCCTTACACTTTTTTTCTCAAGTAAATAGTTTAGGGACTACGCCTTGCTAAAATAATTTTTTTGCAGATGCAGAAAACTTCAAGGTAATTCCGGATGACCCTGAAGATTTATGCAGCTGCAAATTTTTTACTTGCGCCAACTGTTACTATGTAACCCGGGGATCAACAATTTTTTCTCCACGGCACATATTTTCGTTTTTCTATCATCCAATGGCGGTAACTTTTTATGTTATTGGTTTGATGATTTTGAACAAATGGCAGTCATTTTCGTCATTTTCTTACTGATTGTCAGTTGTACAGCTTTATCTGTTCACGCAAAAAAAATTCTCCACTATAGATATTTTAGTTTTTTGATTACCTAATGGCGGTATTTTTTATTTTTTTTTGTTTTGAATATTATTTAAAAATGGCAGTCATTTTTGTCATTTTTTGCTAATTGTCAGCTGTACCGTTTCACATGGTCATGCAATCAATTTTTCTCCACGAAAAAGAAAACAAACAAAAAACTCAAAATTACCGCAATTAGATAATGAAAAAACGAAAAAATCTGCCGTGGAGAAATATTTATTCCATGAACAGGTGAAACGGTACGGCTGACAATCAGCAAAAAAACGACGACAATGACTGCTATTTTTTTTTTAATTAAAAAAGAAACTAAAAATTACCGGCGTTAGAAAATCAAAAAACGAAAATATCTACCGTCGAGATAAATTTATTGGATGAATCGGTAAAGCGGCGCAGCTGACAATGACAATTGACAAGAATCAAAAAATGATAAAAATTACTTCCATTTTTTTAACAATAACAAAAAATTGCCGCCGTTAGATAACCGAAAAACGAAAATATCTACCGTGGAGAAAAATTTATTGCATGAACAGGTAAAGCGGTACAGATGAAAGTTAGCAAAACATAATGAAAATGACTGCCATATTTTAAAAAATCATGAAAACAAAAAAACTAAAAATGACCTCCATTAGGTAATCGAAAAACGATAATATCTGCTGTGGAGAACAATTTATTGCACGAACAGGAGAAGCGGTACAGCTGACGATCCGCAAAAAATTACGAAAATGACTGCCATTTTTTAAAAATCATGAAAGCAAACAAACTAAAAATTACCGTCATTAAATAATCGAAAAACGAAAATATATGCCGTGGAGAAAAGTTTATTGCATGAACAGGTGAAGTGGTACAGCTGATAATCAGCAAAAAAACGACGTAAATGACTGCCATTTTTAAAAAATCATCGAAACAAAAATAAAAAATTATCGCCATTAGATTATCGAAAAACAAAAATATGTGCCATACAAAACAAATTAGAGACCACCGGGTAACATAGTAACAGCTGTCACAAGTCCAAAATTTTGAGATGCAGAAATCTTCTGGGTCATAAAATCCGAGACGCTTTACCGATTTCGTCTAATTTTGGTACCATACAACGTTTCTTCAGTTATGAAGTAATATTCAGGTAAATCAGTGAACTTTTAAGAAAGTTAGAGCGCCAAAGATCTTTTAATTCGTGCCAAATTTCAGCCTGACCGCTTGAACGGTTATTGACTGCAAAGTGATTAAATTTTTCAAGCCCACACACACACACACACACTTTTTTTACTTCATTAAATCGAAGCTTCCTCTATGAAAAATATCAATAACACACGGACACTCCCTTTGTTCAGTTCGATGCACTGTTGAAAGATAAATAAATCACAATTACCTTAGCGTCCATACTTTCTTAAGGTTTTTTCTTCTACGATTTAGCGGAAGACGTCCTCTTTGTCCCAAGTTTCCCATTGAAACCGGTTTGTTGTATTGCACTACACGGAACAATATCAATAATTGCTCACTTATCTTACAGTTGTGTATCGCACTGAAATGTATATTTACAACAGCAACAGCAACAGAGCTAACAACGTTATGCCGCTTGCGACGCCGACTAGTCTAATAGCAGCGGAAGCGGTGTTGCCTGATCACGTTTTTCGCGGAGTGTCTCTTGTTTTGCTCACGTCTTTGTCTAATAGAGAAACTGTCTCCTTCTCCCTGGTTCGCGCTGCCAATAAGCGTCAAGGGCGCGTCGGATAGCTGATGTTTACGTCTTTTACCACATTTCACTTCAAAACCGCATACATTTGTGAATAACTGGTAAACCCTTATCTGGGTGGGGAATAAGATATTCGAGCTTGTGCACAACAAAGTAAGTCATTTGACGTACTCGCGTTGAGGCTCAAGGCGTGGCGAGCGCGCCGGATGAATTTCCGAGAAAAACAAAGGCGTCTACATCTGCAATGGTTTCCCACAAAAACACACATATGAGGCACTCCATCGACTGTGACACTTTTTTCCAAATCCTTACAGAATTGTTTGTAATATTTTGGTAGTTTTTAGTAATAAACGGATACACGAAATGTTACATTGTACATAAACCTTTGTCAGTCATTCGATGTGCTCACGACGATATTCGACTTGCCGCGAGCACGTCCAATCACCTTGACTGCCTGTTTTGATTTATACGATGGTGCGAAAAAAATTAATTATCCCTTCCGGTTTTCTGTTGAGAAAAATAATTATGTGTTTACAGTTTATACAACAATAAACTTTATTTTTGCGAAATGTTTTATACATGAAAAAACAAATCCAAAAACTCGCACAGAGTAACGGCGCGGTTGGACGCTGCTTGGTTGCCGGGCGAGCGATTCGACGTGCTCGCCGCAAGTCGAACCTCAGCGTGAGCACGTTGAATGGCTCGCCCGACGACGGAGCGGCGCGTAGCCGTGCGGTTACGCCGTGAAAATTATTAAAAAATCTGCCAAACATATGGCATAAATAAATATTCTTGTTTTATCAACTATAAAACGCGTAATTATGTTTTGAATGTAGAATGCGCACAATGACTGACGTCGCATAAGTTCGAGGGAAAATGAGACATAAATACGAACTCTTCTCGATGACATATAATTCTGAAAAATATCAAGTATAATGAAAGTGCTAAAAATATTATTTTAGCATAAGAATAATTGAAGCATGTTTTAAACAAAATACACAAATAAATAAATTTGCAGCAAACTATCCGGCAACCGATTTATTTTTATGAAAATGCTTTGTTCATTTTTTGTATACGTATGAATTTTTTCAGAATGTTGTGTGATGTTTTAAAATGGGTTTTTTTATATTAAAAATGGCAGAAGAAATCCATACCATCCATCCGTATCCAGAAAAATAAACTAATTTTTTTCATTAAAAAAGTTGGTAGCCCTGTCATTTATTGCACTGCTATTTATTTAAGAAATTTTTTAGTAACGTTTATCAAATATTACTATGACAAAATAATCATTTTCATAATCATAAAATATAATAATCATAATCATATTTTCATAATCAGTATCATCTACATTCTACATTCTACTCGTACCTCGGCGCGAGCACGTTGAATGGCTCGCCCGGGCAACGAAACAGCGTCTGGCCGATAAAAATTAGGCTAAAAAATTCTGAAAAAATTCATACGTATACTGAGAAAGAACCAATTCATTTTTAGAAAAAGAAAAAATAATGTGTCGTGTAATTTGTTGCACAATTATTTATTTATGTAATTATTTAATAACATTTATAAATTATTTTTAAGCCAAAATAAGCTTTTCGGTACCTTGAACAAGCTTGATTTTTTCAGATTTTTATCCGTATGATTTCAATCTTAAAAAAGGCATTCAGAGCCATTCGACGTGCTCGCCGCAACTCGAGCCTCGGCGCGAGCACGTTGAATAGCTCGCCCAGGCAACGAAACGGCGTCTAGCCGATACAAATGCAGGTCGAAAATTCTGGAAAAATTCATACGTATTCTGAAAAATAACCAATTCATTTTTAGAAAAAGAAAAATTAATTTGCCGTGTAATTTGTTGCACAATTATTTATTTATGTAATTATTTAATAACATTTATAAATTATTTTTAAGCCAAAATAATCTTTTCGGTACCTTGAACAAGCTTGATTTTTTTCCGATTTTTATCTGTATGATTTCAATTTTTAAAAAGGCATTCAGAGCCATTCGACGTGCTCACCGCAACTCGACCCTCGGCGCGAGCACGTTGAATGGCTCGCCCGGGCAACGAAGCGGCGTCCAGCCGATAAAAATTCAGCTCAAAAATTCTGAAAAAATTCATACGTATTCTGAAAAATATACAATTCATTTTTAGAACAAAACAAAATTAAGATGCCGGGTAATTTGTTGCACAATTATTTATTTATGTAATTTGTTAATAACATTTATGAATGATTTTTTGGAAGAAAAATCAGTTCAGCACCTTATACATGCTTGATTTTTTTCAGATTTTTATCTGTAAGATTTCAATTACAAAAAAGGCATTCAGAGCCATTCGACGTGCTCGCCGCAACTCGAGCCTCGGCGCGAGCACGTCGAATGGCTCGCCCGGCAACGAAACCTCGTCTGCCCGTGCAGCTACGGTTATCTTTTTTTTTACAATGTATCGAACATCTGACAATAATAAAGATTATCGTCGTTGTTTTACCGACCGTGATATTTGTCGCTGTTTTACTGATCCTAAACAGCTACTTTATTTTTTTTACAAGAAATCCGGTTTCGCACACTTGGCAAAGATAAAATTCTTATCGCTGTTTCTTCGACTGTGAAACAGCACATTGATTTTTTATACACGAAATACTGTTAGGTATAACTGAATAAAGACAGTCAGAGCCATTCGACGTGCTCGCCGCAACTCGATCCTCGGCGCGAGCACGTCGAATGGCTCGCCCGGCAATGAAGCGGCGCCTGACCGTGCAGCTACGGTAAACTTTTTTTTTACAATGTCCCGAACATTTGGCAATAATAAAGGTTTTTATCGCTGTATTACTGCGATGTATTTTGTACAGAAATACTAACAACGAATTACGAAAATATCCAGTTGTAACAACGAATTACGAAAATATCAAGCACCGAGTATGTAAAAAATACTAACAACGAATTACGAAAATATCAAGCACCGAGATACGATTCGGTTTGGGATCCTAAAGTCGTATTAAAATTTTTGTCATCGTGTTACCCGAATGAGGAAATGAGCATGGAATGTCTCACGCTTAAACTAGTTACTTTATTGGCATTAGCAACGGGACATCGAATGCAGACGTTAGCTTTGATAGATATTCGGAATGTATTGTTACGTCAAATATTCGGTTGCTTTTACACAGTCAAACATTTACACGCGTGTGAGCGCTTCGGCTTGAGGTTCCCGTACTCTGGTCAGTGAGAACCGGAGCTCTCCCTTTACCACGCCTGACGGTGAACACCGAAGACGCAACCCCGTTTTTGAGTCCTAACCTTGCGGTAAATTACTCGGGACAGGGGTACGAACGTTATTCGGTTACTAGTGATAAAATTGTAGTGTGTAGGGTTTGTGCGTTTTTCAAATTTGTGGGAATCAAGGGTGATATCTCTAATAATGTAAAAAATCTCGCTACAGAAATAAATAAATGTACTTACTGTAGTTCAGAAGTTCTTGTAGATCAAAACTGCAATGTCGCTGACGTCGGGGTTGACCAAAAGGATCGATGAAGGGGCGTTGTCAAAAAAAAATATTCAAATGTAGATCTCTTTCGTTTCAAATAGAATAATCGTTTGGGTTTTTATTCAAAAATTAATTAAGGCATTTTGGAAAAGTAAATGGCTGTTCGATGTTCCCATTACAAAAATTGGCACGCGATATTTGGTATAAAATGAATAATTATAATAATAATAGGAACAAAAACTTTACTTAATAGCTCAATCCAGATTCTTGAAATAAAATTATAATACTTTGGTAAATCCAAAGAAAACACCCCAGAACGAAATCCTCGAAGGGAAATATTCGAACCGAGAAAAAATTATTAAATTAACGTCTGGATTTAACGTTCGGTAGAGTCAGTAGAAAGTGAAGAGAAATATTTTCTAAGTCCAACGTCTTAAAACGCAAATATTTTCTAAGTCCAAAGTCTTAAAACACAAATATTTTCTAAGTCCAAAATCTTAAAACACAAATATTTTCTAAGTCCAAAGTCTTAAAACACAAATATTTTCTAAGTCCAAAGTCTACAGAAAAGAATAATTTCCAAGTCCGAAGACTGCAAAAATGGTCCGCGTCTATCTCCTTATTTCTTTCTTCACTACGAAAATTGTGAGTCTACATTTAAACGTTACTAGGGATTAAGCTGGCGAAGAGAAGAGCCGTTGAAACTCGCAGATTATAACTGCCACAATTCACTTTACACTGGATGAAACGATGATTGAATGCCTTTTGTCGCGAAGAAATGCTCCTTATATAGGTCGCTAATGCGCACTAACCATCTCACCGATATGGGGTGAGAGTCCTTCAAAAGTACAGGTAGACCTAATACATCTTTAGTTTCACAGGGGAAAAACACGTACTCTGATTGTTATAAAATTCCCTCTGGTGTTCACGTGTGTTTATGCTGGGACGAGTCGGGCTCATCGCATTTCTATCCTTGTTACTCCATATTTCTTATTATCAAATTGCTCCGTTAATAAAAGGCGAATTTCGGTAATTTCTCGACGTCATCTATACGTTCGTAAAATAATGCAGAAGTTCGCTTTTTCCGGAGTTATATATATCTATTATGCATTGAGATATGTGATTTATTAAGTTTCTTGTGTCTCTTTTCTACACCTTCGACTGGTCATTCTGCCTCTAACTAGCAACATAATGCATTGGTGTGCGCCTTGTACGCGATATCGCTTGCATCAGCTGCACCGTTCGCCTGGTATAGGGCGCGGTTTCTTTTATTCTTTATGCGGGCGTACGTGCCGTTCTTCATGCATTTTTCCTTTAGTTTCTTCTTGGTTCTAATTTGGTGATTTGAATTATTTTTTCTACAAGGATTATCATTTACAATTTCAGGAATAATCAATTATTGATTGGGATTTTTCAACATTATATTAGTGAGTTATGCAAGAATAAAAGCGCGTATTTCTCCGTTAGTTCGGGCTCTCACCCGTTAGGAATTCGTCCGATATTATATCTTATTTTGCTATATTTTCATACTGGTCCGTTGTCGTGGCGATGTGATTCTTTAAGTATTATAATTCAAGCAGCTTAGGTTGGAACGTCTATAATTTCCATCTCTAATAATAGCAATGTGCAAATTATTGGTTCTCTTATTTCTTAACTCCGTAAATTAATAATTACAAGAGTCATTCCTTCAGTTCAAACAATCTTGGTAAGACTTTACAGTTTTACCGTGTACCTATTTAGTGAAATTAACATGATTTAATTGTTCTTTCTGCATTATCAAATGAGTACCCTCGAATATTCGCAAAATCATTTATTTAATGTAAATAGTTAAATTTAATTAAAAGATTTTTATCCTACGACCAATTTTTGAAATCTGGTATAAAACACATATTTAATATTTAATTTTATTTATTGTGTACTCGAAAATGTGAGCGAGGCAGAGATTAGGTTTTTTGACATTCCTTCAAAAAGCATTGGGCGTTGGCGCCCCGTCTCGTCTTAGCGGCATGCGGTAATACGCGCGTGCCCCGAGATCTGTAGTTGATGCGAATTGTCGCACAATAGGCTCGCGCGGAGCGATTGATGATTCATTTTTTTCCACGCTGTTGTTACGTCAAAAGTGTCGTTGATTTTACTCGAGCGACAAATTTACACGTATTAGTGCGGTTCAGCGTGATTACCCGTGCTCTGGTCAAGAAGGAAGGCTCCTCCCTATACCACATCCGACGAAGTACACTAAACGCGCAAGCTCTGTTTCGAGTCTAACCTTTCGGAAAATTACTCGGGGACGAGCTGCGAATGCTTCTCCAAAGGGAATTTGACTGAGGTCTGAGATGATGATGAAGTGATGATGGCTCGAGACAATGCGCGGATGATATTTCACTGATATAATTAAAAATTTCACTTACCCTTTTTGTATTGAACTGGATGCTGGTGCTGCAGATGGGAAGGACACGATCGTAAAGAAACGGTGACACTGAATTTAAGATTGCAACCGTCGAATTTTATTCGTAAAACGAGGAAATTAAATAAACCGATTTTTCTCAACAAAGGATGTTAACATGTAATTAAACGTGATGATGTTCGCAAATATCGGCACCTCGTGGTGTAACAAAATTCAGAGTTCGGATGTACAAGTTTCTCAAAATACGAAGCGTGCGGAATTATAAAATAAAATACAAAATTGGTCGATGCCCGAGAATACAAAACTGTAGTCTTATTTAAGTCTATGAACTCCTAAGTCCCCGTTTAGGACAAAGGTTCGAATTACGAAAAAAATGAAAATCTTGGCGAAGAACGGAATGAATCTAAGTCCGCGGTCGGATTAAAATTCGATGATGATTGGAGCTCGAAATTTCCTAAGTCCGCGTTACGATTTAAATTCGGATCTGATTTTCTTCAAAGTCCGCGTTACGATTTAAATTCGGAGCTGATTTTCTTCAAAGTCCACGATATGATTTAATTTCGAAGCTGATTTTTTTCTAAGTCCGCGGTCGATTTAAATGATTTTTTCTAAGTCCGCGATCGATTTAAATGATTTTTTTCTAAGTCCGCGGTCGATTTAAATAATTTTTTCTAAGTCCGTGATCGATTTAAATGATTTTTTTCTAAGTCCGCGGTCGGGCAGAAATTCGTCGTTAATTCGATTTTAAAGTTTCGGTCTATGCTCGGGCAGAGATTCGACGTGGGTAGATCTAATTTTCGGGGCGCACTGCTTGCTTGTCGATTCTCTTTTGTCTTTTTATATGATTGGGACCTTCGATTGAGAGGTGGTAGGGGTAGTGGTCTACGTGGTCTTTGACTCCCTATCTCGTACTAGAGGAGGACACCGCACCTCGCAGGTCGCGCGCGGCTCCGCGCGTGGCTCGTGACCCCGCGCCTGTCCCTTGCCCTCGCTCCACCTTGGCGGCTTCCTCTTTCGTCAATGTCTTCTCGATGTTTCGCCCAGGTGTTCACGCTTTTCGTTGAAACGATTCAGTTGTTGCCTTATTTGGACTTCTTCGCTTATAAGCTTATAAGTTTGCTATAGAGTACATTGTCTGAGTCCTTGAATTTTTACCAAGATCGCATTGACCCGGATTTGAATTTTACAGACTGTAATTTCTCGAATTTGTTGTAGAAAGTTCATCGCTTGTCGTTGCTAATACGTGTTATTACAAATTTTATATAAAATTGCAGCTTCATATTCTCGAGGGGACGTATCTTGACTTTCCTAATTATCCTAATTGTGCGAATCCCAATTTATAAATTGTTGAACCTTTCACCCTTTTGTTTATTTTAACAAGTATACTTCCAAATGTTATACTTTTCAAAAATTGTCCGTATTTAAATGTATGAATCCCGATTTTATAAACTTATTAATCCCTTTACCATTTTCTTATGTTAACAAATTATCATGTCGAATGTTATAACCTTTGAAAGTTATTCATATTTAAATGTATGCGTCCCGATTTTATAGACTATTAATTCTTTCCCCATTTTCTTATGTTAACAAATTACCGTTTTCTTATGTTAACAAATTCTCATGTCGAATGTTATATTCCTTACGGTTGTTCATAGGCTTTTTAATCATTTTGCCTCGTTATCTTACGGGGCTCCGTCTTTTGAGTTCCAAAGGTTCTTTGAGACATTGATTATTTCGTCTCGTGGCATCCTCTTATTCTTTTAATCTGTGCATTTACGGGGGTCTTCAAGAAAAGCGGAGGAATAGTTTTTATTACTTGGCCAAATTATAATTCCGTCATGTTCAAATCATGATTTCCGAGGCAAAAAATGCAACGACGATTTTGGTGGACCGTAGGGCATTCACCCGGTGTCCCCAATAATCTTCGAGCTCTCAGGGCTAAGTAGAGTTCTTTTATTTCCCTTTCTTGTGATCACAGGCGGGCTCGGCTGCAACGAGTGATCGAGGATCGTTGAGAGGCGTGGTCAAGCAAGGCCCGCGGCTGGCGGTCGATAACCGATCCGCCCGCTGCCTCTAGTTTCGTCTATCCCCGCTCGCTCGAGGGGCGTAGGTGACACTTTCTAGAGAGCTAGGTGTTCCGAAAAATCGGGCCCTGTTGTACCATCATCCGCACTCTTTTACCTCGACTTTTACCTCGACTGCCCCAGCGCTATCTGTCAACAGATTTTGTAATTTCCGGGGCCTGCGGGGACCGTTGCTCGTATTATTGTCTACCGAATGCCCCCTTTCACCTGAAGTCTCGAAACTCATGACTGAACTATGGGTGCGTTTGTGCGAGTAGCACGAAGTTACGGCCTGACGTAACACTGTTACCACTTGAAAACATCTCACCACTACTGTAGTAGCTGGCGAGCATGCTTCTGGCAACACGTAGCCGTCTCCGAGGGGCAGCATAACAGTAAGGCCCGACATTGACCTTGCCTTGCATTTCTCCTCATCGATCGATAAAACGGCGCTTCCCGCTCCGTATATGCTCTGTATCGATGGACGTATCGTATTTCCTTCTCTCGTTTTCGCCACTTGTATTCTATTCTCGGGATCTTTTAAACCTTCAATTTGACTGAGTTATTAACAAATTGTTTAACATTTTTTTGTTTAATGTTCATAGTTACGTCAGGACGTAACAGTATATCAAACGGACGAAAGGTCTCTGGAGATAAAAATTCCCGACGTTATTAAGACATCCGGATCGGGCAAAAAACAACCGGTGTTGAGATTGCCATTTTTCACCCAAGAAAAATGTGTTTGTGTGGCGAAGTAGTAAGCACCAGGTATAGGGAGACAGGGTTTCCCCCTCCCCCCTACCTCCCATCTGGACCCGTGGTGCCAGTGCTAGACAGAGGGGAGGGGGAAGAGTGGGGGTAAATTCCCCGAGCTGTGATTGGTCTAAAAATCCCCTCTCCTCCCCACTACTTCGGGAAAATATTCCCTGTAATGTTTGAGAGGAGGTGGGGGTTAATTTGCATAATTCCCCGAGTTTACATTGGTCTAAAAAATCCCCTCTCCACCCCACTCCTTCGAGAGAATTTTCCCTGTAAAGTTTGAGCGGCGGTGGGAATGATTAGCATAATTCCCCGAGTGTGGGTTGGTTGCTAGGTCCCCTCTCCTCCGCCCACTCCTTCGGGAGAATTTTCCCTGTGTCGTCGTCTTCTCCGAGCGCCGCGGCGAGGGAGTGGGGACGCTCGTCGCGGGCCTTGAGTTCCCCGAGCGCTGGTATCCCCTCTCCTCCGCCCCGCTTCTTTGGGAGAATTTTCCCTGTGTCGTGTCCGAGCGTCTCGGTGCTGAGTGGGGGCGTTCGGCGTGGGCCTTGATTCCCCGAGCGCTGGTTGGTTGTTAAGCGCGTGGAGATGATTTCCCGCGTGCTGATAGGTCGGCTCAGATTTTTGTCCGCCGCGTCAGATTTTCGAGGTAAAATCGAGCGCGATGGTGCAGCAGCAGCCGTCGATATTGTAGATTTTTAGCCTACGATCAGTAACTCGAGATTTTCGATGGTAACTGTTGCGAAGTGATGGTAGGACTGCCGTCGTCGTTACATGATACAAAGGATTAAAATAATATAGATAGTCGCGGGGGCTTCGCTTATAATCAGACACAGAACACTCATATTTGCAGGGTTTTTTGAAGGTAGAATAGGCCGTTCATGCAATCATAGGTATTGTAGATTTTACATAAGACGTTTCAATTCTCCAATTAAATTGTCAGTGGCTCACGTGTAGTGAGCTACGTGCATCCGTACGTCGAGCGCTGGTTGGGTGTTAAACCCGTGGAGCTGATTTCCACCGCGCTGATTGGTCGGTTGAGATTTTGTCCACCGCGTCAGATTTTCGAGGTAGAATCGAACGATCGTGCAGCAGTAGAAGTCGCCGGTATTGTAGTTTTTAGACGGCGACTAGTAAAGAGCGCTTTTCAGCCGCGGAAGATTTTCGAAGTAAATTCTAGCGATCGTAAAATCGACGGTATTGTAGATTAGAGGAGTAGTGGGTTTGTCTATTATCATTCTCCGAGCGTCTACATTGAAGACGAGAGTTTTCCGCGGGTCTAGATTCTCCGAGTGATGGCTGACCCTGTATTTATCCCGGCGAGATGATTTCCCTAGCGTTGATTGGTCGTCGAGCGCTTTCCGCCTTGGCAGATTTTCGTTGTAACATCTAGCGATCGTTCAATCGCCGGTTTTGTAGATTAGAGGAATAGCGGGTTTGGTTACTATCGTTCACCGAGGGTCTACAGGGAAGTCGCATGTTTTTCGTGCGCCTTGATTCCCCAAGCGCTGGTTGACCGAATATTTTTTCCGACGAGAGGGTTTCCCTAGCGCTGATTGGTCTTTGAGAGTTCGTTTGTCGCGGCAGATTTTGAAAGTGAAAATTGTCCGGTCATGCAACCATTGGCATTGTCGATTTTACATAAGACGTTTCAATTCTCCAATTAAATTGTCAGGGGCTCACGTGTAGTGAGGGCGTCTATGCGTTTTTCAGGGATCATTTTGACTTTTCATAGTTAGATTATACAACGGTAGAGGTGGCGTTAGTTGCCAGTAAACATTTTTTAATTTGACGTTCGTGCGTCCGTGCATCCGTGCATCTGTTTGTGACCAATTTCACAGATTCACACGCTCACGGACACCCATACACGTCTAATATACGTGTAAACATCCAATTTTTTTGGTCGGTTGAGATTTTGGCCGCCGTGTCAGATTTTCGAGGTAAAATCGAGCGATCGTGCAGCAGCAGCAGTCCTCGGTATTGTAGTTTTTAGCCGGCGACCAGTAAAGAGCGATTTTCCGCCGCGGTAGATTTTCGAAGTAAATTCTAGTGATCGTAAAATCGACGGTATTGTAGATTAGAGGAGTAGTGGGTTTGTCTATTATCATTCTCCGAGCGTCTACATTGAAGACGAGAGTTTTCCGAGGGTCTAGATTCTCCGAGTGATGGCTGACCCAGTATTTATCCTGGCGAGATGATTTCCCGAGCGTTGATTGATCGTCGAGCGCTTTCCGCCTTGGCAAATTTTCGTTGTAACATCTAGCAATCGTTCAATCGTCGGTATTGTAGATTAGAGGAATAGTGAGTTTGGTTACTATCGTTCTCCGAGGGTCTACAGGGATGACGCATGTTTTTCGTGGGCCTAGATTTCCCAAGCGCTGTTTGGCCCATTATTTTTCCCGGCGAGATGGTTTCCCTAGCGCTGATTGGTCTTTGAGAGTTCGTTTGTCGCGGCAAATTTTGAAGGTAGAAATCGGCCGGTCATGCAACCATTGGCATTGTAGATTTTACATAAGACGTTTCAATTCTCCAATTAAATTGTCAGGGGTCACGTGTAGTGATGGCATCTCTGCGTTTTTCAGGCATCATTTTGACTTTTCATAGTTACATTATACAACGCTAGAGTTGGCGCTAGTTGTCAGTAAACTTTTTTTTTTAATTTGACGTTCGTGCGTCCGTGCATCCGTTAGCGCGCGCGCGCGTGTATGTGTGTGTGTGTGGGTGCGTACGACCGTGTGTACGACAGTGCGTCCATGCGCCCATGCGCCCGTGAGTGCACGTGTGCACCGATATGTGCATCCGTGTGAGGGTACGTGCATTCGTGCATCCGTACGTCCGCCATTGAACGCGGTTCCAAGTTATTATTTTTTAGTTTGTTGAAGCATCGATCTCATTGAAAAATATGACGGAGAATTCGTTGTCTACGGGCAAATATACACCGGAATAAGGAAAAATAAAAAGTGTTTTCGCAACTCAAAGTAATTTCGCAAGTTTATCGGAATATAATCACTTTACTAAAATCGTGGCTACTTTTTCCCGATCAATTGTACTTGGATCTTCTACCGTCGTTTGAAACCAAATTTAATAACGGTAAAAATACCGTAAGACAGAACGCTGTAACCGGATTCCCTAATTTTCGTGCATCCACGCGTCCGTGCGCCAGTTCGCAGGTGTGCGTATACGACCTGTGTCCAGGAGTCGTTGTGTGCATGCGTACATCCGTGTGTGCATGCGTACGTGTGTCAATTTGGTCGAGCGTGCTAGCGTCTGTGTATCCGCGGGTGCGTACGCATGCGAAGAAGGTTCCGAAAAAGATCTGGAACTCGAAAGTTTGTACTAGCTCATACAAGCGCTTTTTTCTGCAATCAACATTTGTTCCCTGAAATGACAATGTAACCGCACCAACAACATTGAACGCAATTATGAGTTATTATTTTTTTATTTTGTTGGAGCATTGCGCTCATTGAAAAAAGTCGTGGTGAATTCGTTGTCTACGGTGTAATATACATTAAAATAAGGTATTAAAAGTAAAAAAGTTTTTTCACACGTTTTTCGAAATTTCATCGCTTTTCTGAGATCGAGGATACGTTTTTCTAGATCGACTGAACCTGGATTTTCTTCCATCGTTTGAAACAAAATTCAATAACGAAGAGAATGCCGTACGACGAAACGCGATATCTTGGTTCCTGAATTTTTCACAAAATTGTGAAGCCGAACGCTCAAAACGCAAATTTTTCCAAACATACGCTTGAGTTCTTTTTCGAAAATTTTTTTGTTTTCGAGAAGTTTTAAAGTCCATGCTAAATTTCATTGCAAATTACTAGGTGCTTCGGAAAAACACCGTTACGACAAATAAAACAGAAGATCGTGATTGTTGAGAAACTCCTGGAATATTTTATTTTGCTTTTTCACGAACTTATTTTATTTAGTGAACACATTTGACACGTTAGCTCAAGAGAGAATGATAGAAGTGTGAACCATTACGTCGAGGATTAAGAGTCAGTCAAACAAGTACGTTTTTATTATAAGGACTACTTTTGATGCGGGTTTTCGAGACATGAATCTTTAAACATTTATTTATATACAGATTGCGTAATACACATGGGTAATCGAAAACATATTATTATTTTGTACGTTAACATTATTCTTACAATTTATATGTTCGGTAAATTCTTCGCGAAATTGATGTACATTTGCAAAATTCGTTACAAAAGTTGTTTTAATTGTAAAAGTATATTGTATCGCGCTCACGAACACGCGCTTTTATTCATCGATGTCACTGTCTTCCTCCGATTCACCGCAACTATTTAAAGTCGCCCTTCGCTGAACACTGTTTTGATGCACGTAGTCTTCGTCGTCGTCGTCGTCGTACCAAAACGGCGGCTCTTCAGCGATGTCCCTTTCGTCATCAACATCATCATTGTCAGCGTCAGCAACAATCTGCGTGTCGTTTCGTATCGAAACACTTGTTGTTCCGCTCACAGGCGGCGCAGTTTCCTCGACTTCTCCTTCAAGTCTAGCGATATATCGTCGTGACGACTCGCTGCATGCCCGCTTGTAATCCCACGAAGTGGCTCGGCGTCGGTCGGAAAAAGAGCCAACCACTTCACCCCAGTCGAAGTCCAAATACCCCTGCAATGCTCGTGCGTGACCGCTTTCCACTAGCAGGTCGGCGTACAGTAGCGTTTCACCCTGGGCGCCGACGGTTGCAAAGTCCACCCAAGAGGCCTCGCACAAAGCAGTCGGATACTCGGTGCGCATCCAAACATCGGTGTCGTTAAGGCTCTCCTGAAGCGCTCTGCAGGTATCGGCGGGCCATACGGTGCCTTCAACGGGCTGTACCGCAGCCAGACCACAGGCAAATACTTGCCAATGCACCGCTCTATCGGATGGCGGCATGACGTATAAATCGTCGAGGCCCACTGTCACCCCGACGGCGTAATCCCCCAGCCAAACTTGTACGGCGTCAGGGTTACTGCTGGTGTCGCGAATTACGCCCCGGAAGAGCTGACTCGCAATACTGACGAGTACCAGCGATCCGCGGTAGACTTCCTCCTCAAGAACGTGATGCAGCCCCGATAGGGCCCGATCGCGTATCTCCACCAGAAACGCCTCTCTTGCCGTCGACTCATCGTGTCGAAACGCGTAAATCAAGCAAGGCGTGCCCACAGTAACGACGTGGATGAAATAAGTTCCATCCAGCCAGTGCGCAGGATACTTTTGCACGTATTCCATGTTCTCAATATATTTTTTAACTGGACGTTCAAAAAACTTCTTTTTTACCGTGAATAACTGTTAGATGCAGCGATTCAGTGTCAATCTGCGCAAATTTGGACGGAAAGACAAGGAAGACTGTTTGACGTATGGATACGAAAAACGCTACTTGTCTCGAAGAACTTCTCGGTACAGAATTGTCACAGGGTAGAAGTTCCAAAGACTTTATAGTATTCAACCCCACTACATTTTCGCTAGAAGCAGATAAATACCAAGGGGTGTACACTTGTAGGTAACTATTATCTTATTCTTACGTGTCAGCCGCCCGCAGGCAAGACGTTGCTGTGGAAAAAAGTGCAACCCTCTCGGTGTACGGAAAAACGCTACGCAGCCCGATCGGTCAAGCCCTCAATAAACCTGTCCCAGCGAGTGACGTCGGTCCTATTTTCAAAACAATGACTTCGTCCTTTCTACTGTCTTTGAAACTCTTCCTTGCGAAAGAAATGCAGCCCAGTGTGTTTACAAAAAAAACACTGTAGCAGCCATCGTTTACAGGGCCGAAGGCTCGAACGCAGCAGCACAAAGAGCGGTGCCGGAGCTATTGTTTCCAAAGTAGTTTATTACTTTACGCTGAAGCAGCCCACGACAGAATGATTTTTGCCAATAGTACAGGTAACCGCGTGAAAATATTTACATTCTCGACAAAACTTTTATGGAGAGTTGTCCGAGCAGAAATAATCGAGATTTGCAACTACAGTGTAAAAACCGAGCGGTTAAAAGTACGGTGACAATATTAGGATTTACTAAGACCTCTCGCTTTCGATTGTCATTGAAACTGATCCTCGCGAGCGAAGTGTAGTCCTTAGCGTATACAGAAAAATACAGTACCCATCGTCGCGCCTTCGAACACTTTGACACAAAGACCGGGGCGTACGCTTCTCTTGTGGGCCGAGAAATCCGTAATTGTAAGAGGAAGAACCATTTAAAATCGTCTTTCTCTAAGCGTTGTGACGGAAAAGGACTCCTGAAGTAATTGAGATTTACAACTGTGCCGTCAAAAGACGAGCCGTAGAAGACCTGCGATAATCAAGAGACGCGGTAGCGTCTCGACGCCAAGTATTAAAAGAAATCTATAATGCCGCCTCACGACGCTCTCACGACGAGACGCTAGCGCTACTCTTACTTTACAGCACGTTCGTTCTTTTTCGTCTGCTACGAACTTCTAACGGCAATTATCTCAGTCAACACGTCGCGGACGCCAAATGTGTCAGGTTCAATATTTTTTATTTATTTTTTTCTTTCCAATGAGCCCTCTTTCAATCAAATCGGTGCCCGCAACGCTAATATCTGGCCACTTACGATTTCGATTCTGTCAAAAAGTTTTCGTTTCTCTGTCCGCACTCACACATCGGCACGATTTTGTCCGATGATGTCTGATTCGATATTATGTCAGACAACATGTCGCGGACGCTAAATGTATGAATGTGAATATTTGTTATTTTTTTTCTCTTTTTTATGAGACCTAACGCAATAAAATCGGTTCACGAAATGTTGATATCTGGCAAATATTCATTTTGGCTCGATCGCATATACGTGTGCATATACGTGTGAAGTCGGAACTCACACGTCGACACGAATTTGTCCGACGATGTCTGATTCGATATTATGTCAGGCAACACGTCGCAGACGCTAAATGTATCAGCGCCAATATTTTAAATTCTTTTTTCTCTTTTTTATGAGACCTGACGCAAGAAAATCGATTCACGAAGTGCTGATATCTGGTAATTTTTTTCATTTCGATATTTTACGCGTGACGTGTGAAGGAAAAGGTGCGCACACAGCGGCGACAACCTCAAAGTCGTGAGAGATCGCGATGAGCATGAAAAAATCGTCCGCGCGAACCGGCTCGTTCCCATCGTGTGACAGAAAGTGAGATCGTGCGTGATTATTACTTTAATATTTACTATCGAGTGTAATGATTTATAATAATAATCTCGCATCTTACCGCGAAGGTGTCTTTTCAAAACAACAAAATTAAAATATGGAATATACGTTAACCTCTTGGTAAAAAATCGACGTTTGGAGGTTATGTTTTGGACTTTGTTATTACAAATTGTCACGTTGGGGTAATTTTTTTAGTATTTTTAGAACGCGTTAGGCTTGCTCAATCACACAATAACGAATCCAATTGCTGTATGGCAAATCCTGTATTGCTTTTTGGAAGCTATACAGAAAGTCAAATGGAATGATGGATGCCTGTTGCGCACAACATTCATCAGTCTGTAACATGCAGCAGTATTTCCAGTACTCATCCATGATAGAGCACTAATTATTTGGTGTCTTGTAGAAATAAAGAATGCAGAGGTTGGACATGGTTAAATTGGTTTGTCCACTGACGGAGCAGCGAAGCATAATAGTGAACAATGTCAGTTGCAAGAAGTGCGACCTGACCATTCGCAAAGAGCCCTGTCGTCGCATTGAAGATCGCTTTCAAAAAGATATGAAATAAACCAAAAAATGTTTCTTCGAAACAAAAATTGTACGCCAAGTATTAAAAGAGTAGCCGTCTCTCACAAAAAAAACTCTCAAAAAAAAAATCTCTCACCAAAAAAAACTCTCCCAAAAAAAATTTCTCACCAAAAAAAACTCTCCCAGAAAAACTCTCTCACCAAAAAAAACTCCCAAAAAATATCTTACAAAAATATTAACGAATCAATATATTAGCCAAGTAAAACTCTAATATTAGCCAAGTAAAAAAAAAAAAAAAACTTGGTGTACCAGCGTTTTGCTTCCGCACATAGTTCATTGAAATAAGGACGAGAAGTAAAATGCTGGTACACCAAGTTTTTTTTTTTTCACTTGGCTAATATTAGAGTTTTACTTGGCTAATATATTGATTCGTTAATATTTTTGTAAGATATTTTTTGGGAGTTTTTTTTGGTGAGAGAGTTTTTCTGGGAGAGTTTTTTTTGGTGAGAAATTTTTTTTGGGATATTAAGTTTTACTATGACCACATCCTTTCTATTGTCCTTGACACTCGTCCTTGTTTAAGAAATGCAACCCTATGTGTTTGCAGAAAACACCGGGCCACCCGACGTTTCACGCCTTCAAACGTGTTAACACAAGGGGCAGCGCCGGCGCTGCTTTCAAAGTAGTTTATTACTTTACGCTGAAGTAGCCCACGACCGATTTTTTCCAATGGTACAGGTAGCGGCGTGAAAATATTTACAATCGCGCCAACACCTTCCTGACGAGTCGTCGAAGTGGTAATATTTGAGATTTACAACTGTAGTGTCGATAATCGAGGCGTGAAAGGCCGGCGACGATATTAGAATTTACTATGGCCGGCAGCTTTCGATACTCTTTGAAACTGATCCTTGTGAAAGAAGTATAAGCCTGTACGTATTCTGAAAAAATTATACCAGCCCCCATCATCGTGACTTCGAACACTTTAACACTAAGAGCGGTGCGTGCATTGTTTCCAAAGCATTTTATTACTTTGCGTTGAAAAAGTCCATGGCCGAATTTTCACGGCGCGACCAGGTCGTAAGAGACAGATTTGACATTTTATCTCGTGTGGACCCGGATATCTCAAATTTTGCGGAACCTGTCCCTGCGATGAATGCACTGGTCTGAAAGGAGGGCGGGGCAATCGCGAACATCTATCAGCTGTATGACCGTTGTTTTTGCATAATTGGCAGAATGTATTTTTCTCATCTTCTCTTTTTCCCGGGGGAAAGATTTTATAATAGCGATCAGCGGTATGTCCCCGTTTGTCACATACCTGGCATATTGTCAATGACGGGGCTTCACTGGTGGGCTTGTTGCTATTAGTAGGAGGAAAAATGTTAAAGCATTTATCGGCGGAATGACCAGTCCTCTTGCACACCTGGCAAACGGGCGGGTTCTTTATTTCGTTTCCGTACGATTGGTCGCTGACTACCTGCGCGTGAGCCGTCTCCTTCCTTACGCACTCCTTGGCGACGTGTCCCTTCTTCTCACACAACTGGCAGGCCGGTTCCTCGCTTACTACTACATGCACACCGCGCCGCCCCTCGGTTTTATTACCTCGGGCGTTAGGTGCCTCTGGACTGGTTCCTCTCAAAATTGCTTGTGAAGCTAAATTCTTCTCGACTTGTACTGCTTGGCTAATTAATGAATCAAGATCATCGTTTGGAATTAATCTTTGTTCAATTTCGGGTTTTAATCCGTGTAAGAAACACGTGGGTAGGCTTTTCCCGGTATTTTCAATAAATGCCGCTGTTAATGGATGATTGATATTTCCTTCATAGTTCTCGAGGATTGCCTTTCCCAGATCTATTATGCGATTCGAATAGGTTATTACTGACACCTTTTCAAGTTGATATATTGATCCTAGTTCCCCTTGCAGTTGATAAATGTTTCGTTTAGGCGCGTAGATTTCCTTTAGGAATCGTTCCAATTCGCAAATATTTTCAAACTGTTTTTCTTGTATTGTCCTGCGTGGTTCTCCGATTATTTTTATTCGCACGGCCTTCACTAGGTTTTGCTCAGCTCCTGGTCCCATCATAGCTAAAGCTTCCCTGCATCCTTGAATGAACAACCCGAGTGACATGGTGTGCCCGTCGTAATTAGGGATTACCGCTAAAGCATCCCTCAGGGAAAGAGTTTGGTTGTATAGTCCCATTTTGGTACTCGGTTTTTCGATTTCTTCAATTACTACTGTTTTTACTTCTGTTTCCGGTTTTGTGTTTGTATTTTTATTCGTATTTTCGCTAGGGTAATCTTTAGAACACCCAGGAGCGGGTTCTTTATTTTTAAAGTATAGGGCTATATTTTCCAATAAATTTCTAGGTATTATTTTCGGTTTCTTCAATATTGACTTTACTATTGTGTTTTGTTTTGTGGTATTCCTCGGGGTGTCGGGGAGAGCAGTTTTATATTCAGTAGCTTCGAGAGGTGTCGAAGTGCTTAACGGTGTCCCGTATACCTCAGGCGGGGTGTTCGTAGGTGCGGGCTTGCCGGTTGACGGACCCGCTTGAGCGGAGATCTCTTTACCTGCCTCGGCGCGTGCCACCTTCGGTGCCTCTAAAAGATTTTTCGTGCGGTTGGGGATTGTGGGCCTCTGCCCTGTACTATCGCCTTCGCTACTAAAATCTCTCGATATGAGTAAATATTGGTTGGTCCCGTAATTGGGGTCTGGAATATATCCTACTACGGCCCAATTATTTGCGGGAGATTTATTTCCGTTATCTGAGAGTAAGTGTTCACCGAGCATATTGTGCTCTTGAGTTTCTACTAGTTCGGGAGTTCCTCCGGGGACACTGAGGAATATTTGTGTTTTATTTAGGTCTTCACTGTAGTATGATTTCCTATCGTCACTTTCCTCTATGGATTTAGTATTTTCCTCGTCGTCGTTTTTAGTTCTGTATGTTTTAACACCGTCCTCGGTTACTTCTGCAGATTGTAAGTTTTTGTCAGACTCGAAACTAAGTCTCACTACCTTTCCTCCCGTAGGTTTGTTAGTTTGTTCGTCTTCCGTAACTGTTTCTGTTGATTCGTCGGATTCCGATTCGGAATCTTTTCCCGTGTCGGGGCTTGTTGGGGGATCGGGAATGCTCCTGTCGGGGGGTTCTTCACCTGTTATCTCAGGGATCTCGTGGGTTCTGGTCACTGGATTAAGAGTATTGGCGTTGTCACCTGTTGTACGTCGACTCCGTTCGCAAGGATATTCTCTAATTATTTTATCATCTAATGAAATCATTGACCGAGTTCCGTACATTTATGATGATTTTATATATATATTTTTTTTTATTTCCGAAGTTTGCGAATGTAAATAAATTTGTCTTTTTTACAAGGCTTCGGTCTTTTTTTGTTGATTCTTTATTTAATTTGACATGCGCTTACACACCACCGAGTTATTATTTTAAATATTTTCCTTACCCACTCGCACCACATCTATAATTAGGACCGATTTTTATTCCTCAGTGTGTCTCTTCTATTTGTATAATTTTCTCCGGTTTGTTTTTTCTCTCGAATTATTCCTCTTCTTTTTTTTTTCTTTAATTGTAGTCGATGCGAACTATTTTATATTTGTTTTCGGTACTTAGTGGTTCCTCGCTTCGCACAATCGGGAGTTGTTTGATTGTTAATTTGCGTGTTGCCTCTGCTCTTCGGCGACGTTCTATTAACTTTTGAAAATGTTTTCGTTCTAATTTTCGGAGTAAGTCTTCTCTGTGTTTTAATGACTGTTTGTGATATGGTCTTTCCGTTCCGTTCGGAAAATAATACAAGGGCTGAGGGCCTCTCGATTTATTTGACTCGTTATTATTAATTTCAGAATTTGTAGTGGGTTTTTTATTAACTTTAGTCAATTCCGTAGAGTCGTTTGGGTTTATCGTTGAATGATAATCGAATTGCGTTAAATCTCCTTCTCTGCTGGTAATGTTTCCCTGATAATCTTTACTCAGTTTTTTTTTATTT
Organism: Pimpla rufipes; assembly: GCA_963932165.1. Lineage (NCBI taxonomy): Eukaryota > Metazoa > Arthropoda > Insecta > Hymenoptera > Ichneumonidae > Pimpla > Pimpla rufipes. The sequence continues at coordinate 7,577,864 of OZ010641.1, forward strand.
GCTCGTCCTCCGGACCTTCTCTTGCCCATTAGTGTGGTTTGGCAGATACAAAGAAAATTTATTTACACCTTTCCTCGTATTGTCGCAGTGTTCGAATCGCGTTTTTAAGTTTCGGTACAACTTCCACAGAGTCTCTCGTTATAGGATTCACAGGAGGTTTAAAGCCCTCGCCTCTTATGGCGCAGGTACTTGGACTGACGTTTGTAAAGACCACGTGAGGTCTCTCGTCCTTAAAAGGAGGGTATTTTGTTGAAGCCTCGCCTCGTATGGCGCAGGGTATTGAAGCAACGTTTTCAAGACTTTGTTCTGTGAAAAATTCTACTGTGCCTTTCGCTATGGCTTTACGAGAGTGTATGCCATCTCGGGTCGTATGGTGCAGACACCTAAGTTGAAAATAATATTGAGTTCACTCAATAAATTGCGTAATACCTCTTGTTTTACGATTTTTGATGTGTCACTTCCTAGCGGTGGATGTGAGTTTGAATTTCTTCTTTGATACGCGTATGTTTTTACCCCGTTTAAGTTTTATTATTATTATTATTATATAAATATACTATATATATATTTTTATATATATTTATTTAATTTATTGATGATATAATTGTTTCCCCCTATGTAAGCTTTGGGAGTTATTCAGTAATTACCGAAGGGCTGGTAAAGGTCATGGAGTGTTCGTCTGAGTGTATGAAGATAAGTAAGTTCAGTCCAAAAAAAAAGAAAATAATTCAAGTCTGTCAGGTCGAGGACGTCGTTGTGGCCAGGTAGAATACTCTTATTCTGTATTAAATTTTTGAGTTTACCACCCTTTTTAGGGATTTTTTCAATTGGGATCTCACTACTGAATTTCTTTTACTGTTGATTCTTCTCAAAGAGATTTTTTTCAGAAATTGTTCTTTTGTAATTATCTCGATAAGTTCTTGAGTAACTGCTTTTAACTCGGCAATGCGCATATAAAGTTCTACCAGGTTTTTCAATGTTTCCATTTAATTTTCAAATACTCAATTTTTAGTTTCTACAAATCGATTTGTTATTAATTGTTGTATGGTTCATATCTCTCAAATTATTTAAAGAAGCACTCTAATATCCCGGACGAGCCCCCAAAAATTTGTTACGTCAAAAGTGTCGTTGATTTTACTCGAACGCCAATTTTACACGCATTAGTGCGGTTCAGCGTGATTTACCCGTACTCTGGTCAAGGAGAATTGATCCTCGATATACCACCTCTGACGTAGTACACTAAACGCGCAAGCTCTTGTTTCGAGTCTAACCTTTCGGAAAATTACTCGGGGACGAGCTGCGAATGCTTCTCTAAAGGGAATTTGACGGAGATATGACGCGATGGCGAATTGAGACGAGGCGCGTTCTATGGTTTTATAATATAACTGAAAATTTCACTTACCCTTTTGTATTGCTGTGGACGATGAGGATGCAGATGGATGGGCACGTTCAAAAAGAAACTCGACACACCGAATTTAATGTACAAACGTCGAAATTTTATCCGTAAAACGTGGAAAAATGATAAACTGAATTCTCTCAATGGACAAATGTTAACGTAAGATAAACGAGTCGTCGCGCAAAGATCTCCGGTCGTATCGCACAAAATTCAAGGCTCTTGTGTACAAAAGTTCTCACAATCCGCAGCGCACAAAAATTATAAAAATCCGAAGAATACAAAGAAATGACCGAATCGAGTCCGAAACGTACAAAATTATAAAATTTCAGTTCGCTCAATAATTTCTTTAGTCCCCAGTTAGGACAAAGAATGCGATTATAGGTGGCAGAATCGTTTGCGAAGGATTGAATTCTTTTAAGTCCGCAGTCGGATGAAAATTCGATATTAAATTCGAACTGAATTTCTTAAGTCCGTGGTCGGATGAAAATTCGATATTAAATTCGAACTGAATTTCTTAAGTCCGTGGTCGGATGAAAATTCGATATTAAATTCGATCTGAATTTCTTAAGTCCGTGGTCGGATGAAAATTCGTTATAAAATTAGAATCTGAATTTTCTAAGTCCGCGGTGGTAATAAAATTCGATATTAAATTCGAGGTGAATTTTACTAAGTCCACGGTCGGACAGAAATTCGAAGTTAATTCAGAATCAAACTTTCGGACGTCGATCGGGCAGAGGTTCGATGTAGATAGAACTAATTTTCGGAGCGCACTGTCTGCCGTTCGGTGTTTTTTTGTCTTTTTATACTATTGCTCCTTTGTCTCACATAGACGAAATTTTTAAGTGGGGGTAGTAGCTAGGTGTGATTCAATCCACCACATCGCGGGCTAGGTGACGACGCGCCCATCGGGATTCGCTAGCCAGCTAGAAGATCGAGCGCCGGGGCCTTGTTGCCAGATTCTCACGGACTTTTGTCGATTTGTCGTGTGTTTTATGCTGATTAAGAAAGGATGGAGTATACCCGTTTTATTACGATCGCGAGGAGGATAGTGAGTGCCTACTACATTCTCGTTGCAGAGCGTTCGTTTCTGGAAGTCTGGCATACGCGCGAGGTAGACTCGCACCCAGGCATCGGACATACGAGAGGGACCGGAGATGCTGAGTCTCGAACCCCTCGTCGTCCGCGCGTAAGCTCGCTCGCAGTGTTTCCGTATTCCCCGAAATCTCATAGGTGCTCGCAGGTGGTGTACGCTTCCTACGCATTTTTTTTCTGATGTGGACATGTCACATCTCCCTGTTCGGGCGCGCTCTTATCTTAACTGATGTGGAAATGATCGAAGTTTTTAAATACGTTTTTTGTTCCATTGTTAATTCGTTCCTCCGTGAATGTAGATTTTGTTCGTTGCGTTAACAAATAAATTCGAGGAAATTTTTCCGCGTGTTTTGACTGGTCTTGGTGTCTGATCGAAGATGAATTCTCAATAATACAATGAGGTCACTATGACTTTTACGACAGAGGTTTTACAGACTCTGACTCTCGTACGTTGAAGACTCACCCTGGTACATTATTTCGGATGAAAATTACTGTTGCTTTTATATATTTTTTCAAATCCCTATTTTGCGCAATGCATGTCCGTTTCCCTTAATTGTTCCCAAGATTTATATAACGTTGTTATATTGTTTAAACGTCAAAACTGTATTTTATAGTTAATTAATTCCTTCACCTTTCTATGTTAATAAAGTATCCTTGCGAATTCTACAATTCTTAGGCTTATTTTGTTATTTCAAACATTTTCTTGTATGTTTCGATAATATATATATATATACATATATTTCTGTTTAATCTTTTATTTTGTGGGACGGACGTCTTTTGAATTCCAAAGTTTATCTTGAATTGTTGGTTACTTTAGTTCGTTTCCCTTCTTTTGTTCATTATTTATTGTTTTCATTTATATTTTCGAGAAAGGCGGGAAAAATACTATAATTCACTCATCAAATTATTATTTGTTAGAATTGAACTCGTAGTCCTTTTGATGCGAGAAAGACATAGTGTCGGCTTCGGTGGGACGGAGAGCGTCTTCGCGGTGCCCCAGCATTTTTGTACTCTCAAGATCTAGTAGATTTCTTTTATTTTTACTGACACCCGGTGGTTTTCGGCTGTAACGGGCGATCGAGCATCGATCGGAGGCGAGGTGTCGCGCGGGCCTTGGACTGACGGTCGATAACCGTTGCGCTCGCTTGACACTAGTTTTGTCTATCGCCGCTCACTCGAGTGGCGTCAGCGACATTTCTAGAAAGGCCTGAGATTTGGGAAATCGGGCACTGTTGTACCATCTTCCGCACTCTTTTACCTCAACTGACCCACCGGTATCTGTGTCTAGATATAGTAACTGCGGGATCTACCAAGATCGTTTCCTCCGTCTCCACTAGTCGGGTAATTTTCTCTGCCTAAGATTTCAACAGGTCTACAGTCAAATTATTGACTCCATCGGTCAAAATAAAATGAAGTTACGGCCTGACGTAACAACATAGTGAGGAATATAATATTTAGGATAAAATTAGATAATAATAGAGTATTAAAACGTATACTTCACGACCAAGATTCTATTAAGTAAACTCTGAATCGGACATAGATTAATTTTACCAATAACGTAATTTAAAAATTTCTGTTTTTCTGGATATAAATTTTATGATACGCCGGCATTCTAATGAACAACAAATTCCTGTGGAATCTTCGTAAATGTACGTCTTGTTCATACGAGCCTCGATAGGTGTACCAATCAAGGGTAGGCCCGTTCCAGCTTCTCAGTATCCATCGCAATTAACTGGAACCATGATCACAAAAATTTCGACTATAAAGCATCCGCTTCGCCGTCCTAGCGTCAGTCTCCATCTCCTTGTACTTGTGGCAGCATCAGTATGGAATTCTTTAAGAAACTGATGATTGCTATCGGTGTGACTACGGCTTCGAGAAAGAAACTTGATTTTATTGCTGACCTTCCAGTTGAGGTCGCTCAGCATCTACTTCGAATGTTGGACACTCCTTCGCCGATCAACGCATCTAGTGTATCTCGAAGTTGGTTTTCGTTGTTCAAAAGTGACAAACGATTGAGGCAATCCATTAGACATTATTTACGGAACAAGAGACTCGAAATGATATAGTTAATGGATACTTCGCGTAAATCACGCAGACCGCCCAAGGAAATTTATACAAACCAAAAAATGAACTCAACAATAACTCGTCGTACGCTCATGGCACCAAAAAGCTACATTTTTTCAAAAACGTCCAAGTCAACGCAGATGACATGTCATATTGTCGCACCTAAGAAACTGGAGAATACTTTGATGAAAGTTCGAATAACGAGAAGTGCTGCTACGCTTCGATTGATGTAAAGAGCATAGCTATTTTTCTAGGTATGAAATTTAAAATATCATGAATTAAAAATGACTAGGACGGCTTTTTGCAGTCTACATTTAATATATAATTTTGACAAGTTCCATAAGGTAATTAGTATTAATCGATAACAACGTTCTTTCGCGAATGTTGTAAAGATCATGACATAGAGAGGAATATAATATTTAGAATAAAATTAGATAATAATAGAGTATTAAAACGTATACTTCACGACCAAGATTCTATAAAGTAAACTCTAAATCGGACATAGATTAATTTTACCAATAACGTAATTTAAAAATTTCTGTTTTTCTGTATATAAATTTTATGATACGCCGGCATTCTAATGAACAACAAATTCCTGTGGAATCATCGTATATGTACGTCTTGTTCATACGGGCCTCGATAGGTGTACCAATCAAGGGTAGGTCCGTTCCAGCTTATGAGTATCCGTCGCAATCAACTGGAACCATGATCACAAATATTTCGACTATAAAGCATCCGCTCCGCCGTCCAAGCGTCAGTCTCCATCTCCTTGTACTTGTGACAGCATCAGTATGGAATTCTTTAAGAAACTGATGATTGCTATCGGTGTGACTACGGCTTCGAGAAAGAAACTTGATTTTATTGCTGACCTTCCAGTTGAGGTCGCTCAGCATCTTCTTTGAATGTTGGACACTCCTTCACTGATCAACGCATCTAGTGTATCTCAACGTTGGTTTTCGTTGTGCAAGAGTGATAAACGATTGAGACAATCCATTAGACATCATTTACGGAACAAGAAACTCGAAATGTTACAGTTAATGGGTACTTCGCGTAAATCACGCAGACCGCCCAAGGAAATTTATACAAACCAAAAAATGAACTCACGAATAACACGTCGTACGCACATGGCACCAAAAAGCTACACTTTTTCGAAAACTTCCAGGTCAACGCAGATGACATGTCAAATTGACGCACCTAAGAAACTGGAGAATACTTTCATGAAAGTTCGAATAACGAGAAGTGCTGCTACGCTTCGATTGATGAAAAGAGCATAGCTATTTTTCTAGATATGAACTTAAAAATATCATCAATTAAAAATGACTGGGACGGCATTTTGCAGTCTACATTTAACATATAATTTTGACAAGTAGCATAAGGCAATTAGTATTAATCGATAACAACGTTCTTTCGCGAATGTTTTAAAGATCATGACATTGTGAGGAATATAATATTTAGGATAAAATTAGATAATAATAGAGTATTAAAACGTATACTTCACGACCAAAATTCTATTAAGTAAACTCTGAATCGGACATAGATTAATTTTACCAATAACGTAATTTAAACATTTCTGTTTTTCAGTATATAAATCTTATGATACGCCGGCATTCTAATGAACAACAAATTCCTGTGGAATCATCGTATATGTACGTCTTGTTCATACGGGCCTCGATAGGTGTACCAATCAAGGGTAGGTCCGTTCCAGCTTATGAGTATCCGTCGCAATCAACTGGAACCATGATCACAAATATTTCGACTATAAAGCATCCGCTCCGCCGTCCAAGCGTCAGTCTCCATCTCCTTGTACTTGTGACAGCATCAGTATGGAATTCTTTAAGAAACTGATGATTGCTATCGGTGTGACTACGGCTTCGAGAAAGAAACTTGATTTTATTGCTGACCTTCCAGTTGAGGTCGCTCAGCATCTTCTTTGAATGTTGGACACTCCTTCACTGATCAACGCATCTAGTGTATCTCAACGTTGGTTTTCGTTGTGCAAGAGTGATAAACGATTGAGACAATCCATTAGACATCATTTACGGAACAAGCAACTCGAAATGTTACAGTTAATGGATACTTCGCGTAAATCACGCAGACCGCCCAAGGAAATTTATACAAACCAAAAAATGAACTCACGAATAACACGTCGTACGCACATGGCACCAAAAAGCTACACTTTGTCGAAAACGCCCAGGTCAACGCAGATGACATGTCAAATTGACGCACCTAAGAAACTGGAGAATACTTTGATGAAAGTTCGAATAACGAGAAGTGCTACTACGCTTCGATTGATGTAAAGAGCATAGCTATTTTTCTAGGTATGAACTTTAAGATATCATTAATTAAAAATGACTAGGACGGCTTTTTGCAGTCTACATTTAATATGTAATTTTGACAAGTACCCTAAGGTAATTAATATTAATCGATAACAACTTTCTTTCGCGAATGTCGTAAAGATCATGACACAGAGAGGAATATAATATTTAGGATAAAATTAGATAATAATAGAGTATTAAAACGTATACTTCACGACCAAGATTCTATTAAGTAAACTCTGAATCGGACATAGATTAATTTTACCAATAACGTAATTTAAACATTTCTGTTTTTCAGTATATAAATTTTATGATACGCCGGCATTCTAATGAACAACAAATTCCTGTGGAATCATCGTATATGTACGTCTTGTTCATACGGGCCTCGATAGGTGTACCAATCAAGGGTTGGCCCGTTCCAGCTTCTGAGTATCCATCGCAATCAACTGGAACCATGATCACAAAAATTTCGACTATAAAGCATCCGCTTCGCCGTCCTAGCGTCAGTCTCCATCTCCTTGTACTTGTAGCAGCATCAGTATGGAATTCTTTAAGAAACTGATGATTGCTATCGGTGTGACTACGGCTTCGAGTCAGAAAGTTGATTTTATTGCTGACCTTCCTGTTGAGGTCGCTCAGCATCTACTTCGAATGTTGGACACTCCTTCACTGATCAACGCATCTACTGTATCTCGACGTTGGTTTTCGTTGTGCAAGAGTGATAAACGATTGAGACAATCCATTAGACATCATTTACGGAACAAGAAACTCGAAATGTTACAGTTAATGGGTACTTCGCGTAAATCACGCAGACCGCCCAAGGAAATTTATACAAACCAAAAAATGAACTCACGAATAACACGTCGTACGCACATGGCACCAAAAAGCTACACTTTTTCGAAAACTTCCAGGTCAACGCAGATGACATGTCAAATTGACGCACCTAAGAAACTGGAGAATACTTTCATGAAAGTTCGAATAACGAGAAGTGCTGCTACGCTTCGATTGATGAAAAGAGCATAGCTATTTTTCTAGGTATGAACTTAAAAATATCATCAATTAAAAATGACTAGGACGGCATTTTGCAGTCTACATTTAACATATAATTTTGACAAGTAGCATAAGGCAATTAGTATTAATCGATAACAACGTTCTTTCGCGAATGTTTTAAAGATCATGGCATAGTGAGGAATATAATATTTAGGATATAATTAGATAATAATAGAGTATTAAAACGTATACTTCACGACCAAGATTCTATTAAGTAAACTCTGAATCGGACATAGATTAATTTTACCAATAACGTAATTTGAAAATTTCTGTTTTTCAGTATATAAATTTTATTATACGCCGTCATTCTAATGAACAACAAATTCCTGTGGAATCATCGTATATGTACGTCTTGTTCATACGGGCCTCGATAGGTGTACCAATCAAGGGTAGGCCCGTTCCAGCTTCTGAGTATCCGTCGCAATCAACTGGAACCATGATCACAAAAATTTCGACTATAAAGCATCCGCTTCGCCGTCCAAGCGTCAGTCTCCATCTCCTTGTACTTGTGGCAGCATCAGTATGGAATTCTTTAAGAAACTGATGATTGCTGTCGGTGTACTACGGCTTCGAGTCAGAAAGTTGATTTTATTGCTGACCTTCCTGTTGTGGTCGCTCAGCATCTATTTCGAATGTTGGACACTCCTTCACTGATCAACGCATCTAGTGTATCTCAACGTTGGTTTTCGTTGTGTAAGAGTGATAAAGGATTGAGGTAATCCTTTACGGACATCATTTACTCTTGGACGGCGTAGCGGATGCTTTATAGTCGAAATTTTTGTGATCATGGTTCCAGTTGATTGCGACGGATACTCAGAAGCTGGAACGGACCTACCCTTGATTGGTACACCTATCGAGGCCCGTATGAACAAGACGTACATATACGATGATTCCATAGGAATTTGTTGTTCATTAGAATGCCGGCGTATCATAAAATTTATATACTGAAAAACAGAAATTTTTAAATTACGTTATTGGTAAAATTAATCTATGTCCGATTCAGAGTTTACTTAATAGAATCTTGGTCATGAAGTATACGTTTTAATACTCTATTATTATCTAATTTTATCCTAAATATTATATTCCTCACTATGTCATGATCTTTACAACATTCGCGAAAGAACGTTGTTATCGATTAATACTAATTACCTTAGGTACTTGTCAAAATTATATGTTAAATGTAGACTGCAAAAAGCCGTCCTAGTCATTTTTAATTGATGTGTAACGAGTCCCTGTTTTCTCCTTATTTTTCCTCTCCTGATCACTCTCTGTACCGCCGACCCACTTACGCACTCCAGAGTTCAATGTTCCCTAACGCGCGGCCCAGCCCGTCGCGCATATCTAATCACCGCCGTTTCCCAAAACGCAGTTATCCACAGCTGCATTCCATCCGGTCACTTGCGCAACCTACGTGACTATTTATCCAAATTCCTCTTCTACGGCCCTTTTTATTACCGCTCTCCCACAGATAACTTCTTAAGGCGCAATTGGCTAGTTCATTGCCCTCCGCGGAATCCGGTCACATGTGTGCCTGTTTTCCCGTCGAACTTTCCAGACTCTTCCCCAAAATCCCTCCCCACTATCATCATTTTCCCACAGTTCACTCCCATATAAGCGCCTCCCGCGTTACCTCTTTAGTCAGTAATCATCGAAACTCTGCGCGACGCTGTAACGCTGCCAGATTTTGTACACGAATAAAGTCTTTGTGGATCACCCGTAGTGTCTACCTCGTTTCGCCCTTCCAAATACCGCGCTTCGTAGCCGAGTTGGCCATCCCTGCCTAAAAATCCCGCTGTTTCTCCCTCCGCGACGTCACAGATGATATTTTAAAGTTCATACCTAGAAAAATAGCTATGCTCTTTACATCAATCGAAGCGTAGCAGCACTTCTCGTTATTCGAACTTTCATGAAAGTATTCTCCAGTTTCTTAGGTGCGTCAATTTGACATGTCATCTGCGTTGACCTGGAAGTTTTCGAAAAAGTGTAGCTTTTTGGTGCCATGTGCGTACGACGTGTTATTCGTGAGTTCATTTTTTGGTTTGTATAAATTTCCTTGGGCGGTCTGCGTGATTTACGCGAAGTATCCATTAACTGTATCATTTCGAGTCTCTTGTTCCGTAAATAATGTCTAATGGATTGCCTCAATCGTTTGTCACTTTTGCACAACGAAAACCAACGTCGAGATACACTAGATGCGTTGTTCATTAGAATGCCGGCGTATCATAAAATTTATATACTGAAAAACGGATAAAGTTTTTCGGTCATTTACGTGACATGTGCAACACAATGGTCGCCCCCGCTTTGTACCAAAAAAACAAAAAGAAAACCCTTTTCGGTGGCTGTGGGGTTGTAAAATACGCATCATCCGTCACATTTGACTTTCTCTTTTGACCCTCGCACTAAGTGGCAACGCCTGTTCATCCCTACTTCTTAGAATATTTGTTTTAAATGCTCCTTTAACTTCTCGTTGGTACGTGCTACGACGTGCTACATCCCCTTCTACTTCTTTTTTCAAAATTACGCCCACACTTACCATAATATAAATACTCCCGATAAATCTGGTGAGTTTATTCTGACACGAACGTTGCAACAGTTTACCCCGTAAACCAGCGTTTAAACATGCAAATAAAAATGCAGAACTCCGTGATCAACGAGTCCAACGCATCGTCATCGGCTAAACGCTCTCGTGAGCCAAAGTGCGTTGTAACGTGGTGGGGGTAAGATTCCCCGTTACAATTGGCTGTCGCGATTGACGTCAAGCCTTCCCGTCCGCTGTCGAACCTCCCCGGGACCGTTAATTTTAGGTTAGAATTAAACTAGGTGTAGATTTATTGTTTTTTTTTGTCGTTTCTCGGATATGATTGTATTTTTTTTGTAATTACGCCCCCCTCACTGGCCCACTGAAAATTTAGCTTCTCGCCTCCGGGAAAATTGAGTCGCCCCTCGAGACCTCCAGTTAGAATGACGTCACGCCACCGTGACGGGTACCGGCCTCTCGGACTGGAGGAATCCGGGAGGTCTTAGTCAGCGCCTCACCGATCGGAGGGAGTGGATGCCCACGACCGGGTAACCTCACGGCGAGATCATCCACCTCATCGTGGGAGTCAGCTGAGGCGGGGAGCCATGGACGCCCGCATCTGACGGGCCTCATCGGTTGCCCCGTCCACCAATAGGGCACAGTTCCGGGCACGTTAGATGTCCGGACTGTTGCCTGGTATCAGTGGCAAAATTAAATGCCCCGGAGCAGCCCCGAGACGCCAACGGAATCGTCGCCGTCCACCGGGCGACCGCGCGGGAAAAATTTGGGACAATTTTTGGAGTGGCCCATGGTCCTTTTCCGGTTCACCCCGAGAAGCGGCGCCTCCAACACCCTGGCCGCTCACGGGACCCCGCGACGGCGAGAGCAAGCTCTGACAGCGGAATTGTCGTCAGCACGGGCTGAGGCGGGGCCTCAATTTAGCTGTCGGCGGTGCACTGTTTCTCTGGTTCGGAGTCCCAGCTGTCCGAATGACCCGGTAGTGCGTACAGTCAAGAGCACTCGGGTCACGCTGTCGAGAACGTGGCACCGCGGACACATTTTCGGAGAGAAGGAGAGAAGAGGAGTAAGGAGTCCAGGAGGTCCGAGAGGGGAGCGACGACAGCGCGATATCGACAGCGACGATCGGCACGCGCCGGTAAAATTCGGCAATTTACCCCGGGGAGTGGATTAGTCTCGGAGCTGGACAGATCGAGAGCGATCGACAGCACTCTTCGTGACGAGCAGTGATCGACAGCGGACGTGGATTCGTTATTGTGGAAATTCAGCGCTATCGGACCCGATTGGTATTCAGCCGCCACTTCCCGGAGAGAAAGAGAGAGACGTGAACTGAGGAATAAGCCAGTGCCAGTGAGGGTAGTAAGTACCCGGCAGTCGGGAGAATTTGTACCCCCTTTTTGTTACCGGAAAAATTAATGTTAAATTGATAAGAAATAATTGAAAGTTGTTAAGGCCCCGGGAGAGAGTCTGCTCTCGCGAAGGGTCCACTCTCTAGCTTTTACGTTTGTAGGATCCTAGTTAGATTAAGCGATCTTTTCCTTAGTACGCGCTGTCGCCCACCGAGAGAAATATAGTCATAGCGAAAATCAGCCGACCCCTCTTTACGCCATAACCCCGACAGCACAGTATGACCCCTTTCGCCATATACGAAATTTGAGTTAAGTAAGTAACGATTCGTGTCAAAATTAAGCCGAACCCCCCACCCCTCAACTCGCAATAATCCGGTCCGTTTTTCTCCCCTCTTTGCTGATTATAATCGTGGTAGACGTCGCGCGTCCTCCCTAGTTAATGTAGAATTTATTATAATAATTGCGCAGTTTTCATTATTTATTTATTTAATTGAATTACTTATTATACCTGCCATTTGAAGCTCGTGTTTCATAATTCGTCGCTTACGATAGCGCTGGTAACCGCGCGAACAACCTTAGGTTGGCGGAAGTAATCGTTTAGTCCGAGTAGAGCGGCCGGTAAAAATCGGTGGACGTAGCCGAGTCCGCTGGAAGTTCGCGCTGTCGTGCCGGGGATAGATTTCCCAGGGAACGCCCGGTTCTCATTGGTATTGCCACCCAAAGCCGAGTCCAGAAGGAGAAGTACGTTGCGCCGTCGCCTATTCTTGTGTTACCGTTATCCGTCGTTAGTTGTCTAATTCGAGCGTTGGGTTAAGAAACTCAGCTCAGCCAGTTGGTATTCAGCTCAAGTAATTAAGTAAAGTTTAAGTAATAGCATTCGAAGCCGCTCGTAATACGAAACGTTTGCCGAAAAATTTAACGGCCCGCGCGTAAGCTGTTGTCGTGGCTAATAGTTTGTTATCATTTGTCTTTTCCTTTTGTTTTTTTTTCTCCTCGGGAGAATGTTATAGCGGTGATTTCGCTCCGCTACCCCGATTCAATAAACCGGCTTTATATTTTAATTGAGACTGTTTCTTTTATTTTGCGTAATTTAATTCTATTGGTTGTCGTGATTTACTCCCCTTCCCCAGAAATTCGGAACCCTGAGCTAGCGGGTTATTGCCGCCACTCCTGTTCCCGCGTTTTCCCTAAATCGAGCTAGAGCCGAGTCGCATCGGTAAAAATTTTCTAAGGGTCACACGCGTGGTGTCTGGCGCCCGGGAAGACCGCGGGGAGTAGGGGGCGAAGGCGACCGGAAGGATTGGGTAAGCCCTCGGTTACAGCGTGAAAACAAGAAAACCCGCAACACCGTTACTGCTGGCGACTATATATAGTCTCAACGCATCGCAGAGCAAAATGGTGTCGATTGGCATCAACTTTACGGACGAGCTGGAGGATGCCACGCCGATTGTAACGTTCTATGGACGAACGGGTTATGCAATCACCATGAACAAGGATGAGTGGGCGTCGTTCAAGAACGAGATGATTGCAATCGACTCTTGGTTCGACGAAGCCTTACAATATTTGGATCTTACGTTGAAGCCATTCGGACAGAAGAAAATTTCATGCACTAAGACGCACAAGAAAAAATCAATTCTTCTCGAAAATGCGGAAGACGAGCTGCAGCCAAAGAAACCAAGACACCCGAATTCATCCGCAGTCGTCTTTCAAAAAACGACGTACGAAGGGCTCAAAAATCTCGTACCACTCATCGACCACCAGCTCCACACACTTCGCAGCGAGGCATCACTACTCACAGGCTGCGTAGAATCGCTTCTACAGGCTGTACGCGGGGTGGCTACAGAAGAAGAGTGGGTCTCTTCAAAGGACAACGATGACAAAATTCGAAATGGTTGTTTTGAATACGCGCAGAGAAACGAATTCTTCGACAACGCTGAAGGTGGAGGTTGGCAATATTATAACGACCCGCAAAATATGATTCACCGCAGAAACCAACTGTTCATCACCGAGCTCGTCTGTCAACATTTTCAATATACATATAAAGAGAAAATTCTTCACGCGTTAAGAAAAATTCGATACTCCGATGTTCATATATTTTTAAACGTTAAGAAAAATGTATGCATAGATTTAAGAATGAATTGAAATTTTTTTTACGCCAAACTTCGCGAGACGCTTTAATATTATTTCCCTGCCTACATTGTAATTAACATAGCGCGAGACGCCCATTCATGTAGAGGTAGTTCTTGATTTCCAGGGACGTCCGAATGAATGCGTACTGGGCCTTAATTAACCATTTTTTAAGGGTAGTAATTGGTTCCCAGGGACGTACAAATGGACGCATACTGGGCATTAATGAATCAATTTTTGTTTCAGGGTAGTGATTGGTTCCCAGGGAGGTTTGAATGGACCCGTACTGGGCCTTAATCACCGCGAGAGCATAGGAACGTCCGAAAGGATGCGTACTAACATCATAGCGGGAGTGTCAATTCTATTTCAGATTCACCATATATTTTACCACAGACTTGATTTGAAACTTACGCGGCAATAGCGGAAAATACAACCATGAATATTGATTCGCAGGAAGTACTGTCGGAGGCTTGAAATCGCGCCACGCTCAAAGTCCGTCCAAACACCTCGGAGATTGTCCCTCAACGGTGGGCAGGCGAGTATGAGGAACTCCCTGATCGCGTCGTATATCGCTTTTGTTCGCCTCTCGCACAGGACAGAGACTACGGTATCCCTGCAATAAAGCATACGCATTATAATGCTTGATGATATCTTGGTACAGTTTCGTATCTGAAAAATATTAGAAAGATTTACCAACCTTGTCGGCCGCCCGGATAAATATGATCCACGGTTGTATTGCCTGCGGTCTTCTCGGTACAACCTAAGAAAATGTACATATTAATTCGGGGGTATCTCAGCAGTACCAGCCGGAGGTAGTACGAGATGTCTGTGGTATAAGTGCGACGAGTGCGACCAACTTCTCAATCTGCGTGTAATGGTATTCTTTAGTTATTCCTGTTTTTGTTTCTGTGTCTGGTTCCGCGTTCGTGTTTTTATCTGTGTTCTCGTTAGGGAGATCTTTAGAACACCCGGGAGCGCGTTCCTTATTTCGGAAAAAATGGGATAGACTTTCTAATAGATTCCCTGGTACGATTTTCGGTCTTTTCAATATTGACTTTACTACGTGTTTTGCTTCGTTGTATTCTTCGGGGTGTCGGGGCGAGCAGTTTTATATTCGGTAGCTTCGAGAGGTGTTGACGTGCTTAATGGTGTTCCAAATAATCCAGGCGGGGTGTTCGGGAGTGCAAGATTTTCGGTTGACGGGCCCGCGCGACCGGAGGGATTTTTACCTGCTTCGGCGCGTGCCACTTTTAGTGACTCGAGAGGAGCTTCCGAGCGGCTGGGGACCGCGGGCGGTCTCTCTGTTGCTTCACCTCCGTTACTAAGATCGCTGAATACAGAGTATCGCTGATTTTACTAAGTATTATAATATCCAATATTATTGGATATAATATCGGTTGGTTCCGTGAATGGGGTCCGGAATATAGCCTACTAAGGCCCAATTATTCCCAGGGGATTTATTTTCTGTATTCGAGGGTATTTGTCCGCCGACCCTAATGTGTTCTTGTGTCTCTATTATTTCGGAAGTCTCTTCGGGCAATCTGAGGAAAACTTTTGTTTTATTCAAATCTTCACCGTCAACTGATTTTGTGTCGTCACTCTCGTCTACTGATTTCATATTTTCTCCGTCGTCGGTTTCGATTCTATAAGTTTTCACACTGTCTTCGGTTATCTCTGCGGATTGTAAGTGTTTGTCCGATTTGAAACTAATTCTCACTGTTTTTGCTTCCTCATAGAGGAAGCTTTGTTTTCGTGAAATTTTTTTTTTCGAGATTTTCATGTTAACATACTCAGAATCACCTAAAACGTCGAGAAAAGTGGTCTAGAAAATATGTCTGTATGTGGGTATGTGTGTGTGTGTGTATGTATGTATGGTCCAGGCACCGAACATTCAATTGTTCATAACTCAGGAATGGCATGATGGATCGAGCTAAAAATTGGCACGCAAGTAGAGTATTAAATCCTCCGTAATTTACATATTTAAAAAATTAAATATATCCATGTATACAAATTTTATCGAATTTTAAATTTTTCAAAAAAATGGCGTGATCGCTCTAACTTTCGTAAAAGTTCGACGATTCAGCTGTATACTTCATCATAAATAAAGACAAGTTCAATGTTGTTTGGTATTGAATTTCAGCGAAATCGGTAAAGCGGTTCCGGTTTTATAGAATTTTGAATTTTTCGACAAAAATAAATTTTGCTCTAAATCACGTCGAATCTCATCAAATGAACCAAAATATTCAACAGTAAAAAAATAACATACAGCGCTGCTACGTATAAAATTTGGTGACGATCGGTAAAGTCGTTCGGATTTTACGCTGTTATGAATTTTTTTTTAAATTAAGATTTTCGCTGTAACTTATGGAAAAGTTATTAAAGTAAGTCAAAACTTTGTATCTAATCAAAATGAGATGTAACGGTGTTTGTAACGGAGTTTTCTTTTGTTCAAATTCAAAAAAAGTTGCAAAGTAGAATTTTGCACACTGCTTCCTCATTAATTCCCCTTTTTCACAAAGCTTCCTCTATGAGGAAGCCAAAGTTAATAAATAAGCTTCTTCATAGAGGTGGCTTTGTGAAAAAGGGGAATTAATGAGGAAGCAGTGTGCAAAGTTCTACTTTGCAACTTTTTTCCTACTGTGAATTCGGGGATTTGTTCGTCTTCCGTAACTGTTTCTGTTGATTCGTCCGATTCTGATTCAGAGGTTTTCTCCATGTCAACGATTCTTGAGAGGTCAGGGGCTGTTTCTTCGAATGGTCTTTTACCTGTTGTCTCAGGGATTTCGTGGATTTCGGTCACTGTGTTAAGGGTATTATTATTGTCTCCTGTTGCACGTGGACTTCGTTCGCAGGGATAAGTACTCTATATTTTATCGACTAACGGGAGGTTTTCAGACCGAGTCCCGTGCATTTATAATCTTTTTATGAACGAGTTCTACGCATGTAATTATATTTGATTTTTTTATATGTTTTTGCTCTTTTCTTGTTGACCTTTGTTTTAATCTGACATGAATGTGCACACCACTGAATTATTATTCGAAATATGTTTCTTACCCAGACGCTCCATATTTACGGCTGGGAAAGAGTGTATCCCTTGCTATCTTTAACCTGTTATCGGGGAAATTGGACTGGCAGGTGTGCAGTAAGTCTCAGTGTATATCGTGTCGACGTTATCTTGGAGAAATTTACTATGAGTTTTCCACAGTCTGGGGTCTGAAGCCCACATGGATTATATAACTGGTGTTGTTGGTGTGGGGATGTCAATTGGAATCAACTTGTATTCTTTACGAACATAATCTTCTATTCTTCTTTCTTTTACTTTTAGTTTTCCGGAATAAATGAACTGAAGTTTTGCTAATTGATATTTTCTTCCACCACGACGTTTCCTTGCCATATGAGAAAAGGGGGTTGTGGTAGGAGACTAAGAGTGAAACCTATCCATTCACCTTCTTTAGCCGTGGGTAAAGGGTGTGGGATTTTTTAATTGGGTAGTGATAGGAGACTAGGTATGAAGCCTGTTCCTTCTCCCTACTCAGCCGTGGGTAACAGGGGTTTAAATTGGTAAATTTTCCTTTTCCAAATGTCAATTAGTGAATTGTACCATGTACCGCCACGACACGAAGTGTCGTGGCGGTACATGAAAGTCTAATTAATTTTTTGTTGTTAATGTGCGTATGTTTCTAAACGATATTTAGATTTGATTTCGTTGTTCTATTTCTTCTTAAAAAAAATTCCGTTGAAAGTTTCCGTTTTTCTTACGCAGTAACGAGATTTGTTCAATATTTATTCGAAGGATTGTGAAGGTTGTGGAATATACGTCTGAGTAAGTGGAGACAGTAAGTTCAGTTGATGAGAGAAGTACCTCAAGTCTGTTGGGTCTGGGGCGTCCATCTGGCCAGGTAGAATAATTTTACATTGTATTTGTTTTTGAGCTCAATATTTTCCTAAGGCTTCTTCTCGGTTGAGTTTTCGATACCGAGTTCTTTTTCCGGTTGATTTTTTTCAAAGAAAGTTTTTTCAAAAATTGTTCTTTTATAGTTATATCAATAAGTTATTGAGTGACGGTTTCTAATTCAACAATACGCATGTGAAGCTCTATTAGTTTTTCCAAAGTGTCCATGTAATATATTGAGTAAGTAGTAGAGTACCCGGCGTTTGTGCCAAACTCCCGTGGGTCATTTTGCCGCTAGGAGGCGCTGCTCCGTTCGCTCGTGGCGTTTGTGCCAAAGAGAGATACAGACGGTCGCTCGCTCCGTCTCTCCCCTCTCTCTCTATCGGGGTATGGGGGCCCGTGAGGCCCGTATAGCTTCGTACCCCCGCTCCTCAGGCGATCCACCCCAGCGGCGCGCTACCACCCACCGCCCACCACCGACCCAACTCAATTTTGCTTCCTCATAGAGGAAGCCTTGTTTTCGTGAAATATTTTTTTTTCGAGATTTTCATGTCAGTACACTCAGCATGGTCCAAAACGTCGAGAAAAGTGGTTTGTGCGAAATGTCTGTGTGTGTGTGTGTGTGTGTGTGTGTGTGTGTGTGTGTGTGTGTGTGTGTGTGTGTGTGTGTGTGTGTGTGTGTGTGTGTGTGTGTGTGTGTGTGTGTGTGTGTGTGTGTGTGTGTGTGTGTGTGTGTGTGTGTGTGTGTGTGTGTGCGTGTGTGTGTGCGTGTGCGTGTGCGTGTGCGTGTGCGTGTGCGTGTGCGTGTGCGTGTGCGTGTGCGTGTGCGTGTGCGTGTGCGTGTGCGTGTGCGTGTGTGTGTGTGTGTGTGTGTGTGTGTGTGTGTGTGTGTGTGTGTGTGTGTGTGTGTGTGTGTGTGTGTGCACGTTTTTTTGTTTACACGATAACTGCCGTAATTTTTTAAGAATGTTCTTCAAATTTGGCACGCACGTTCACTATCATAAAATACTGTATGGGATTGTAGTTGGCGCGAATCGGTTAGGAAATTCAGATTTTACAGCATTTTGAAAATTTGGCAAAAATCGTTTTCGCGCTATAACTTCCGCAAATTGAGAGATATCGGGATGAAATTTTGTACGACAATAGACCACCTTAAAACCATGACTTGCATCAAATTTGGCGAAAATCGGTAAAGCAGTTCTCATGTTATTGCAATTTCATTATTTTTTCAAATGTCTGTAAGTACTATAGCTCCTGTAAATTACGAGACATCCGACTGCAATTTCGAACATGTCATTATGTTCATTGATTATTAACGATGAGTTTCGTCGAGGAAACTGCCATTGTGTCGGTAAATTTGGATTTTGCTGCATGAAAAACAAAAAAAAGCCGGCACCCAAAAAAAAATCGGAAAAAAATTTTTGCAGAATTTTCTCAAATTTGATTCACGTATGGACAACCATGGATCACGTTTCGAGTACAAATTTGACGCGGATCTGAAAAGCCGTTCAAATTTTATGGCATTTAGAACATTTTGAAAAATCTCGTTATCACGCTGGATCATGCAAATTACAAGGTGCCGGCTTCTAATTTGGTCCACACAGTCACTATCATGAACCAAGGGTTGGGTACAAATTTGAGGGAAATCGGTTCGGTGGTTAAAATCTTACATTTTTATTTATTAAAAAAAACAGCCGAAAAAACCTGCAAAGTAGAACCTTGCAAATTGCTTCCTCAGTATTCTACACTTTTGACGATGCTTCCTCTATGAGGAAGCCAAAATTGATCAACATACTTCCTCATAGAGGTAGCATCGTTAAAAGTGTAGAATACTGAGGAAGCAATTTGCAAGGTTCTACTTTGCAGGTTTTTTTTTTGTTTTATTTTTTTTAATGAGTAACTAGAAAACAAACAAAAAATTGTTGCCGCGATAGTAGGTTGGAAGTGTTTCTACACAGGATTGGCAATAATGTTGAAATGTTTAAATTGAAATATGCATTTTTAGGCACTCACGTTTTGAAGAAACGCAGAAAGTGCCTATTGAATTCGCGCTCCACCGACTAAATTACGTTTTTATAGGAAAATGTTAATATAATTTCAATTTATTTACTTTTTTTACAGCAGATTTGTTAAACATAGTAAAATACATAATCTTGGTGTAACAGAATATAGAAATTTCATTACTAAATATGATTGGCTGCGTAGACTATATTTTGTGTTATTCGGACGTCCGTATCACTCAGGGGGTCTGGACTGAATGGACCGAACAAGTTGAAATTTGGAATATTTCTTAATCTGGCATTGTGAAGTATGCCCATGAAGTATGGAAATTATTTTGTGTTTTTATAGAGGTGTTTATTTCAAGAAAATTGGCATTTTGGAGTCTAAAATTGTGTCCGGCTCACATTCTTCGCAGTCAACAGATGAATTTGGCTGAAAATTGCTACATAATTCTGAATTACCTTAATTCTGAAACACTTTTTTTAGATTATTTTTCAGATCATTTTTTAATAGTGTTAACCTACCACGATACAGTATTTCAGGTCAAAATGTATGTACAGGTCTCAATCTTCGCAGTCGCAAGAACAATTTTTCTGAAACTTGCTGCGTACTCCTAATTTACTTTAACGAAAAGGTATTTTTATGAAATAGTTTTAACCTACCACAATATAGCTTTTCAGGTTGAGTCGTATATACAGGTATCAATCTTCGCAGTCGTCAGAACCATTTTTCTTATACTTGCTGCGTACTCCTAAATTAATTGAACGCAGAGGTACTTTTTAGAATAGTGTTAACATACCACGATACAATTTTTCAGGTTGCAATGTATGTATTGGTCACATTCTTCGCAGTCAATGGACCAATTTTTCTGAAACTTGCTGCGTACTCCTGATTTACTTTAACGCAGAGGTACTTTTAAAAACAATTTTAAACTACCACGATATAGATTTTCAGACCGAAATGTATGAAACGTTCTCAATCTTTACAGTCGTCAGAACAATTATTCTGATACTTGCTGCATACTAATAAATTACTTTGACGTAAAGGCACTTTTTTAGATTATTTTTGCTTCCTCTGTAGTGGCTTTTAGTCTTATTCTTCAAACCGCCCCACAAACTGCCAAGGTCCCTCGAGTTCTTCCCTTTTTACCCGGTCGCCAGGCGCTTTCGCGCCGGGAAGAACTCGCGCGCTGACAGGACCCGGCTGCTCTGGCCAGGCTAGCCGCAGCCGTCAATTTTGTAGAGTGGCGGGATGCGATGAGTTGACGATCTCGGAGAGGGTGAGAAATAATGTGTCAACCGGACAACGGTCAATCTGCGGGAGCTCACAAAAACGTTTATTAAACAGAACAAGTCAATAATGACGAAAATAATTCGAATAGAATCTCCCGCAATGCTGTCTCGCAGAAACGAAACACTTCTTCGTTTCTCGCAGTTTCGCCGGTCTACCGCTCGGCAACAAAATTCGCCCTCGCAAGGTCGCGAGCCACCGCGCACGACGCGGCCCTCGCCACACACACTCACACACACGCACACACACTCTCACACGCGCCGGGAGAGATAGCGGTCGCGTGGTTTTCCCCGGTCAAACTGCACAATTTCAACGGCCGAATGACTCGAAAAATAAAGCCGGGGGAAACTCGCGGATAAATTGTACAAACAAGAGAATTATTAAGTCGGTCGATCGCGCACCGCTTCTCTCCTCGCACACTGACTCGAATGCTATCGTCGCGGGATGCACAAAAAAAAACAAAGTATATTACGCTCTGATCCTCGGCGCGACGGCTCACTTCCCGCGACCGAACGACCGTTAGCGAGGTCGAACTCGCGCCCGAGTTTCCCGCAGGACCGCCCGGACGATCGGGCCTCTCCCGCTGCACCCGGCGCTGGCCCTTGTTCTCGTGAATTTTATCTCGGCGCGAAGGCCTCGAGGGCTCGTCGCCGAGATTTTGCGCTCGCGTGCACGGGCTTCAGCGACGTAGGGTGCTCGCAAGAGCCCCGTCGACACGGCCGTCTCGCGCGAAGGCGACGAGGGCGCGATGTCACGCACAATAAAATAACAAAAGGCGAAGAAAACCCGTGATACAAAACAATAAGAAAAGGCACTGACGCCTCGCGGCGAGGCTCACCCGTATCCCTTGTGGAAATCCCACACGTGTCTCTCGTTTGCGGGAGGCGTCGTTAGCGGCTGGATGTTCGTGCTCGCTCTCTCGTTTCTCTCTCGGTCTCCTCGATACACTCGCCGTTGTCGCTCGCTCGCCCGCTCTGCTTCACGCTCGACGGCTCCTCGGGAAGTGTCTCGATGTTGCCTCTCTCGCACGCTCGGGCAAGTGGCCCCCTCTCCGTCTCGTAGCGCTCTCCGGCAGGCAGGCGGCCAACTCTGCCGTGCCGTGCAGCGGTCCGGTCTCCCCAGGCGAGATCCCCCCGCGCCACAGTTGGCTGGCGTGGCGCGAGACTTAGACGGCGGCGGTCTCTCCGTCTGCGGCGGTGGCGGGCGATTCGAACCGCCGAGCGGTCAGCGGCGCAGCGGCGAGGCGACGGCGAGGCGACGGCGAGTCCCAGCATTGTCGCTCCCTCTCTTTCTCCCTCTCCCGCGTAGATCGTCGTCCGAGCTCGCCCCGGCGAAGGCGTCAGCGCCAAGAAGGCCCGTGAAGCGGGAAAGATAAATAAAACAGAATTAATAATCGTTATAAACGCTACCTATTTCCCTGCGGATCGGTCTAGGCGTCGTCGAGCGGGCGAGCAGAGCGGCGGTTGAACGCCACGGAGTTTTCCCGTGTTACACCTCATTGAGGAAGCTTTGTTTTCGAGAATTTTTTTTTTTCGAGATTATCATGTCAGTATGTTCAGAATCACCTAAAACGCCCAGAAAAATGGTTTAGAAAAAATGGCCGTATGTGTGCGTGCGTGCGTGCGTGCGTGCGTCAAATTTGGCATGCAAGTAGAATGGTAACTGCTCTTCAAGTGTTGTGATTTTTGAAAAAATGTATACATGAATACAGAATATATAGAATATTTAATTTTTCGAAAAAATGTCGTACACTCTCTAACTTTCGTAAAAAATCAACGACTCAGCTAAATAGTTCTTCATAACTAAAGACACTTTCAGTGGAGTTCGCTATTGCATTTCGACGAAATCGTTAAAGCGGTTCGGATTTGATTGAATTTTGAATTTTACGAAAAAAATGCATTTTGCCCTAAATCACGTTGAATATAAACAAATGAACTGAAAAGTTCTACTTGAAGCAAACAAATGAACTGAAATGATCGGTAAAGTTGTTGGGATTTTACGACATTTTGAATAAAAAAAATAGATTTCCGCTATTACTTTCACAAAAGTTAGGAAAGTAACACCAAAATTTGGAGATAATCGAAATGAGATGTAATGGTGTTTGTAACGCAGTTTTCTTTTGTTCGAACAAAAAAAAGGTGCAAAGTAGAACTTTGCACATTGCTTCCTTATTAATTTCTCTTTTTCACAAAGCTTCCTCTATGAGGAAGCCAAAGTTAATAAATAAGCTTCTGCATACAGGTGGCTTTGTGAAAAAGGGAAATTAATGAGGAACCAATGTGCAAACTTCTACTTTGCAGCTTTTTTAGATTATTTTTAAATTGTGTTAACCTATCACAATACAGTTTTTCAGGTCGCAATATATGTATATGTCTCAATCTTCGCAGTCAATAAAACAATTTTTCTGAAAGTTGCTGCGTACTCCTAAATGATTATATGGCATCGGTATTTTGTTAGGATTATTTTTAAAATCATATCTAAACCGTTCGGAGCGCGACGCGCGACGTTCAAATCATACGGAGCGCGAAGCACGACGTCCAAACCGTACGGAGCGCGAAGCGCGACGTCCAAACCGTTCGGAGCGCGAAGCGCGACGTTCAAACCATACGGAGCGCGAAGCGCGACGTCCAAACCATACGGAGCGCGAAGCGCGACGTCCAAGTGAGTGCCTTTTTCCGCAGGGTCATTTTCCGGGGGGCTTGGGGGGCAGAGACCCCCAATCGGGGGCTTGCAACCCGATAATAACAAGCAACCCTGCCCCCCGAAGGGGCGCCGGGTTGCTTGTTATTCTTAAATCTAAGTGTACATATTAATTATTATTTAAACCTAGGGTTACAATATTGTATATACTTGTGGCCACCAAGCATATTTTCCTTATAATTATTTTCAATTTTCTTATTTCTAGGTAATCGCCTTATTAATCGTTTGTAGAATTTTTCTGCAGTTCGATCGTTTTGTTTAAGATCGTCGACAAAAATTGATTCGAATCGGAGAAGGCTTCTGAAGCTATCAGCCTTATCGGTACATATATGGTACAAAAACATAAGACAGAAATGACCACACACAGACTGCAGAAAAGCTTTGCATTTGTTTGGTGTTCCATCTGTAGCTCGAACAATTTTTACGAAGTCGCTGAATATGATTCGGAATAAGCGGCGGCATGCCATAGCTGTCGAAATACACGCCATTTCCTCGTTCGTCAATGTGGATTGCGACCCAATGGCTTCTGCCCTGTGAGTGGTCATCGGTGTTGACAACTATTGCTGTCGGTCTCGTGAAATGAAGCGGGATACGGTCTGCTGCGAATACCCCTCGTGACACGTCTCGAGGAAGACCCTGCAAGGCTCGAGCAATCTGGCTGGTGTTAATCGGTTCCCGGTGATGCTGGTGAATGTATCTCTCCCGTAGAATTGAGCGATGTGATCAGCATGGGTGATGGAATGCGACTGGCTGTTGGTGGCACGTCTTGAAGAATCCATTCCTTAGCCCTTGCAGCCAGGTTGTAACTGCATTGTAAGCCTGGTCTTTTCATGAGACCGTGTTGCAAACAGCGTTGTGATTTAGCAGGTAGATCATTTATTGGTGGACAGCCGTACAGCTGAATATCCTCAGCTGTATCCTCAGCGATACCTCGCGAGTCGTTACACAGTGGAGATACAGAGCCTCGTGCTTTCCGTGAGTATAAACTCTTCCTGCGTAGCGAGCAATGTTTCTGAGGTTACTGTGCAGTTGATGCATATTAATATCTCCTTCGAACCATTCGAAACCGTGAATGAGTCTAGTCAGCATGTTATTTTTGTAACGTGCGACAACTGGGAGATCGGTGAAGAGGCACGGTGGAGCTATTGTCCAGTAAGCTGTATAATCTGCATCCACAGCTACGACTGATACTTCTTTTGGGATAAACTCTTCATCTTTGTCGACGAAGCCTTGAATTGTGATTACGAAATCCATGTTATTGGTATTTTACTGAGGACACTGACGGTTAAACTGCGTTCGAAGCTACTTCTCTCGTAGACTCGTCGATGTTAATTAGTGTAGTGTGTTCTATCTGTGCAGCTCTTAAAGAAAAATCTGTACTGGTGTTAAATGGAAGGGGGTTGCTGGGAGTGGCATTGGTAGAGGTGTGACGCAAAGTTTTTCACTTTACGACAGGAAAATTCCTGTTTCGGCTCCCTTTATACAAGACCGGATGATGATGATTTCTGACTCTGTAGTTCAGAAAGACGTCCAGCGATTTTCAGAAAATCTCCTGCTGTGAAAGGGTCCGAGTGGCACCAAGAGTCAGAAAAAAGGGTAAAAGGGAAAGCGGAAGCAAAAAAAAATTCATGAAAAAAAGGTCCATCAGGTACGTCTTCAAGGTTTACACCCCCATCGTTGACGGTAGTAAATATAAAGGCTGCACAAGACGCTCCAGCAGTTCGAAAACGATCTTTCAAGCGCTAACAGTTAGCATGAAAAAATCTACAGCGGAAAGGAAAGTTTGTGCCACCACCGCGTGTGCAAAAGTGATGCGACAAACGCTCCCAACGAGGTTGCAACCTAAACGTCGACAACGACGCCGACGCCAACAAATTAAAAGGCACGAAAAAAGGCGTTTACGCGACAAGGTATGTATAATTAGTTGATCTTCGTGTTGTAAACAATCTTTTGTAGAAATTAAAACCATTGACATTTCGCAGGCAACAATACAGCATTTATACGTGCTACTTCGTTTGTGGAATACTTCATGCGAATGCGTTCCTGTGGATGAAGATGTATCGTTGGAAGTATTCGATGAGACGGATGTGGATGCTCTTGCAGAGAGTCTCGGGGACAAGCTTGTAATTCGTTGAATAAATAAATATAAATCAACAAAATAATCTCGTGTTTACATATTTTATTTATTCATCATATACCATACAAACATTCTTAAAATATACAGGGTGATTCAGGATGTTTTTGTCAGCCGTTGAGGAATGGTAGTTTACCACCTCAGGAGTAAAGTTACTTAGCCGTTTTTCGAAATTCGCAATATTTATTTATTTATAAGCATTGCAAATTTGAAAAAATCGACCAATGGGAGCGACGGATCTTCGCGCCATGGCGGCGCGAGAACGCGAGGAATAAACTTGGCAACGTCGAACGGTGCACGGCTCCTGTCACGGGGAAATTCTGCTATCACGGCGATTCGAGCCAGTCGGTCGATGACGGCTCGTGTCAGCTGGTGGAATTTCGACGATGATCGAGTCAATCCGGGAGAAAGATGTGTGAGCTGAGAGCCGACAATTCGATATTTCGGAGCGATTCTCGCGATAAACGAGTGCATGACAGTGACCAAGCGTACGTGAAAGTTCAGTGCGACGGTGATCGTGGGGTTATGTGAGGGTTTATGTGAGGGGTTAGAGACGAGTTTTGTGAGATAAAAATGATTCATGTATCTGAAAAACTGGTATCTGAACGTGTAAAATAAATTTGAAAATCATAAAAATGTAAGTACCACGAGCGGTGTATGTCATTTAGTCCGGCTATTGGATCCTTCGTCTTTTCTTCATGATTGCTTGTCTTCGCTCTCTGTCGTTTCATCACGGATCGTTCTTGTCCGACTGCTTTGTCCTCGATAGGATAGTCATAAGGTTGTCAATTTCCAAACAAGTACGTGACTCAGACGGTAAAACACCAGCCCCGCCAATTCGACGTTTAATGCATCGTCACTTGGGGCGAGAAACCTAAGCTCGTACCTTCCGCTCGACTTACTCTCAACGTACGCTCAATTCGAAAAGTTCAATCGAGATATCCTGACGAAATTGATTAGCGTTCATTGTAGGTGAATTACCGTGATTGGTTCTCGTATGGGTTTGCATCGGATAAGTCGATCATACAAGCTGAGGTTGTAACTGTACAAGAGAATCCAGAATTCTGCACACTGGCAAACCTGCAACTACTAGAGCTTCATGTTTTTTGTTCATTCTGAATCGCTCTGCTTGCTCTCAACTTATGCTCAACTTACGTTCAACATACTCCCAACTTACAGGACAAGTCAAGTCAAAATGGAGAAATGAATCGTAGGGATCGTGATTAACTACAAAGACATTCGATGTAGGCGAATGATGGATTTATTTGTAGTATTGGGGGGTGACGGGTCAGAGGGTTCGTTAGATCAACGAATACTCCGTCAATGTGCCGACAGAATGACCGTGTTTCACGTCAAATGTGACTCAAACTTCACTAAATGCTTCGAATTTGATGCTGGCGGAATTGCAACCACGAAAGTGTAATTTGTACAGTGGCTTTGCATCACTCCACTTGATCTCAACTTTCCTTCAACTTAAGCTCAACTTACTCTGAACGTACGATAAACTCGAAAAATGCAATCTGGAGATCCTGCCCGACTTGAATAACATTAAATGTAGAAAAATTACCAACTTGTTCTCTTATGGAATTAGTTTGCGCAACGTGAGTAATAGAGACTCCGATTGTACAACGTGCTTTAGATTACTCCGCACTGGCGTACTTGCAAGTCCCCAAGCTTCATCCTTTTTGCTCGTTATGCATCGCTCTACGCTTACTCCCAACTTACGTTCAACATACCTTCATCTTAAAAGATAAATCATGCCAAACTGGAGAAATTCATTTTCAATTTAATGCCGGCAGTGTCGCGAACGTGAAAAGTGATTCAATAATGGTTTTGCATCGCTCTACTTGATCTCAACTTTCTCACAACTTACGCTCAACTTACCCTCAACGTACAATCAATTTGAAAAATTCAAAACTGGCGATTGTGCTTGACGCGATCAACAAGCATCGAAGGTTAATTATCGACTCTGATAGAATGAGTTTACACGTCAGCCGATTCAAACAAACAGAGGCGCTAACTACCGTACAAGATGCATCGGGATCTTGCACACCGGCAGATTTGCAAGTAACGGATCTTCATATTTTTCTTCATTCTCCACCGCTCAGCTTGGTCTTGACTTACGTTGTGACAGAATTTTTTTGAATCTTCTGTCCCCCGGTCTGCAGAGTTGCGAATCTGCAAGTTTTTAGCGTTCCTTCCGACCTCCGGTTGGTATTTTTCCGGTTTTAGGGTAATGTTACCTAAGATGTTATCTGACGGTCAATTATAGTGGTCAGTGCACCGAGATTACCGCGGTTCAGGGCCTAATTACTGTGCCACCCGGGATATCTCGGTGATAACGCTCAGGGTGTATCGGTAGGAGAGGATAAAGGACCGGTGAAATTCCGGCGCTCCACTGAGGAAGTGACGTCGGGGGAAAGATTGATTAAGTTTCAGGTACGTTTGGAAGGCCGCAGCGGAGGTGCCTACGACCACACCGACGCTCGGATTGCCCGGTCGTTTTTCGGTTCAGTTTTCCGTTATCTTTACGTTTACGTTTGTACAGACTCCCGCGTCACAAGGAGATTCCCTCGTTATCGATCATCACCACGATAGTTTGTCAAATATCGGTCAGTTTTGGTTACGTTTCCGGTATCTTTCGGTTATCTTTCGCTATCTTAGTCATCTTTGCGGATTTTCGGCGTCGCGACCGCCTTTAGGTTCGCTCGGACGCTCGCAGGTTCGCGCGCATCACCGCCGCAGCATCGCCGCGCGTCGCTGAGAGTGGGACCCCGGTTAGAGTGGGGCGCGCGGATCTCGCAGCCCTGCTGGGTGATGAGCCGCCGACCGGCGATCTCTGGTCGGCCAGCCTTCGGCCGGCAAGCAGCTCTCTCTTGTTCTCTGATGTTACCTCCTATTACCTAATGCTACCTAGTGTTACCGAATGTTACCTAAAATTACCTTTTTTGTGTTAGAATTACTTAGTGTTAGTTATGTCGTCGTATTACCTTTCTTTTAAGTTATCTATTAGTTTTATATTCCTCTATTTTCTCGGCGATACCTGTAATTAGTTTTCCGGCGTTCTTTTTGAGTTTAGTTATCTTCTCGGCGTCATCTTTAAGTTTCCCGGCGTTGTCCGGAATTATTTTCGAGTTCCTGTTTAATTTTAGATTACCGTTTCGCCCGGTACCAGTTAATTAGTGCAACGACTGGCGAACCCACGGTTTAATATCAGTGCAACGACTAGCGAACCCACGGTTTAATATCAGTGCAACGACTAGCGAACCCACGGTTTAATATTAGGGCAATTACCTTGCGTTCTCTGATTTGTTCGCGTTCGTTCTCTAGTGTTCTCTAATATATTCGTGCGCGTTCTCCGGTGTTCCCTAGTTAGTTCGTGCACGTTACCTTTTAGTTTACCGATTTATTAAGTGCGATGATTCGTTCTCTGATTTTCTGTTTTTCTTTTGTGGGTGACCACGACGCGACGCGCTCTCGCGCTACCTGGCCCCGGTTACCTCTATTTTGGTTTTAATAAGAATTCGCTTTCTTTTTCGTTTGAGATGTATTTTTCGTTTACGCATAATTTTGGAGCGTCAGTGTTATCTCGTTACCTCGTTCTCTCGGTTTTGTCGTTTCTGTTACGTGAAATTAGTGTAAAAGATTCCGGTATTTGATTAATAAACCGACCGAACTGTTTCAATATATTGCGTTACGTTTTCGCCGTTATTCAGTGCCACTAAGGATCCGCGCCCTCTCTCCACAACCTAGCACACTGAGCGACCCCGAGGTTCCGTGAACCGCTCCTCCGAGTCCGTCGCCGGTTACGTTTCGGTTAAGTTTACGTTTTGAGTTAGGGCGGTTTGCCGATTCCGCCCGCGCAATAAAATAAAAATTGGCTGGCGCCCACCGGCATTTGGCGACGGGCGAGGAGGGCGCACGAAGGTGGTGCGGGATTAATTTCCATGCTCACAACGTTCAACTTACATTCAACTTACCCTCAACTTAGAGGACAACTCACGTTCACTTGGTGAATCTAAAACCACGATTCGTAATCAAATTCATTTCGTTCCTTGGTATTAATTTCTCCAGTTGGGCGTGAGTTGTCCAGTGAGTTGAAAGTGAATTGAGTGCAAATTGAGCATAAGTCGAGAGCAAGCTGAGTGATGCTGAACGAAGAAGAAGGATGAATCTCTGGTAGATGAAAGTCTTGCAGCGTACACAATTCTGAAACATATTGTTCCGTTAGAGCCTCTGTTTGTATGAATCGACTGACGTTGTGCAAACTCATTCTGTAAGAGAGCCGGTCGGTATTTAACCTACAATGCATGTTGATCACGTCGGACAGGATCTTCAGATTGAATTTTTCGAATTGATTGTACGTTGAGGTTAAGTTGAGCGTAAGTTGAGCGTAAGTTGAGCGTAAGTTGAGAGTAGGTTGAGAGAAAGTTTAAATCAAGTGGAGCGATGCAAAACCACTGTTGAATCAACTTTCGACGTCTGCGATACCACCAGGATTAAATTGAAAATGAATTTCTCCAGTTTGGCATGATTTATCTTTTAAGTTGAAGGTACATTGAACGTAAGTTGGAAATAAGCGTAGAGCGTTGCATAACGAGCAAAAAGGATGAAGCTTCGGTACTTGCAAGTCCGCCAGTGCGGAATAATCTAAAGCACGTTGCACAATCAGAGTCTCTATTACTAACCTTGTGCAAACTAATTCCATAAGAGAATAAGTTGGTAATTATTCTGCATTTAATGTTATTCAAGTCGGGCAGGATCTCTAGATTGCATTTTTCGAGTTTATCGTAAGTTCAGAGTAAGTTGAGCGTAAGTTGGGGGAAAGTTGAAATGAAGTGGTGATGCAAAGCCACTGTACAAATTACACTTTGACGGAGGTATTCGCTGATCAAACGAACCCTTTGACACGTCACCCTTCAATACGACAAATAAACCCATCATTCGCCTGCATCGAATGTCATTGCAGTCGAACACGATCCCTGCTATTAATGTCTCCAGTTTGGCGTGATTTGTCCTGTAAATTGGGAGTATGTTGATCGTTAGTTGAGCATAAGTTGAGAGCAAGCAGAGCAATTCTGAACCAGCAAAAAGGATGGAGA
Source organism: Pimpla rufipes (assembly GCA_963932165.1). NCBI lineage: Eukaryota > Metazoa > Arthropoda > Insecta > Hymenoptera > Ichneumonidae > Pimpla > Pimpla rufipes. The sequence continues at coordinate 7,608,912 of OZ010641.1, forward strand.
TCCAGTACTTGGAACTCCGCCAATGTGCAGAAATCTAAAGCGCGTTGTACAGTCGGAGTCTCTGTTTGTATGGGTCAACTTACGTTATGCAAAGTTATATTCTTATGTAAACTTATGTAATGAATGTTACCGTAGTCGGGTAGGATTTCTGGAATGAATTTTGAAATAGAGCGTACGTTGAGCATAAGATTAGCGTAAGTTGAGAGAAAACTGAGAGCAAGTTGAGTAATGCAAAACCAGTGTAAAAATTACACTGCTGTCCTGCCAACATGAAATCCGAAGCATTCAGTTCCGATTACGACCCACTTTTTATCAATGCTTGACGTGAAACACGGTCATTCGATGAAAACAGTGACGTAGACATTCGATGACCTTCAGATCTAACGTAGATCTTCAGATCTAACGACGCAAACAACGCTGGCAGATGCTTTTTACTGGCTACAATTTGTGACAGAGCGTCGTACAACGAATTCCAGCGGGTTACTAACGGATAGCTAAAAGTGTGACCAGCAATATCATTGATTTTTTCAGCTGATTTCGGCAAAGCCGCTTTGTGCCAGAGTTTTGTGCACTTCGCAATTGCTTTCTCATGACGATTGAGTAGACGAGGATCTTCCTTGATGGCGTTTAGCAAATCAGTGGTTGAAACCAAATTTAACGTATGAGAGCTACATCGAAGATGTCCTGGGAGTGTAACCGGCTCGTCGACAGAATCAATGTCCGACGAATCTGAATCGTCCAAATCAGATTCAGTATCTTCGCTGTTACTTGATATTTCCCTTGAAATGTCGCTTCTATCTCTCGAATCTTGTGGTTTCTGCGCGCGTATATTGACTCCAAATTCTTGAAACGCTTTAATAAAATTTCTGGCATTGTCGGTGATGGTTGCGACGATTTTGTTATTGTCCAAACCATACGCTGCGTGGATATCGGATAACATTTCGCCAATCTTATCATAAGAATGAGTGCCTTTAAAACGTTTGCAAGCTAACGGGAATGATTGTCGTTTAAATTCTTCGTCGATGAAGTGACCTGTCACGCCGATAAAACTCCTTCTTTTTGAGGACCAAATATCCGCAGTGGTATAAACGAATGTAGACTTCGATAGCGACTCTTTAGTCACGGCTAGTCTTTGGGCATTCATCTCCAGAAGGCGTCGCGTCACAGTTCTTCTACTCACTAGTTTGACATTAATTTCAGTAAATAGATCCCTGAAAGTCGGTTGATCGACTATTGATAAAGGTGATACTGTATCGATTATGAATCGCAGTATCCGATCCAAAAAAACATCGGGCTCAATACCGAGTTTTCCGGAAATCTTTGGTCGTTGAGCCGCTGGTTCGTCTTCACCTCGAGTCGTTTGGTGAGGCCTTTTGGTGTTGACTCTCTTATTCTTCTTATACTCAAAGTATTCATCGAGTGCTTTCGGATGCAAACGCCTTAGATGTTTCACCAGATTTGTAGAGACGGTTAATGATCCCATCAAATTTCGATTCTCTGTACACAGTTGACACTGTACCGGTATCCGTTGGTTATCAGTTACCGTGGCGCAGACCTTACAAAATTTTCCATCCAGTAGAGCACTGGTTCTGAGTTGATCCGACATTTCTGGTGTATTATATACATCAGCAGTTGATGTCGAGGGCCTTGCAGTAACATTTCGTCCTAATGTAAGATTTCGTGTGGTCACGCTGGCAGGAGATGATGGAGATATTGCAGCGACTTCAGCGTTTTGTGGAGGAGTTGGCTCTGCAGCGTGCGACGTATCGTCACTCGATGAGCTTGAATAAATCCTCGCATTTCTCTTGCGTTCCGTCTTCTGCCCTGTAATTTCAAAAAATCATAAAATTCTTTTCTTATAAACACACGATTGTATTTGAGGCCGGCACTCCTAACAGATGGTTCGATTCGATATTACTCTGAATATTGCGCGATACGCCAAAAATCGTTTAAAAAATCCTTGGATTTTGAATATTTTGTTAGAAGATTTCCCTTTACAATTAAAGGGGCTGAGAAAAAAGAAGAATTAAAGGGGCACTTAAAAAAAGAATTAAATTTTTTTCCCTTTGAAAAAAATTAGAAAAAAAATTCTGTTTAATTTTGATAATGTATTATACATGGTTGTCGAATAAAATGTGAAAAATAGATCATCGCAGACAAATGAAAATCGTATTTTTTTATCATATTTCTTTCGACAGCTTATTCGGGGGATCTTGAAAAAAATGCCCACACTCGTTCCATAATAAATACGCCAACGAAGAAAATGAGATATTAAAAGCCCAAATCGATTCAGTCCTTCGATCTGAATCCTGTGACAAGTGAAACAAGTTTGACCATTTCTATTTTCGCGGCGACAAACTCGAGGGGATAAAAAAAATTCAAAAAGGTAGTTGACCATGTATAATGGAAAACAAATAGAATTTTTACTTTTAATTTTTTTCAAAAAGAAAAAAAATTCTATTTTTTAAGTGACTCAGTCTCCTTAAGTAGTCAAGAAATTATCATATAATCAGTTCCATATTATACTAAAAGCCTTATGAAAATAATAGCTGTGGCTTCATTTTCACATACATATAACACGGATTTAAAAAATGCACATATTGCAAATTGAAAGTAATTGAATGAATGTTATTTTTAATTGCACCATCAGTTTTTTTACAAATTTAAACTGCAATTTTCGCGTTAGTATTTATAATATGAATGACTGCACTCGCTTCATAAAGAATCTTGTTACGAAGGGAATGAATCTGCGGGGTCATTTTGAGTCGATGCTGCAACCTGAAAGCTACAAATGTGAAATGGAAAGATATCTTCTACAAACGATTACAAACTTAAAAAAAAAGTTATGTTTCGAAGTTGTTAAGATATCTTGTACGATTAAGAGATTACAAATAATATAAACATGGTTCCTAGCTTCCAATTGGAGGTCAAGATATTATAGATTTTTTGTCATAAAATCGGAATAACTTACTTTTATCTGGTGGTGTAACCACCGGCAATGACAATCGAAGTTCGTTCGTTTCGAAGGAACAATGAGGATCATCTTCTGCACGCTCTTCTGTTTCTTCTTCTTCTCGATTGTTATCGAGGTTGACAATCGGACAATTATTCGATGGAGATATTGATTCTTCAGTTGCGCGATTCCGCTGTAGTTTTAAACTGATTTTTTTCACTCGATCTTGTTTTTCACGAGACTCCATAGTGATAGTGTGTTGTTGAGGAAAAAGCTTTGTCTCAACAACTCGATTCACCGTACCGAGACTGAGGGATAACTGCTAACAGCAGTAAACGATACTGGCAGTACTTCTTCTTTCCATTTTGACCGCAGTGCCCTCTAACGACTTAGGGGCGCTGCAATCTGGCCACTGAGTAACACCGCGCCTGCCAACGGATACAGGCAGTACCAAAAACAAACTTCGTCGCCGTGAGTCACGTGAGTGTCGACGGTGCTGACGCCTAGCTGCGTTCTGCCCTATTGCTTCCTCCTGAGGGGTTTAAATTTGATAACATTTCAATTTTTCGCAAGAGGATTATTTTTTATAAAGCATATTTTTTTAGAGGTTCCGTCAACAATTATTTTGAAAATAGACTACTACTTTGAAAATGAAAACAAAAATAATAAGAAAAATAAAATAAATCTTTCATGATCTATGCTCAAAAAATTTATCTGCAAAGATATTCTCATTTTCAGAAACTCCGTCGATTTCTTTTAAAACTTCAAAATCACTGTAAGTACACCGAAAACCGTTTTTCTACATTAAATTTCGTTTCTCGGGCATCCTCTTTCTTAATGCGAAACAGAAAATTATAATAACAACATTTTTATAAAAGTCAGAAAACATGATTGGATGTTATTTTTGCTGGGGATGTATGGGTAATAAAGCACCTTTAAGCATCATCCAATAATACTTTCCTAGTAATTATAGCAAACATTTTTTTTTGGTTCTTGGCGTCGACGTGCTACCGCGTCTCTTGATAATAATTATTTTCTTCACAAACATTCAGGAATCGTGCATTTTGTTGCCAGAGCAAAGGCACAATAAAACCTGAAATCGGGCTATTATTCGTAGTGCGTTCTGAGACGTGAAAAAATCATGAAAAGATCCGGAATTATTATTAAAAGTACTCATTGTAGAAGTGTACTCGTCGTACTTACTTGTAAGTACTCGTATTTCGAGTACTCGTATTTCAAGTATTTGTACTTAAAGTACTTGTACTTGAAGTACTTGTACTTGAAGTGCAAGTGCTTCAAGTATAGTTGTACTTCAAGTACAAGTACTTTAAGTACTTAAGTACTCTAAGTACACGAGGGACTATATGTACTGAAAGTACAGATGTACTTCCAGTACACGGTACTTCAAGTACATCTGTACTTCCAGTACCGTACTTCAAGTACCAAATAAGTACTGTGTACTTTAAGTACTGCCCAGCTCTGATGAGAAGTAATCGAAATTTTCTTAGAAGCCTATGTTTAGCCGAGCTATACTGAGGCAACTACTTTCATGTTTTCTGAAATTGTCGGATAATGAAGTGCGATAACGTCAATTTTTTACAGATCCAACTTTCGTATGTTGACGTCCCGTCGGTACAGCAGGAATTCGCGGCGGCTCTTTAACCAAGTGTTACAACGGGCGCGATGCAAGGAGAACATTCGTGACGACCAATCGCCGCCGCGCTCTTCGCACAACCCGCGGCTGAACGCTTTGAAAGCCAACCAATTGAACAGCGGGGTTCACGCGGACGAACGGCGCGCGGCACATGCTACAAAACGGCGCGCGCATCTCGCCGACGGCAACAATCACGTCGCGCCCGCCAATTTCAATTCCGAGAACGGCAAAGATCCCCTGCGAAATATGTGCACCGAGGTCGTGGGCTACTTCCACAATGTTAATAACATTTTGGAATTATTATTATGCAAAATGAATCTTTTCAGTACCTTTAGTGTGCATGAATTTTTTCAGATTTTCAGACTATCGAGAAGTGTTTGCAATTCTCTCGCACTTTTCTCGAATTTATGCGAATTGAACACTTCGCGTTCCCACATCCTTAAGAGGCAGTGATATTTCGCTCGGAACTTCGTTGCCCAATGAAATGTGTTTTTTATAGGGAAAATATGTGAAAATTCAATGTGAACTCTAAAATCTGAATAAATTCATACGTATTCACACAAATGAACGAATCATTTTCATCGAAAAACTACTTGGGTCATCGAGACATTTGTTAAAAATGTTTTTTATCATCAATTTGTTAATAATATTTTAGAATCATTATTATGCCAAATTAATCTTTTCAGCACCATTAATGTGCATGATTTTTTTTCGATTGCTATACCATCGAGAAGTGTTTACAAATCTCCCTTATTTTTCACGAATTTATGCGAAATGAATACTAGACGCAAGGACTACCTTAAGGGCATGTGAAATACCGACTGCGGTAATCAAAAATGTAATAGATGTTTTTTATGCATATTTGCATTTACAGCTAAAATAAGAAATTCATTCCCAGCACTGGAGAAATCCGCAGGGAATGAATTTTTTTTTTAGCTGTAATCGCAAATATCCGTCAAAAACGTTCATTACAGTTTTTGATACCGAGAGCACTCGACATGGATATTTTACATCGCCATAAGAGGCAGTGATACTTCGCTCGGAACTTCGCCGCCCAATGTTAAACGCCTAAGGGCTGTCTCTCTCGCACATAGAGCTGTCTCACTCGGACCTTCTTGTTTTTCGATTCTCCTGAACAAATGGCTTCGAGTATCGAGAAGCCTGAAGTTTAGCCCAATTCTACAATATTTCCACACATTCTATCAAAATTTGAGCTCTATCTGCCGAGTATTTTGGGAGAAAATATTTTTTAAAATTTTCAGGTGTGGTGGTGACAGGGCCACTGCTTCTGAAGAGGCAGTGGCGAGTATTCCCCTCCCCCACCCCCCCCCCCCCCCCCGCCGGAAATTTTAAAATCTATTTTCTCCCAAAATATTCGACAGATAGTGCTCAAATTTTGATAGAATGTGCGGAAGTATTGTAGAATTGGGCTAAGCTTCAGGCTTCTCGATACTCGAAGCCATTTGTTCAGGAGAATCGAAAAATAAGGTGCGAGTGACACAGCTCTATGTGCGAGAGAGACAGCCCTATAGGCGTTTAACATTGAATCGAATTGTGTTATCGAGCAGGTTCGCTCTGGTATTATGCTCTGATAAACTGTTGGCAGCGAACAATAAATTGTTGAGTAACGCAAAACAATATCAATTCCACTTACATAAAAAACAAATTGCGGTAAAGTCACGTTTTCTGCTGAGCGATCACCGTGCAAAGTAATATATTTCAAGGCCCGGGCAGAGTAAAAGTTACTGCAATTATTACTCTAATAATTACAGTAATTATTACTCTGCCCGGTCGTTGAAATGTATTGTTTTGCATGGTGTTCACGCAGCAGAAAACGATACTTTACCGCAACTTTTTTTTATGCAAGTGGAATTGATATTGTTTTACGTTACTCAACAATTTATTGTTCGCTGCCAACAGTTTTTCAGAGCATTATACCAGAGCGAACCTGCTCGATAACAACAGCAAAATAGCATGAGTGATATCTTTCAGATTCAGGTAAACTAACGTTTTTTTCTCCAGAAGAAACACTGTTTTTTCTAAAAAAAAATGTACCTCACCTTTATCTGAAAGATATCATTCATGCTATTTTGCTGAATGTTTATTATACAGGTCCACTCTGCTCTGCTCTGCTCTGAAAAACTGTGCGATGTGAACAGTTATTCAGAGCAGAGCAGAGCATATACCACCACTCGTTGGCTGGTCAGTCGCTGGACTTGTCGAGTCCACTGCAGGTTCCACTGCACTGCAGGTTCTTTGGAACCCGCAGTGGACTTGACAAGTCTAGCGACTGACCAGCCAACAAGTGGTGGTATATGCTCTGCTCTGCTCTGAATAACTGTTCGCATCGCACAGTTTTTCAGAGCAGAGCAGAGTGGACTTGTTGAGTCCACTGCGGTGGACTTGTCTTGAAGTATGGTTCGGTGGTTGTTTCTTACCTGGATTAGACTGCAACCTTTGGAAAGTGGCAAGCCTCGTGGCTCTCACTACTTTTTCGTAGGATTTTCGCGCGCGCTTCTGCGGGCGTGTGGCTTCGACTGCCCCGTCTTTCACGACCAACGACTCCAGATATCGTTTATCCACCTCAAGGAGGCCCGGCGTCAGAAATATTAACACAATTATAAATTTACGTATAAAATGATGCAATTAAGGTTATAGTACTCACCGTTTCTTCTTAAGATTTTCACTTTCTTATAATTTTTCCGTCCAATGTAGCCCATGTTCCTCCTTTTCCGATTTTTACGGCAGTGTCCTTGACAATGCTGCTCGTTTTTGCTTCGACCCACACGATTAAACAATACATTTTTTTTCTTTTCGCCGCGCCGTACCGTAATTCCTTATTACTCGCGATATTGCCGGTAAATTGAACACGTGAATCACGTTGAAAAGTGAAATACGTCGGGAGTGATTTCGTACTGTCTTCTGGAAACAAGTTGGCAAACACGAAAAATTTTACAATTCGAATTAAACCGCGCGTAGCGACATTCAACCTGCCGCGGTTAAATTTTAACTGTAACATTTTTCGTGTTTGCCATCTTGATACTAGCAGACAGCACGAAATCACTCGCGACGGTTTTCACGTTCTCACGTGTTTCGCGAGTTTAATTATTGGCAATATTGAGGTGAGATAAGCATTACGGTACGACGCGACGGAAAGAAAATGTATTATTTAATCGAGTGGGACGATACTAAGATGACCAGCATCGTCAAGGAGACTGCCGTCGAAGTGGGAAAAGACGGAACAAGGGCCACGCTGGACGGAATCCACTACAAGCCGGCGAAAATCATAAAGATAAACGGTAAGTATTATAACCTTAATTGAGTCATTGATACGTAAACTTGTGATTAAAATAATACTTTTTACGTCGCGCCTCCTTGCAGGAAGGAAACGCGATCTGGAGTCGTTGGTCGAGAAAGACGGGGCAGCCAAAGCCACACGCCCGCAGAAGCGCGCGCGAAAAACGTATAAAAAAGTCGAGAGAACGACAATTCTCTCCAGGAGGTTGCTGTTGCAGTCTAATCCAGGTAGGAAACAACAACCACCGAACAAGACTTCGAGACAAGTCCACCGCAGAGGACTTGTCGAGTCCAGTGAATGACCAGCCAACGAGTGGTGGTATATGCTCTACTCTGCTCTGAATAACTGTTCGCATCGCACAGTTTTTCAGAGCAGAGCAGAGCAGAGTGGACCTGTATAATAAACATTCAGCCAAATAGCATGAATGATATCTTTCAGATAAAGGTGAGGTAAAATTTTTTTTTCAGAAAAGACAGTGTTTCTTCTGGAGAAAAAAAAACTTTAGTTTACCTGTATCTGAAAGATATCATTCATGCTATTTTGCTGTTGTTATCGAGCAGGTTCGCTCTGGTATAATGCTCTGAAAAACTGTTGGCAGCGAACAATAAATTGTTGAGTAACGTAAAACAATATCAATTCCACTTGCATAAAAAAAAGTTGCGGTAAAGTCTCGTTTTCTGCTGCGTGAACACCATGCAAAATAATGCATTTCAAGAACCGGGCAGAGTAATAATTACTGTAATTATTACAGTAATAATTGCAGTAACTTTTACTCTGCCCGGGCCTTGAAATGTATTACTTTGCACGGTGATCGCTCAGCAGAAAACGTGACTTTACCGCAACTTTTTTTTTATGCAAGTGGAATTGATATTGTTTTACGTTACTCAACAATTTATTGTTCGCTGCCAACAGTTTTTCAGAGCATTATACCAGAGCGAACCTGCTCGATAACACAATTCGATTCAATGTTAAACGCCTATAGGGCTGTCTCTCTCGCACATAGAGCTGTCTCACTCGGACCTTCTTGTTTTTCGATTCTCCTGAACAAATGGCTTCGAGTAACGAGAAGCCTGAAGCTTAGCCCAATTCTACAATACTTCCGCACATTCTATCAAAATTTGAGCACTATCTGTCGAATATTTTGGGAGAAAATACCTTTTAAAATTTCGGGGGGGGGGGGGGGGGAACTCCCCACTGCCTCTTCAGAAGCAGTGGCCCTTTCACCACAAATCCTGAAAATGTTGAAAAATATTTTCTCCCAACATACTCGGCAGATTGAGCTCAAATTTTGATAGAATGTGTGGAAATATTGTAGAATTGGGCTAAACTTCAGGCTTCTCGATACTCGAAGCCATTTGTTCAGGAGAATCGAAAAACAAGAAGGTCCAAGTGAGACAGCTCTATGTGCGAGAGAGACAGCCCTATAGGCGATTAACATTGGGCGGCGAAGTTCCGAGTGAAGTATCACTGCCTCTGAAGGCGATGTAAAACATCCATGTCGAATCCAGTCGGTATCAAAAACTGTAATGAACGTTTTTGACGGATATTTGCAATTACAGCTTTAAAAATGCAAATATGCGTAAAATGTAAATACAAATATGCGTAAAAAAACGTCCATTACATTTTTTATTGCCGCAGTCGGTATTTCACGTGCCCTTAAGGTAGTCCTTGCGTTTAGTATTCATTTCGCATAAATTCGTGAAAAATAAGGGAGATTTGTAAACACTTCTCGATGGTATAAAAATCGGCAAAAATTCATGCACATTAAAGGTGCTGAAAAGATTAATTTTGCATAATAATAATTCTAAAATGTTATTAACAAATTGATGATAAAAAACATTGTTTAACAGATATCTCGATGACCCAAGTTGTTTTTTAATGAAGATGATTCGTTCATTTGTGTGAATACGTATGAATTTATTCTGATTTAAGAGTTCACGTTGAATATTCACATATTTTCCCTATTAGAAACACAAATTTCATTGGGCACCGCAGTTCCGAGCGAAGTATCACTCACTGCCTCTTACGGATGTGGGAGCGCGAAGTGTTCAATTCGCATAAATTCGAGAAAAGTGCGAGAGAATTGCAAACACTTCTCGATGGTCTGAAAATCTGGAAAAATGCATGGACACTAAGGGTACTGAAAACATTAGTTTTGAATAATAATAATTCCAAAATGTTATTAACGAATTGATTAAAAAAAGTTGTTTAACAAATGTTTCGTTAACCAAAGTTTTTTTTGCATGAAAACGATTCCTTTCTTTTTCTGTATATGCATAAATTCTTTCAGATTTTTATCTAATCTTTAACATTCGTGTTTTTTCGTATGGAAAATATGTACGAATTTGAAAGATTAAATGAAAATGAAAATTCATACGTATCCAGAAAAATAAAGCAATCATTTTCATGCAAAACAAACGGGTCAACGAAATATTTGTTAAACAAATTTGTTTAAAATCAATTTGTTAATAACATTTTGGAATTATTATTATGCAAAATGAATCTTTTCAGTACGTTTAGCGTGCATGAATTTTTTCAGATTTTCAGTCTATCGAGAAGTGTTTGCAATTCTCTCGCAATTTTCTCGAATTTATTCGAATTGATGAATTCGCGCTCCCACATCCTTAAGGCACTTTGCAGAAACGTTGGCAATTCGAAGATGGGACAAAAGGGAAAAACTCGCAACTCGCACTTTCGAAAAATTCGCCTGCGGAAATTGTAAACCCTTTCTTCATTCGTTTTTTTTCCGCATAAAAAATCCCCGAATGTCGCCCGAAAATCTCGTGATGTCTGTTGATCTCGGGATTGAAATTGGCGGGCGCGACGCGATTGGTGCTATTCGCGAGATGCGCAACGCCGTTTCATATGCCGCGCGCCGTTCGCCCGCGTAAAGCCCGTTGTTCAATTGGCTTGTTTTCGAATGACTTGAGCCGCGGGTTGTGCGCAGAATCCGGCGGCGATTGGCCGTCGCGTATGTCCTCCTTGCTCCGCGCTCGTTGCATCACTTGGTAAAGAGCCGCCGCGAATTCCTGCTGTACCGACGAGACATCCGTGTCACCACGAACTTGCGAGCAGTGAATTTCCTTTTTAAATTAAACAGAACAATACAAAATATAATTTCAGAATTTCGTAGTTCTCACCTTTCATTGTTTTTAAAAATCGTAATTTCCATAATCCGTTGACTTATAATTTTTAAGATTAGTAATTATCGCTGTTTTAAATTTAGACGTCCACACTGGACGCCCAGGGGGGCCCAGTGTGGATGACAAGAAGGACGATGGAGACGACAGGGTCGACGAGGATGACGATCGAGTCGATAAGGACGACGACGGAGACGATAAGGACGACGGGAAGGACGATGGAGACGATTGATATAATAAGAACGACGAGGAGGACGACGGAAAGGATAAGAACGACGAGGAGGACGATGGAAAGGATAAGAACGACGAGGTGGACGATGGAAAGGATAAGAACGACGAGGAGGACGAGGGAGATGATAAGGACGACGGGAAGGACGATGGAGACGATGGAGATGATGAGAACGACGAGGGAGATGATCAGGACGACGATGGAGACGATAAGGGCGACGATTTGGAGAGTGAGGCGAACGGGTCCAGCGGATTAGTCGGCGACCTGGACGACGGAATGGAGAGCGGCGGAAGGACGAGGAGCGGCATGACGTCCGGGGACGACAGCGAAAGCAAAAGCGACGGCGAAGGTTTTTGTCAAGTGTCCATTTATATTGCTTCCTCATAGAGGAAGCTTTGTTTTCGTGAAAATTTTTTTTTTTCGAGATTTTCATGTTAACATACTCAGAATCACCTAAAACGTCGAGAAAAGTGGTCTAGAAAATATGTCTGTATGTGTGTATGTGTGTGTGTGTGTGTGTGTGTGTGTGTGTATGTATGTATGGTCCAGGCACCGAACATTCAATTGTTCATAAATCAGGATTGGCATGGTGGATCGAGCTAAAAATTGGCACGCAAGTAGAGTATTAAATCCTCTGTAATTCGAATATTTAAAAAATTATATATATCCATGTATACAAATTGTATCGAATTTTAAATTTTTCAAAAAAATGGCGTGACCGCTATAACTTTCGTAAAAGTTCGACGATTCAGCTATATACTTCATCATAAATAAAGACACGTTCAATGTTGTTTGGTATTGAATTTCAGCGAAATCGGTAAAGCGGTTCCCGTTTTATAGAATTTTGAATTTTTCGAAAAAAATAAATTTTGCTCTAAATCACGTCGAATCTCATCAAATGAACCAAAATATTCAACAGTCAAAAAATAACATACAGCGCTACTACGTATGAAATTTGGTGACGATCGGTAAAGTCGATCGGATTTTACGCTGTTATGAATTTTTGAAAAAATTAAGATTTTCGCTGTAACTTATTGAAAAGTTATTAAAGTAAGTCAAAACTTTGTATCTAATAAAAATGAGATGTAACGGTGTTTGTAACGGAGTTTTCTTTTGTTCAAATTTTAAAAAGTGTAAAGTTTTGTTGAAATTCAAAAAAAGTTGCAAAGTAGAACTTTGCACACTGCTTCCTCATTAATTCCCCTTTTTCACAAAGCTTCCTCTATGAGGAAGCCAAAGTTAATAAATAAGCTTCTTCATAGAGGTGGCTTTGTGAAAAAGGGGAATTAATGAGGAAGCAGTGTGCAAAGTTCGACTTTGCAACTTTTTTAAGAAATAATTGATGACGTCTAAATATATTGCAATTATTACAGGTAAAATACGACGACTCGAAGCCGAGCTTGCGAGAGAAAGAAAAAAACGTGCCGGTGTCGCCAAAGGGGCTAAAGGGGCTAAAGGCATTCGTCCTTTGGCGTTGATTGCAGGGGAAATGAAGGGACGAAATAACGTAGTTAGTTAAAATATACTTTCAACACTTACCTTAGTAGAGGCTTGAGCAGTATGCCTCATGCATATCTGAAATGAATAGAAAAAAACGTCCTTGCATAATATTATCATTGCTTTCTCAGTTGGGTGGAAATGTCAAAAACCTGAAAATGAAATAAAAAATTGCATTTTTGTTTAAAGCAACTAATCGATGCAAATTATTAGAAAATTAAACCCACTGGATCGTGTCTCGCCAAAATCCACACCAATCACTGTTTTATTTATTTTATTTTTTATTTTCTAGGTTGAATTATCCCCAAACAGCGGGATATATATAAAAAAAAGATCTGAGGCGCTGGACCCGGCGATACGGCCAAGAAGCCAGTAAATTAGCGTGTCGCCTAATGCGGATCGTAGTCGGGGAGGAGAAGTTGATTGACATGACCCCAAAAGGCCGGGGGCGCTACGATTGTATTCCGCTGACAGCGTACGATGCTGTTGAAGGTAAATTTATTATTTATAGTTGCGAGTACCTAAACAGCTATTCTAAATTTATTTCATATTTCGCCGTTTATTTGATTCCGCTGTTTGTTTTTCAACCTACGTCCACAAAAATGCTACGCCGAAAATAAGCAGCATCGCGTTTCAGCGGTTGATGACGTACCTATGTTGCACAGTGAGGGCTGTGGAAAAAAAGAATGACGCCATAATGATGCTATACCACGAAAACTCTCGTTCTTGTTCGGTTCACTGTTCTTTTTTATATCAATAAAGATTAATAACGTGTTTTGTACATCAATCGATCAGTTTTTTTACCAGACCTATCCTAATCGGAAACCTGTAAGCCCGACATAAAAATTACGTCCAAAAGTTAATGGATACTTACTCTCCTTACGATCCCGAAGGTCTGCAAATAAGAGAATTGTTATTACATCGAGACCTATAGAGTATGGAAGAATGAGATAATTATTAAACCTGACAATCAAAAGATCCGATTCGTATACGTGAGGATCGAATCTCTACGTCACTGTTTTCATCGAATGACCGTGTTTCACGTCAAGCATTGATAAAAAGTGGGTCGTAATCAGAACTGAATGCTTCGGATTTCATGCTGGCAGGACAGCAGTGTAATTTTTACACTGGTTTTGCATTACGCAACTTGCTCTCAGTTTTCTCTCAACTGTGACGTATTTTTCGTGAGCGGAAGCGCGAACGCGAATATCATAAACATCACGAACGGTAACGTCACCTTCGGCCGTCCACTCACGCTCGTGCATCCGCAAACCCGGTGGCGCAAGTTAATTTTTGTGTCATCGAAATTAACAAACCGGTATGACCCGCGCGTCGAGTTGAGCAGGCTCGACGCGACCAAAAAAACTCGGATGTTGGGAGCACAACTACCGATCGGGAACAACATTAACGGAAACGGTAGCTTAGTTAACTCTTGGGGTCGCGTGAAGTTAACAAACGCAACTGCATGCACTCGCGAGAGCGGACGGTTGCGGAAATGTCCGGCCGCTCAGGTTGCTAGGTCGTGGTAGAGAGGGTCGAGGTGATGGCCCAATAAATAGCCTATCGCGAAAACATAATCAAACGCGAACTTTAATCGTTGATTGAAATTCCGAAAACCGGAAAAATAATCATTTTTAATTATTATTATCGCGTCGAAAACTCACGGAAAACGCGAAAAATCGAGATCGATATGACGAGGATTGAACACCTTGCGAGAACGGCGATCGAAAATAGTTCGATCGCCGAAGAAAAACAATCGAGAAAGACTCACCAGCTGGCCCCGGGCGGCGGCAACGGCACGAACATTATCGATCACTGCAACGCGCGTACACTGACCGTTCGAGTCAAGTCTCGAACGGAAAACTCACCGGATAATTTTCGGAAAACTTGCGGGAACTGCATCTCCATGATGCACGGAACACGATGCACCGAACTGCATTTAGTTGGCCGTAGAAACGGCGCGAGAGCACAACGATTTCTCGTGAGAAATCGAGCACGAGATCGCGAACGCAAAATCACACGCGAGAACGCGCGTACGGGCGAGCGCGTGGCCCGAGTACCGTACGCAAGCGAGCGAGACAGACAGAAAAACTGTCAACACGGTAGCGCGTTACTACCGCGAGGCACGTCGGCGGTGGCCCGCGATCGACTGCCTAATATACGCGATCGCCTTGACCGCGCAATTATCATTATTTCCAAATTCCCTTGCCCGGGAGCTACTGCCCTCACTCTTATCGCCGAATAATCGCACGAGAGCGCATTTCTGCCGGTAACTCGTGACGTATCCGCGCGAGCGCTTCCCTCAACGCTTAGCGCGAGAGCGGGCGATTACGCAACTCTCGACGAAGGGCACGAGGGCTGCTCCGCAAAAAACTACCCGCTCTCCAGCGCAGTGCATTTTCCACCTCTCAGGGCGCCGGATTTATACCGGACTCTCGCTGCACCGCGCGAGCAGTCGTCGGTACGCTCTCCTCTGTTGAGATGCTCAGTTCGTTGAGCTCTCGTCCCCGCAACAGAGTCGAGCGACCGACCCGCAACTCCAACAAATCGCGAAACCGACTACATCGCTACGTACCGGGATCGACAAACGAAGGGAATGTGGCGATACGAGGAGCGACAGCCACGGAACTTAAATAATACGAAAAAAATACTCGAATCCACCGGTAACTAGATCTTGTGACCGTGATTCCGAAAAATCACGTCACACAACTTACGCTAATCTTATGCTCAACGTACGCTCTATTTCAAAATTCATTCCAGAAATCCTACCCAACTACGGTAACATTCATTACATAAGTTTACATAAGAACATAACATTGCATAACGTAAGTTGACCCATACAAACAGAGACTCCGACTGTACAACGCGCTTTAGATTTCTGCACATTGGCGGACTTCCAAGTACTGGATCTCCATCCTTTTTGCTCGTTCTAAATTGCTCTGCTTGCTCTCAACTTATGCTCAACTTACGATCAACATACTCCCAACTTACAGGACAAATCACGCAAAACTGGAGACATTAACAGCAGGGATCGTGTTCGTACCCTGTTCGTGCTGAAGGGTGACGTGTCATAGGGTTCGTTAGATCAGCGAATATCTCCGTCAAAGTGTAATTTGTACAGTGGCTTTGCATCACCACTTCATCTCAACTTTCCCCCAACTTACGCTCAACTTACTCTGAACTTACGATAAACTCGAAAAATGCAATCTAGAGATCCTGCCCGACTTGAATAACATAAAATGCAGAATAATTACCAACTTATTCTCTTATGGAATTAGTTTGCACAAGGTAAGTAATAAAGACTCTGATTGTGCAACGTGCTTTCGATTATTCCGCACTGGCGGACTTGCAAGTACCGAAGCTTCATCCTTTTTGCTCGTTATGCATCGCTCTACACTTATTTCCAACTTACGTTCAATGTACCTTCAACTTAAAAGGTAAATCATGCCAAACTGGAGAAATTCATTTTCAATTTAATCCTGGTAGTATCGCAGACGTCGAAAATTGATTCAACAGTGGTTTTGCATCGCTCCACTTGATTTAAACTTTCTCTCAACTTACTCTCAACTTACGCTCAACTTACGCTCAACTTACGCTCAACTTAACCTCATCGTACAATCAATTCGAAAAATTCAATCTGAAGATCTTGTCCGACGTGATCAACATGCATTGTAGGTTAAATACCGACCGGCTCTCTTACAGTATGAGTTTGCACAACGTCAGTCGATTCATACAAACAGAGGCTCTAACGTTACAATATGTTTCAGAATTGTGTACGCTGTAAGACTTTCATCTACCAGAGATTCATCCTTCTTCTTCTTTCTGCATCACTCAGCTTGCTCTCGACTTATGCTCAACTTGCACTCAATTCACTCTCAACTCACTGGACAACTCACGCCCAACTGGAGAAATTAATACGAAGGAACGAAATGAATTTGATTACGAATCATGGTTTTAGTTTCACCAAGTGAACGTGAGTTGTCCTGTAAGTTGAGAGTAAGTTGAATGTAAGTTGAACGTAAGTTAAGACCAAGCTTAGCGGTGGAGAATGAAGAAAAATATGAAGATCCGTTACTTGCAAATCTGCCGGTGTGCAAGATCCCGATGCATATTGTACGGTAGTTAGCGCCTCTGTTTGTTTGAATCGGCTGACGTTGTGTAAACTCATTCTATCAGAGAACCGATCGATAATTAACCTTCGATGCTTGTTGATCGCGTCGAGCAGAATCGCCAGTTTTGAATTTTTCGAATTGATTGTACGTTGAGGGTAAGTTGAGCGTAAGTTGTGAGAAAGTTGAGATCAAGTAGAGCGATGCAAAACCATTATTGAATCACTTTTCACGTTCGCGACTCTGCCGGCATTAAATTGAAAATGAATTTCTCCAGTTTGGCATGATTTATCTTTTAAGATGAAGGTATGTTGAACGTAAGTTGGGAATAAGCGTAGAGCGATGCATAACGAGCAAAAAGGATGAAGCTTGGGGACTTGCAAGTCCGCCAGTGCGGAGTAATCTAAAGCACGTTGTACAATCGGAGTCTCTATTACTTACGTTGCGCAAACTAATTCCATAAGAGAACAAGTTGGTAATTTTTCTACATTTAATGTTATTCAAGTCGGGCAGGATCTCCAGATTGCATTTTTCGAGTTTATCGTACGTTCAGAGTAAGTTGAGCTTAAGTTGAAGGAATGTTGAGATCTAGTGGAGTGATGCAAAGCCACTGTACAAATTACACTTTCGTGGTTGCAATTCCGCCAGCATCAAATTCGAAGCATTTAGTGAAGTTTGAGTCACATTTGACGTGAAACACGGTCATTCGGTCGGCACATTGACGGAGTATTCGTTGATCTAACGAACCCTCTGACCCGTCACCCCCCAATACTACAAATAAATCCATCATTCGCCTACATCGAATGTCTTTGTAGTGAATCACGATCCCTAGGATTCATTTCTCCAGTTTGACTTGACTTGTCCTGTAAGTTGGGAGTATGTTGAACGTAAGTTGAGCATAAGTTGAGAGCAAGCAGAGCGATTCAGAATGAACAAAAAACATGAAGCTCTAGTAGTTGCAGGTTTGCCAGTGTGCAGAATTCTGGATTCTCTTGTACAGTTACAACCTCAGCTTGTATGATCGACTTATCCGATGCAAACCCATACGAGAACCAATCACGGTAATTCACCTACAATGAACGCTAATCAATTTGGTCAGGATATCTCGATTGAACTTTTCGAATTGAGCGTACGTTGAGAGTAAGACGATCGGAAGGTACGAGCTTAGGTTTCTCGCCCCAAGTGACGATGCATTAAACGTCAAATTGGCGGGGCTGGTGTTTTACCGTCTGAGTCACGTACTTGTTTGGAAATTGACAACCTTATGACTATCCTATCGAGGACAAAGCAGTCGGACAAGAACGATCCGTGATGAAACGACAGAGAGCGAAGACAAGCAATCATGAAGAAAAGACGAAGGATCCAATAGCCGGACTAAATGACATACACCGCTCGTGGTACTTACGTTTTTATGATTTTCAAATTTATTTTACACGTTCAGATACGAGTTTTTCAGATACATGAATCATTTTTATCTCACAAGAATCGCTCCGAAATATCGAATTGTCGGCTCTCAGCTCACACATCTTTCTCCCGGATTGACCCGATCATCGTCGACATTCCACCAGCTGACGCGAGCCGTCATCGACCGACTGGCTCGAATCGCCGTGATAGCAGAATTTCCCCGTGACAGGAGCCGTGCACCGTCCGACGTTGCCAAGTTTATTCCTCGCGTTCTCGCGCCGCCATGGCGCGAAGATCCGTCGCTCCCATTGGTCGATTTTTTCAAATTTGCAATGCTTATGAATAAATAAATATTGCGAATTTCGAAAAACGGCTAAGTAACTTTACTCCTGAGGTGGTAAACTACCATTCCTCAACGGCTGACAAAAACATCCTGAATCACCCTGTATTTGCTACGTTTCCCCTGAGAAACCTACCATCACCTGCCTTGAAAAATCTATTTCTATTACATTATCAAATTCAGTGTAAACGATACAGTTTATAGCCTGAGTGAGAGTTTCTTTGAATCTTACCTCTAGCCTAACACTGCCGTGTCGTACAAGGTTCCAATGGCCAGCTCTTCCGGCTGAGAGATCGGGTGTCAAGTCGAAACAAAATAAGCAGCGGTCCAGAGGGTATTCGGATCTTTTAATGCCGCAACTGTCGTCATCCCAGCAAACACCCGTACCAGAAACTAGCGCGTGAAAGGAGTCAACGTAGAGTCCTTCATCAAAATTCGGTTGTAAAGGTTTGCTAGGTATCTGCACTCCATCCACCTAAAGCGACAAATAATTAATTCCAAAATGTTGGAAATTGAAAGGGTCCATACTTCTATCTCCATTGAACGCCTTATTATCTACAAAACCAATAACAATTCTTTTCGGCAGTTGACCAAGAATAACGTTATCTAGCGTCTCACCGTGAACGCCGCTGTGGATGGTAAATGGTTTCACCTCTGCGCGTGTAAAGGGGTACTTTGCACTCCCTTTGCTCAGAGCTCTCGCATGAGTTAATAATACACCAGATCCATCGTTATGCTCTTTAAGAGCTCGAAGATCCACGAGATCAGCCTCCCACACATCATCGAAATTATTTACCACATAGTGACGTCTTGGAAATCTTCGACGTAACTGTTTGTGCAGAGTGTAAGCATTGTGTGCTTGTAACCATTCAATAACGTTGTCACGCTGAATGGACTCTTTTTTAGCAGCACGAATTAAGTTTGTGGCCCCGGCATAGCCAGCTGTGTGTGAAGGGTCGTAATAGAACGTTTCTAGAGACGCCATTAAATATTCAAAGTTTTCCACGATATATGCAATAAAGGCATTCGCTGTTTCGGTGAAGACCCGCGACTACTGTTCGGTGTACTCTCAGTAAAACTTGTTGGTGGGGTATCCTCTAGCGGTGATTGTTGCACAGGTGATAGTGATACACTCAGCAAAAAAATTAAGGGAGCAGTTAAATTTTACCGTTTTTTCACTGATTTTTGAAGCGCTGTAAGTTTGTGAAAAATGATCGAATCGTAATAAAACAAAATGCGTTTTAAAGCTTCATATCTCTAGTTTGAAAATCAATGCAGTCTTTTTTTTTTTAAGCAACACGCTCGGCATGAACCTAAGGAATAGCGGGAAGGAAATTTTCTCAAATTTTTTGTCGTTTTCAAACTCGTCCACGGGCACAAAAAATTTTTTTCTGGCTTTGTCAATACTGGGGTCCTTTAGCCTGGTTCTTCAGCTTCAAAATGGTGTTTTGTTCATCTCTGTACGACCATTTGTCGCTGAGATATGGGCATTTAAAGGAAAAAGGAGCTTTTTTCGTAGATCATCAATATCTCATGAACTAATGACCGCACAGCGAGCTGAAGGTAGGTTTTGTAAACTGGAAGAAATGCTCTAAAAGTACCTTCTGGTACTTTAGAGATTTTATTTTTTTATGTAACCTTAATATTGATTTGAAAAAGACCAAAAAAATGGACTTTTTCCCCGTTTTGGAAAATCCACGTCAACTTGGCAGATATTGCCATAATGACTCATGTTTTTAGGATTTTTTTTAGTTCAATACATGCCCAACGACCCCCCAAGATTAAAAAATTTATGTGCTGAACCGTTGTTTTTTCCCGAAGCGTCAAAGTTTTATAAAAAATTAAAGGAACACTTATTGTTCCTTAAATGGCATTTAATGATGACTAAAATTAAAAAAAAACTTTTCCGTTGTTTTTCTCACGGTTTCGCAATAACTACTCTTTTAATCTTTGAAAAAGAGAAAAATTAAAAATTTTGAATTTTTCTGAAAAAAAAAGTTCGTAGGCATTTTTGTTTTTTTTTTGTTTTTCATTTCAAAGATTGTTCATAAGAAATTGTGAGAAAAATACCGTTTTTTAAGCAAAAAAATTCAAAATTTTTAATTTTTCTCTTTTTCAAAGATTAAAAGAGTAGTTATTGCGAAACCGTGAGAAAAACAACGGAAAAGTTTTTTTTTAATTTTAGTCATCATTAAATGCCATTTAAGGAACAATAAGTGTTCCTTTAATTTTTTATAAAACTTTGACGCTTCGGGAAAAAACAACGGTTCAGCACATAAATTTTTTAATCTTGGGGGGTCGTTGGGCATGTATTGAACTAAAAAAAATCCTAAAAACATGAGTCATTATCGCAATATCTGCCAAGTTGACGTGGATTTTCCAAAACGGGGAAAAAGTCCATTTTTTTGGTCTTTTTCAAATCAATATTAAGGTTACATAAAAAAATAAAATCTCTAAAGTACCAGAAGGTACTTTTAGAGCATTTCTTCCAGTTTACAAAACCTACCTTTAGCTCGCTGTGCGATCATTAGTTCATGAGATATTGATGATCTACGAAAAAAGCTCCTTTTTCCTTTAAATGCCCATATCTCAGCGACAAATGGTCGTACAGAGATGAACAAAACACCATTTTGAAGCTGAAGAACCAGGCTAAAGGACCCCAGTATTGACAAAGACAGAACAAATTTTTTTGTGCCCGTGGACGACTTTGAAAACGCCAAAAAATTTGAGAAAATTTCCTTCCCGCTATTCCTTAGGTTCATGCCGAGCGTGTTGCTTAAAAAAAAAAGACTGCATTGATTTTCAAACTAGAGATATAAAGCTTTAAAACGCATTTTGTTTTATTACGATTCGACCATTTTTCACAAACTTACAGAGCTTCAAAAATCAGTGAAAAAACGGTAAAATTTAACTGCTCCCTTAATTTTTTTGCTGAGTGTATATTCTCATACAACAAGCTATGATTTCCAATAAATTCGCGAGGGACACCGACTCGTCGGAGTTCAACACCAAACTGTGCGCGTCCTATCGCTTTCACAGTTTTTCTAGACCACATAGCGTCGTTGACAAGGTCTATAATATTGGTGTCTCTTATACGTTCGCCGTTTACACTAACAGCGGCAGCTTTATCCCACACTATGCGGTTTCTGACTGCACTGCTGTTAAGAAATTGCATGAATTGCTCGGCTTGTTTTCGATATTTATCAGGGACACTAGATATAATAGTTTTATCAGCCATTCGTTCGTCTTCTTTTTCTGCTTCTTCGTCAACGTTATCTTTAACGTCATTTTACACGGCAGCACCTCGGTTTTGATTAGTGAAAAATTGATAACGCTGCAAGACTTGTTGGTAGAGTTTCCATTTTTCACGTTCATTCGCGGGAGTTACCGAACGCAGTATCTCGTCCAGTTCGGCGTCCAGTCTGCTGAGAATAGTACCAGGCGTTTGAACGGTTGTAGGTTGGGCGAGCGGAAAACCCGTAGAACGTTGCAGTTGTTCGACAGCATCTTGCGTCATTAAAACCATTTTCTTGGCGTGTTGCATTTTGTCCTCCGTTATTTACTCGTGAAATAATTTGATAAAACGCTGCCGATGATGGGTAAAAGAAGTGGCAACAAGAAACCTCCGCCCTTTTGCACAATTACACGTTTTTTCGTTTTCCAACCTCCTTTACTCTAACCAAGACGACGCAACACGTTCTTATGTTTCGACAAGCGCAGCCTCTCGTTCTTTTTTAAAGGAACAGCTCCGTGAAGAGTATTCAAAGCACATTCACAGATACATCTAACTGCACTTTTATCAATGGAACTCAGCAGCGCCGCACGTTGTTGTTTGTCAAAATGGCACAAAGCGTGTAGCAAAATTATATTTTTCTTCCCGATTGAAGCTGAGGCTGATGTTGACGGTGTCATAGCACAAATGCAAATGATAAATGCGCGTTTCGTAAACTGATATTTATACTCACTCTGTCAGCGTGCACCGCTGCCTCGATTTGGAATGTAAACGTAATTGTGCGGATCGTCGGGGAATATGCACGTGCGAAAGCGAAAATTATCGGGTGTCGACTGTTTAAGGTCCAACAGTAAGTACCCGTGAGGTTTTGACTTTGCATCGGAGTACGCTTCTTGTAAAAACTTTGGATCCTCGGGATACACTTGACGTGCAAGATGGGAGATTTGTGCCCGGTCGCGTGGATTTTTGAAAGCTACAATATAATTTGTATTGAGAGAAATATCGCGTTGCCCGTGACCATGACGGAATATATTTTGTGAAATAAAAATGACGTTGATATTCTTATGATGACAGCCCTTTGTGAACAAGTCAACGATTGTATTATTTGAAGACTCTCGCATTAAATCATCAATTGTTAAAAGTTTAGGTCGCGGGTCACTAGCAAAATCTCAATTTTGTGGCAATCCCTCCAAGAATTCTACATTTTTGCCGTACTCTTTATATCCATCTTGCCACTCTGAATAATAAAATAGAATGCGCGCAAACTCTACATCAGCCATATTCGATAAATATTTTTTAAACTTTTTGACAAAACATGTTTTTCCACAACCGGTTGGGCCACCGATCTTCGAAGTCCATGGAAGTCCGTGGGTCCATCTTGAATAATGAGTACAAATATGTGTAAACTTACTAATATACGCTGATGAAGCGTACTTTGATACAGCACCATAGGCTTGCCCCCTCCGCCGCCGCCGCCGCGTGCAGGGTCGCGGGAGTACATACCAAGAAGCTTCTTCGGTATGTACTGCGAGGTCTACACTGTGAATAAGCTTTTTTCACAGTGTGGAAACTAAGCTAATAACCGCGGGTATACATGCAAATAAGCTTATAGCATGTAGAGTGGAAAGGTAAGGTATTGTTTTTTTTTTTTTCCAGAAATGGAAACACTGTTTAGGGTACAATTTATACATCTTTTATTATAAAACCATAAAAATATTCTTACAAAAAAAAATCGTCAGAGGTACATATAAATTTTTTAATTTTATTTTACAATTTACAAGTTTTTTATTAGTATAAAACGAATACAGTTTTTTTCAAAATAGGTGCGTGAAAAGCCTCCTACGCATTCGAGGGATTGAAGCTTTCCGTGTTCCCCTCTTTCACGAAACGCCCTAGAAGCACATAATAGGCATCGTTATTCTTATATTTATAGCAAGGAGCTAAACAGAGCAACAAAAATTACGCTCGAAAGCCATACAGAACCGAATCGTATTCCCCGTCTTTTCGCCTTTTCACAAGCTCTGGCTTGCATGTTTTGCTCTCAGGTCGCGTAATTACCTGATGCATAGCTGTACGGCGAATTGCTTGATTAGTTTACAAATTGATTCGAAATTTATTATCTGACTGTTCTTCCAGTTCAAAGTGATCCCTTTTACTTTACACTCACAAACGTCTTCGCCTTCGGGGCACGCTACAACAAATCCGTAAAATTTTCGTCCACCTGATACAAATCTCTTTATATAACCGCTCTCGCCGTACTTTGCCAGTTCGTCTGTCATCTCACCAAGAAGACTCCCCAGAGCCGGATGGTACTCGCCCTCGACACCGCCACTTATATAGATACACGAATCTGTATCGTAGTACAATACGCGCCTACCTAATCGCTCGAGATGGGAATACACTTTCAGTCGCGCCTGTGCTGTTGTATACGCCGCGATAATTATATGCCAGATAGACAAACGTGCTGTAGAAAACAGCGTTGCAGCACACTAGCGCCACATTGACGACAAATCACGGCACGCCTTGGCGTCACTATGCAGCTTTCTGCGTCCTCATTAAGCTGCAATCTGACGGAACATGAGCAATATTTGCGACAAGAGAACGTAAAGCTGTAATGCCAATACACCGACAACTTTAAGGTTCGTTGAGTCGTAAAAATTGCAGCATAAACATAGCAAGCTATATCGGCAAACTAGCTGCAGTAATGGGTCTTTCTGTAACAGCAAGTTTCCTGCAGAATAGCGGCACGTTGTGCTGCTATATCGCAGTTAATATGAGACCTACGGTGACGTTATATTTACAGCAATAGTGCAGCATGGCGTAACGGAATTTTACTGTCAATATAAGAGGCCGATATAACGTTACATGGACAGCAGAAACGATGCACGCTGTAACGATATATTTCCAGCGCCATTAGAATATCAAACAACGTCAGATTTGCAGCAAATTTGCATCACACTGTGTTCGTTCTCTCTGCACGACAGTCGGGGCCATAGCGGGCTCTCGGACCCTGCCGTAACATTTTTACCTAGTAGCATATGCCGTCAAGAGATGGCGCTGCCAAGAGCTAAAGAAAAGAATTTTACCCGCAGTTACGCCGAGACGGAACCGGGCGCGTTCATACGCATCGCGCACTCGCCATTACTACCCTAACAAGTCCAGCGACCGGCTTATCGACCGACAGTCGACTGTCGAAACGACACGTTTTTTTATCGAATTTCGAAAAAAAAAAATTTGGTCACGACTAGGATTCGAACTTGGGACCTTCCGACTGTTGCGTTGCGCCTTAGACCACTCGGCTATTCAAACCTTTAGAGATATATATTTTGATTCTCTATTTGAAGTTTGATTATGTAGTTGGTCGTTTCGATAGTCGTTTTTCCGGTCGACACGGAAAAACGACCGGTTACAAATGATTGAATTGGTTATTTCGACGGTCGTTTTCCGATTTTTCGCGACCAAGAAACGACTGATCAAGAATAATTTCAATGGTCGTTTTTTGGTCGATTGACTCTTTGAAAGGTTTTTTTTTTGCATTTATCAACCAGCTGCTTTCCGGTCGCTTTTCGGTCGTTTTTCGGTCGTTCTGTCGGTCGCCGGATTTGCTAGGGTACAAAGGATGTGCATTTTATACGCCGTTTCTTTTCTCCCGCGAGAACGGCGTACAATTTTAAACGTAACATCGAGCGCGATTCGGTGGTTTACACCTCTGACGTAATATTTCTATACGTTTATATAAAACAAAACAATAAATCAATACATTTTTCTGCAAACGTTTCAATTTTTTCTGAATTTTATGCATTTTCTAAAAGTTTTATCGACATTTTTGTTTTCACATAATGTGAGAAAATTCATGAATTTCGGTTATGTGTTTGTCACAGAACAACGTATAATAACAACCAACATTTCTATTAGAGAATTACTGGAGGAAGCCCAACTCACGAGGTTTAATAATTAATTCGCATTTCGATTACGTATCGCAATTAGAGAATTAATCCGCCGAAGTTAGAGCTGGACGACAAAAATTCAAGTTTCGCACGAACTACTGGAGACAGCCCATCTCACTTGAATATTTGAACGCCCTCACTCTCACGACAACGCGGGTGTCTTTGTTTCAATTGTCCGTTCCGTTACGGTATATAAAACGATTTTTTAAAAAGTGTAAAAAATTCTAACAAAATATACATGCAGAAAAATAAACAAATCATTTTGAAATGAAAAAAGTGTGGTGAACGGAGGATTTATTTTTCTCATTCAATTTTTATAAACATTTTGAAAGTATTGTTATATGAAATCGATATCCCGAGCACCACCTACATTCTGAGATGTGTCACTTGACGATCGCCCGAGTTCAACGCCCGAGGCTTCGGCCTTCACATTGAACTCAGCTGATCCACTGTTTACGTTTCGCTCGCGTCCGACTGTCTTACTGCCGAAAATCCTCCGCGCTGCATCGCACTATACATCGAATAAGCGCGAGCGAGTTATTTTTCGCAATTACGAATTGCAAAAAATCCAAATATGATGCTGCCTGGTAGTCGCGTCGAGAGAGGGTAGAGGAGGCGCGCAATTGGTTTCAAGACGCCACCAATTGTTTAAAAAATAAAAACATTAACAAATCCCCTGTACATACATCAACATTTTTTTTAATATAAATAATTTCTTAATTTTTCTGCAAGGTTTCAATTTTTTTAGAATTTTATGCATTTTATTAACTTTATTTTTGCCATAAATGTGGGAACATTCATGAATTTCGGATATGTGTTTGTTACAGAACTACTTATTATTACACCAAAGATTATAACCTATCAAGAAGTGCAAAAAATTAAAAAAATGTATACACATGCAGAAAAATTAACAAATTGATTTTTTATAAAAAAAAGTTTGGTGAACGGAGGATTTATTTTTCTTGTTCTATTTTTAACAAAAATTTGAAAATATTGTTATATAAAATTGATATCTCGAGCACCTCCTATACTCTGAAAAGTGTCGCCTGACGATCGGCCGAGTTCAAGGCCCGAGGCTTTGGCCTCCAATTTGAACTCAGCTGATCCGATGTTTACGTTTTGCACGTCCGACTGTCTTAGTGCCGAAAATCCTGCGCCCTGCTTCGCACTGTACCTCGAATAAGCGCGAGCGAGTTATTTTTCCCAATTACGAATTGCAAAAAATCCAGCTATGATGCTGCCTGGTAGTCGCGTCGAAAAATGGAGGTGGAGGCGCGTAATTGGTTTGGAGGCGCCACAGCGTCAGTACAATAACCGTCTGTTTTGTCGTGAAAAGTGTCGACGACGAAAGTAGTCGAGTTCCCTCCGGCTCGCAACGATCTTACTGCACGTATGTAGATATTGTTTCCAAATTTAAGTCTGAAAAACTCGTCAATTTTTTTTTCCTCGAGGGAGATATTATTAAAAAAAAACATCAACGAATCCCCTGTACACCAAACTTTTTGTTTTTTTAATAAAAATGATGTCAATTTTTCTGCATACGCTTCAATTTTTCCAGAATTTTAATCAATGTCTAAGAGATTTATTTTCATTCTTTTTATTGCCATAAATGCGAGAAAACTCATAAATTTTGGATATGTGTTTGTCACAGAACCACTTATTATTACACCGAAAATGTAAGCAGAACAATTTTTCTAAAAGTGCAAAAAAATCTGAAAAAATGTATACGCATGCAGAGCATTAACAAATTACTTTGAATTGAAAAAAAAAGTTATGTGAACGGGTGATTTTTTTTTTCGTGCTTTTTTCATTAACATTTTGAAAGTATTGTAATCGAAAGTCAGTCTCAGTTTCTATAGCAATGTAACGTGCGAGAATAGTTTGAAATATCGCCGTGAAGGCGTCACGCTAGGTCACCGCCGCGCGCGTAACCGCCCGAAACATTGCGGACGCGTCAGTCGCCTCGCGAACGTTCAGTGCTAAGTGTCCCGAGATAATCCGCTGCCCAGTGGTCGCGTCGCGAAAGGGTAGAGGAGGCGTGCCATTGTTTTTAAGACGCCACCGAGTCTGTAAAATACCCGTCTCTTTTGTCGTGAAAAGTGTCGACGACGAAAATTGTCGAATTCCCTCCGGCTCGCAACGATATTACTGCACGTATGTAGATATTGTTTCCAAATTCAAGCCTGCCAAACTCGTCATTTTCTTTTTCCTCGAGGAAGATATTATCAGAAAAAAAAATCAACGAATCCCCTGTATACCAATTTTCTTTTTAATAAAAATAATTTGTTAATTTTTCTGCAAGGTTTCAATTCTTTCAGAAATTTATACATTTCATTAACTTTTTTTTTGCCACAAATGTGGGAAATTCATGAATTTCGGATGTGTTTGTCACAGAACCACTTATTATTACACCATAGATGGAGACGTTTTGAAAAGTGAAAAAAAATTTTAAAAAATGTATACGCATGCAGAAAAATTTACAAATTAATTTCATAAAACAAAAACGTTTGGTGAGCGGAGGATTTATTTTTCTCGTTCAATTTTAAACAACATTTTGAAAGTATTGTTATATAAAATCGATATCCCGAGCACCTCCTATACTCTGAGATGTGTCACTTGACGAACGGCCGAGTTCAACGCCCGAGGCTTCGGCCTTCACATTCAACTCAGCTGATCTACTGTTTACGTTTCGCGCGCGCGCCCAGTAGCAAAATCGAAGCTTGGCGCGTCCGACTTTCTTGCTGCCGAAAATCCTGCGCGCTGCTTCGCACCAAACCAAATTTTTTTGAAAATAATAATGATTTTTTAATTTTTCCGCAAACGTTTAATTTTGTTTAGAATTTTGTGCATTTTTTACGAGATTAATTAACTTTTTTTTTGCCATAAATGCGGGAAAATTCATGAATTTCGCATGTGTTTGTCACATAACCACTTATTACACCGAAGATATAAACAGAACGACTTTTTAAATAGTGCAAAAAAATCTGAAAGATTGCACGCATGCAGAAAAATTAACAAATTCATTTTATATGAAAAAGAAAAGTTTAGTGAACGGATGATTTTTTTTCTCGTCCAATTTTTAACAACATTTTGAAAGTATTGTTATCGCAAATCAATATCCCGAGCATCTCTTATAATATAATTCGAGGCATCTTCTCTGAGAGGTGTCACTTGACAGTCAGCCGTGGCCGACGCCCTCAGCCTTAGCCGTAAATTTAACTCAGTTGACCCATTTTTTACGATTATTAAGGGGGGGGGGGGGGGAGCCGCGGCGAGATCGAGCTATTGGAAGTAATCGTACAAAAAATCTGAAAAAATGCACCTAGATGCCTTTTTTTACTCTTCGAAACATATTTTCAACCGAAAAAATAACATCGATTTTTTCGCACTCTCGATTTTTTAGAATAGCCAAAAAAATGATATAAAAAATCTGTCACGCTTAATTGTTGAGAATAGTATGCGAAGCACGAAAAAAAATTGGCAGGTCAGAATATTAAAAATTGTAGGAGGAGATATATTTTTTTTCCCGACTGCGCTGAAATGGCGTGTTTTCTCCCCTGAAAAGCGGGAGGAAAATAGTCGATTTCTGACTTCGAGCAGTGCGCATGCGCAGCGGGCAGAAATAGCGGCCAAAGCTCCCTAGGGCATCTTGCCCACTTTTTTTGACCCGCTCACAGTTCTCAGCGTGACCACCGCAGCGCTCGCAACGACTAAGAGAGACGCCATTAGGCAACGGGCGGGAAACGCTTAGACGTGTATGATTGAGCGACTGGAGGTTAAGTGTCATTAAAAAAATTGTTGTGTCTTCAGTGGGGGGGCTTCGCCCCCCCAACCCCCCACCGGGGCTTCGCCCCGGACCCCACCAGGGGCTTCGCCCCTGGACCCCCCCCCCCCGGCCGCCCTCCGCCACCGGTTCCCGCATTTCAGCTTAGTCGGAAAAAAAGTATCGTATGCTACGCGGGAGGGAGCGCCATTTTCACCTCGTGCTCGTGCTGCCCTCGCTCCGCTCGGGCAGCAAACCTCGCACTCGGTGAAAATAGCGCTCTTCCCTCCCTTGTAGCATAATGTACTATTTCGTATCGCGGTCGATACATTTTATTTTATTTTTAAGTGCCACTATTTTTTTCGTAAAGTGCAGTTAAATTAATACAAATTAGGTTGTATAATATTAATCATTTTTAATGATATTTCCAGAGATATGATTTTTTGAAGTTTCGTTATACGCCTCGCACGTTGAAATTTAACCACCTTAGGCCACTATAATAAATGTTCAAAAAATCATATCTCTGGAAATATTATTTGAAACTATTAATACTATAGGACCTAATTGGTATCAATTTAACTGCACTTTACGAAAAAAAATAATGGCACCTGAAAATAAAAAAAAATGTATCGCCCTCGATGCGCAAAAAATGTATCTCCTCCTACAATTTTTAATATTCTGACCTGCCAATTTTTTTTCGTGCATTGCATACTATTCTCAACAATCAAGCGTGGCAGATTTTTTACATCATTTTTTTTGGCTATTCTAAAAAATCGACAGTGCGAAAAAATCGTTATTATTTTTTCGGTTCAAAATATGTTATGAAGAGTAAGAAAAGGCATCTAGGTGAATTTTTTCAGATTTTTTGTACGTTTACTTCCCATAGCTAGATCTCGCCGCGGCCCTCCCCCCCCCCCCCCTTAACACTGATAAAAAGGAACGGGTCCGGGAACCAAACAAAGTATTGCTACATGCGTATTTCTTATTATAGGAATGAATATAGTTGCATGAGCAACGCGTATTATTATAATAGGAATATCGTTTTGCTGGCCATGTATCCGTTAATATAACCATGCGAGGAATGAGATAGAACGATACGTGTTCGTTACGGGAGAAATTTCGGTTGTCGGGTGCAGTAAGAATCCCAGTGGAGGAGCTACGCGCTTGGTCGGGAGAGCGGCGCGCGCGCTAGACGCATGTGCAGCGGCGACTGGCATCGACACGCCGAGGCGGCCGGCATCGACACGCGGAGCGGAGGCATCAGCACGCAGAGGCAACAGTTTTTAGTTTTCTCTGCGGTTAACGAGCGACTTTGCCAATGGATGAGTGGGTGAAGGCCAAACTTCAGGCATGGGGGTTGCCGAACTGGCACCGGAGTTTTGAAGGTAAGTGATAAACCGCAATTGTACGGCAATTGACGTTTCCTAACCTCCAAATTTTCTTGCTCGAAGCTAGCCATCATTCGGTTCCCACAGCTATACCGTTTCGCTCCTGCAAGCGGACGACATAAAGCGGAAGCATTCAGCTGTAGCAACTAGACAGTAACACTGTTGTGCTAGCAGACTCGATGATAGCTCTAGCAGTCTGATATTCGGTTGGCAGAGCCGCTCATTTTTCTCAGTGAAGAGAGGATAAATTGGAACGTATTACAAATTACTCTGAGTGTCGTTTGTAGATCGACATTGTCATGTAGAAATTCACAAGTATTCTAGAAATGCAGATAAATTAAATGCAAAAATGTTTATTTCGCTGATTACCTTCTATTTAATAAAAAATAATGCGTCTCATTTTCGCAGCACGCGCGGCATAAAACATTAACTAGCATATAGGAAGCTGGCCTGCAGAATCATGCAGATTTACAGGAATATTTTATAGGCAGATATGAATTGACTAGAAGAGACCTGATCCTGGTGACGAATATCTTTATTAAAAATCAAAATTGATATTCCAGTTCGCGAAGCGCAGCCGAAAAAATGAATAAGCAAATAGATAGCAGGCCCACAGAACTGTTAAATGTCTTCGCGCGGGAGTTAGGATGCGTAAGATTCATATCGCGCAGTACGAAACGGAACTGGAATCGTTTTCGGGGCAGAAATCACTCGTGAGCTCGGTTAACCTTGGGCGTTTATTTATTTAACGGTAGCGAAATGATAACGCGCGATAACGAGGTTATTGTTCAGACGGCGCAACTCGCGGTTTGGTCTACGCGTCGTGCGTTCGGGTAGTCAGGCGGGCGTGATCGAGTCGCTCTCGATCACTATCTTTCGCGTTACTCGGACTTCGCACTTGTCTTCGTACTCGTCGTTCTCACAGTAGCGCTCGCTCGCGATTCTGCTTCCGTTACGCGAAATCGGGCAATTCGGCAAAAGGAGTTGGAAGTAGAAAAGGTTTTATTACGGTGACGACCTTTGTGTATTGAAAAATCAATCATTCATGCAGCACGCAGCCGAACAAATTAATAAGCATATAGAAAGCAGGCCCACAGGACCTTCCAAATTTAGAGGAATTCTCGCGGCAATCGTTTTCGCGTTTCCGTTTGTAAAATAATCGGGGAAATTTATCTTTCCTTTTTTTTCTTTTTGCTTCCTCATAGAGGAAGCTTTGTTTTCGTGAAAATGTTTTTTTTTCGATATTTTCATGTCAGTACACTCAGAATGGTCCAAAACGTCGATAAAAGTGGTTTGTGCGAAATGTCCGTATGCGTGTGTGTGTATGTCCGCATTTTCTTGTTTACACGATAACTGTCGCAATTTTCGATGAATGCGCTTCAAATTTTTTTTTCGTTTTGGTTCCCGTAGCGGTCACGCTAATCGGTGTGCTGTCGGTCTGGCGATCTTGCAGGGATACGTCGGATTCCCTGCTCGCCACAGTGGATCAATCTCACCGAGTTTTCGACGAGGAAAATGTTGAATTTTTCTTTTTTTTTGTTGCCGTCTTGTCGCACTCCGGCAGGACTGTTACTCGTGATAATTTCTCGTAAAAATATCCAACAATATTTTGACCCGATTTTCTTCTATAATTTTGTTGTAGTTAATCTCCCGGGCCACTTTATTTCGCGTAAAGGAAGAATTCTGTTAGGTTTTATTACCGCAGAGCGAATAAAACGTGGCTGCTTTGAATGATAGTTTATTGATTAAGAGGTGAAAGTTGCGTTGTCGTTACAGAAAAAAACAATGAATCGGTCGCTATATAAAACAACAGAATAAGGGGAGGTAGAGCGAGCAGACAGACGCGCGGTGATTGGCCAGTGTAGGGCGCTGCAGTGATGCGCGGTAAAAAACAAATTATCAGAAAGGCCTCCCAAATCTTCTGAAATAATGACCTTCAAAATTTCTGCATCTGCAGAAATGAACTTTGTTAAAGTATAGCGCCGTAACTTATAGTCGGAGCGGAAAATGTCTGAGGACTTTTTTGTTCCTTTTTGAATTACCCGATGGCGCCTATTTAAAAAAAAAATTTGTGTAAAATTATGATGATTTTTGCAAATTGAAAACTTTGTCACGCTGTATCTTTTTGGTTGTGGCTCCGAAAGAAAAACGTGTAACAGATGTTCTTTTTTGACACATTTTGAAGTGGCGCCTATTTTTTGTTTCAAATTTCACCACGCGCTAGTGGTAGTTTTTGGGCTTTTATCTTTGTCAGCTTGTCGCGTCCAGAATATTGATCGAATGCAAAAGTGCCGAAGGACTTTTTTGTAGTACTCTTGATTCTTTAGTGGCGCCTTCTCCCCAATTTTCAAAAAAACGCAAGGAAATATCTTTTTTCCCCGTTTTAAAACTTTGTCCAGCGATATCTTTGCTGGATGACTTCCCAAGAAAAAACTCTATTACACTTTTTTGTTTCTTTTTCGATTATCTAGTAGCGCCTTCTCCCCAATTTAAAAAAAAAATGCGTGGAAATATCTTTTTTCGCCGTTTTAAGGCTTTGTCCAGCGATATCTTTGCCGGATAAACTCCCAAAATTCTGCGCATTTTTTTTTAATCGGGGCGGAGGCGCCACTAGATAATCGAAAAAGGAACAAAAAAGTGTAATAGAGTATTTTCTTGGGAAGTCATCCAGCAAAGATATCGCTGGACAAAGTTTTAAAACGGGGAAAAAAGATATTTCCTTGCGTTTTTTTTAAATCGGGGAGAAGGCGCCACTAAAGAATGAAGAGTACTACAAAAAAGTCCTTCGGCACTTTTGCATTCGATCAATATTCTGGACACGACAAGCTGACAAAGATAAAAGCCCAAAAACTACCACTAGCGCGTGGTGAAATTTGAAACAAAAAATAGGCGCCACTTTGAAATGAGTCAAAAAAGAACATCTGTTACACGTTTTTCTTTCCGAGCCACAACTAAAAAGATACAGCGTGACAAAGTTTTCAATTTGCAAAAATCATCTTCATTTTACACAAAAAAAAATTTCTAAAAATAGGCGCCATCGGGGAATTCAAAAAGGAAAAAAAAGTCCTGAGACATTTTCCGCT
This sequence comes from Pimpla rufipes, assembly GCA_963932165.1. Classification (NCBI taxonomy): domain Eukaryota; kingdom Metazoa; phylum Arthropoda; class Insecta; order Hymenoptera; family Ichneumonidae; genus Pimpla; species Pimpla rufipes. The sequence goes on from OZ010641.1 coordinate 7,642,949, forward strand.
CCGACGATAAGTTACGGCGCTACACTTTGATAAAGTTCATTTCTGCAAATGCAGAAATTTTGAAGGTAAAAAAAAATATATTTCCTTGTTTTTTTTTTAAATCGGGGAGAAGGCGCCACTAAAGAATCAAGAGTACTACAAAAAAGTCCTTCGGCACTTTTGCATTCGATCAATATTCTGGACACGACAAGCTGACAAAGATAAAAGCTCAGAAAGTACCACTAGCGCGTGGTGAAATTTGAAACAAAAAATAGGCGCCACTTCAAAATGAGTCAAAAAAGAACATCTGTTACACGTTTTTCTTTCCGAACCAGAACTAAAAAGATACAGCGTGACAAAGTTTTCAATTTGCAAAAATCATCATAATTTTACACAAATTTTTTTTTTAAATAAGCGCCATCGGGGAATTCAAAAAGGAACAAAAAAGTCCTCACACATTTTCCGCTCCGACTATAAGTTACGGCGCTATACTTTAACAAAGTTCATTTCTGCAGATGCAGATATTTTGAAGGTCATCCGAAATATTCTGCAAGCAGATACAAATCGAGCAAAAAACATCTCATTGCAGCCGATCTTTTTTTTCGGCTGCACTGCGAGAATTACACTGTTAATTTTTTTTCAATTATCAAAGGCCGTCACTTCGATGAGACCTATTCTAGTCGATTTGTATCTGCCTATAAAATATTTGTGTAAATCCCCAGGTTTTTGTAAACCTGCTTTCTATTTGTTGGTTAATTTTCTTTTTATGGCTGTGGGAAAACGGCCGATTTTGCAAGAGTGCGTAGATATTTTTCGCTATAGTTATGTATGTGAGGCGTTCTTTCTCAAATTTTTACGGGGCGCCGTTTAGTATTTACGAATTTTTTTTGTCTATATCTCCGATAATATTTGTCTGAAAAATTCTTAGGGACATTAACTTTTTCATTTTCCATCTACTTTCGAGTGATGTCAGAGTCATAATTTTTCCGACGAAAGAAAGTGAATTTTTCTTAAAAGAAAGCGATAACAAATTTTTTTAGCAAAAAAACAACTTCGATTTTGGTCATACGGGCGACTTTTACCTTAGAGCACTATTTTTCAGGTGCACACGTTTTTTTTGTGGGGAAACATATGGGGCATTCCCGCTGAAATTTACATGTTTTGACCCTGACCCCCTTCAATAAATACAACAATTTTTTTTCACAAAGTAGTTCGAAAAAGAGAAGACACGTATTTCTTGGTTAGAGCCTCTGAACAATATTTGCGATTCTACGATTTTTTTATTTTAATTCATTTTTTATCGACTTTATTCATTAAAAGTTGCATATGTCGGAAATTCGGAGCCATATCAAAAAATGATTCAGACAAAAGTTGTGCGGTATGAAACGAGTTAAATGATGCATATTTTTCAACAAATTTTGCACTGTCCAAAGTACTCTAAAATCGTTTTATAAAAATAAAAAGCGGAAAAATCGATTTTTCCTTAAGAGGGCCACCTTTGATGTTGAAACAAAAAAAGTCAAAAAGTTCTATGCAAAATAACAACAATTTTGAGTCCTGGCCATGATCTTTTTTCGCGGAGTTACATGTACTTGAAGTATTTCACGAATGAAATTGGTTATAGATTAACAGTACGTGTACTGTTAATCTATATCTATCTATAATAGATTAACAGTACGTGTACTGTTAATCTATAACCAATTAACAATACGTGTACTGTTAATCTATAACCAATTAACAATACGTGTACTGTTAATCTATAACCAATTAACAGTACGTGTACTGTTAATCTATAACCAATTTCATTCGTGAAATACTTCAAGTACATATAACTCCGCGAAAAAAGATCATGCCAGTTCCGGCCAGGACTCAACATTTTTATTATTTTGCATAGAATTTGTTAATTTTTTTTTTTTTCAACATCAAAGATGGCCCTCTTAACGAAAAATCGATTTTTCTGCTTTTTTTTATAAAACGATTTTAGAGTACTTTGGACAGTGCAAAATTTGTTGAAAAATATGTATCATTTAACTCGATTCACACCACACAACTTTTATCTGAACCATTTTTCGATATAGCTCTGAATTTCCGGCACGGAGTCGTCATAACTCTATTTATTTTACAAAATAAAATCATGACGCAACTTCATCGATTCATAACTCCGCGAAAAATGATGTTGACTTTCGGCCAGGGCTCAAAATTTTCGTAATTTTGCATAGAATTTTTTGACTTTTTTTGTTTCAAAATCGAAGGTGGCGCTCTCAACGAAAAATCGATTATTCCGGTATAAAATGGTTTTAGAGTACTTTGGGCAGTGCAACATTTTTAGAAAAAATATGCATCATTTAGCTCGATTCATACCGCATAACTTTTGTCTGTACCATTTTTTGATATGGCTCAGAATTTCCGACATATGCAACTTTTAATGAATAAAGTCGATAAAAAATGAATTAAAATAAAAAAAAATCGTAGAATCGCAAATATTGTTCAGAGGCTCTAACCAAGAAATACGTGTCTTTTCTTTTTGCAACTACTTTCTGAAAAAAAAATTGTATTTATTGAAGGGGGTCAGGGTCAAAACATGTATATTTCAGCGGGAATGCCGGTTTTCTTCTATTTGTTATTTACGATTTAAAGTTTACAATGGATTTTTTGTTATGTCTGTTATTACAGGTGACGACTACGGCACGAGTACAGTGTAAATACTGTAGATGCATTTGCCACAGCAACATGCCGCTAGTTATCAAACATTCCCGTGGGCGAGTTTCACATAAAAAAGTATCCAGCCGGCAACGACGAAGAATTAGTAGAGAGATTAAAAACAATAGATTGCGGGGAATGGGAATTCAATTGGGCGAATCATCAGAGCCGCTATGTAATGCGGTAAACAGCACTGAGTTTCCTGTGACCCAGAGTAATCGAGATAGTGGCACTACGTCTCCTAGACCTGTAATTGACTATGAACGAAACATTATTGTTCAAACAATGACATCGGCTCTTGCTGCAAATGACGCCATGCCTCTAAACATGCAGAATTCTGAAACTGAATTTGGACTGACCGTAGATGACGAAACCTACTGTGGAGATAATGGCGAACTTTCGTCGTCCTTCGATACGGAGTCTAGTGTGGGTTCGGAGCTACTGAACGTATATGACGCAGCGCCCGAGCGTACCTTTGCCGAAGAAATCGCTTCGTGGGCGGTCGAAGCTAGCATCAGTCACAGTGCTGGAGATAAACTTCTCGGAACTCTGAGAAAACATCAATGTTTTCAGAAATTGCCAAAATCTATGAAAACCCTCTTGGGCACTCCACGCAAACCCGTCATGTTATCGGACGTTCCTCCAGGACAGTACATCCATTTTGGAGTTGAATATGCTATCGTTGCAATTCTTGACTCATTGCCATCAGAAGTAATTCCTGATCATCTGGAAGTAGATTTTAGCACGGACGGAGCTCTCTTGATCAATCGGAAAATAGTCAGATATGGCCGATTCAGTGTAGAATCGCAAACGTCGCGAATAGTCCAGTATAAGTGATAGGTATATATAAAGGGGAGCATAAACCTGCGAGCGCTGGACAGTTTTTAGGGCCCTTCGTCAGCGACTTCAGTCGAATGACGACTGAAGGTGGGGTTATGTTTCGTGAGTCAAAACATTCCGTTTCTCTTCGGGCTTTTGATGCCGACGCGCCTGCTCGTGCTTTCATTTTGAATCATAAGGGTCACAACGCAACCAATCCTTGCTCAAAGTGTAAAATTTCCGGCGAGACTATCAATAGAAGAATGTGTTATTTGGAAATGAATAACACCCCGCGAACTGATCAAGAATACTTGTCGCAAATCGATGACGAACACCAAAATCCTGGTGAGTGTCCTCTTTCGTTGCTTCCCATCGGTCCTGTGTCTCAAGTACCGTACGTCCCCATGCATTTGGTATACCTTGGAGTAACGAAGCGCATGATCAGTGCTTGGGTTAGCGGAAAATTCTCGAGTGACAGCAAGTTGAGTTCGCACGATGTTTCACTAATATCCAAACGGCTTGAAATATTGAAAAATTGGTATCCCAGCGAGTTTGCGCGCCCTCCTCGTGCGTTGCATAAGTACTTAAGGTATAAGGCCACAGAATTTCGACAATTCTTGTTGTACACAGGCCCCGTTGTTCTACGCGGAATTCTAATGGATGAGCTGTATCACCATTTTCTCCTTCTCAGCTGTGCCATGCGTGTCTTGGTTTCGGCAAATCCGTCTTCTCTCCTGATATTCTACGCTAGACTGGCATTAAAACTGTTTGTCCAACAAAGCGCTAAGCTATATGGCCCCCAATTCGTGAGCTATAATGTTCATGGGTAGCTGCACCTCGCTGATGATGTCGTGTTTCTTGGGCCGGCTGACGAGTATAGCGCGTTTCCATATGAAAATGCAATGAAAACTTTTCGTCAGCTTGTTCAAAAGCCACATCTGTCCCTGCAGCAGATTGCACACAGATTAGCAGAGCACGTTAACACGACTGGCGCCCATCGTCAAACTCACCACAAGCATATAGCCGGTGTCTTCGACAGACATTTCGCTGGTCCGCTACCAAATGGTATTGTCGCAGCCGATGTTACCCAATATCGTCGCTATAGAAACAAAGACTTGATTTCAAATTTGAAGAAACGCAATCGTTGTTGCGTTCTCAAAGACTCTACAATTTGCCTTGTTCAAAATATAATTAGCTGGCGGGAACATGATTACTTGGTGGTTCGAAAGTTAGATCAGGTGCAGATTTTCTTCGATGTAGGAATTCCGTCGTCAGACGTTGGTTTTTTCGAATGCATAGAACGGCATCAAGAAAACATACTTGTCAAATGTGACGACATTCTAGCTAAGTGCTACGCTATGCCCTTATGGGTGCCTCGGCGTTTTAATAGAAACGGTACAGAGTTATTCGCTGAACGTAAATTGATAGTAGCGGCTATGCACTTGCAACGTTAAAAATTACCCACGGACAATAGGACATCCGAAACAACGAGTACGAGGGGACACTACAGAGCACATAATGGCAAACTCGTTGAATGATCCTCTCTTAAAAAGGACATGGCACATCGAAAATCGAAATATATCGAAATATTGAAGCCAGAATAACTCGTGCTGTGATTGGTCGCTGATGGCTCGCAGTCACAGCCGCCGTCAAATTTAAAAGCGTGCTCAATGAACATAGATAGTCATTCTAACCTGAACTAACCTCATGGAGATGGTCATGGAAAGCAAAAAATGGAAAGCAAAGAGTGCGAGCCAAGCGAGCACGTTCTTGCAAGCAAGTATATATGTCCCGCAGAATGGAAAATGGACCACGCGCGTCGTCGAGAACACCGAAGCGGCCGTCTTGGATGGGCGATTATGTTGCCACGCTTGAAACGACGTCGTCCGAAGACACTGGGCCGGAAACAATACGAAGCACGGGAAATTCATTGACGATGCAAGAGGAGTTGACGGTTTTACGACAAAAAATGAACAATAATAACGCAGAGAGCCCAGCGTCATTCGAGGAAAGCAATCTTCAACGTTCGGTATGCCGCAGCAGATCACAAACGCCGCAACTACAACATAACACACAACAAACAGCACAAACACAACAACCACCGGACCACACTGAGAAAAGTAAACAAAAGTTTAGTCAAACCAACAACATGTTTAGTTGAATTTAGTTGGATAGTAATCTAACTAAATATATTGTTGGTTTGACTTAATATATTTGGATTGACTTAATACATTTGGTTTTGAAGAACGGATGAAGTGATCGGAAACTTCCGAAGGGCGTTCTCTTCGGGATATGTTACTCTATAAACTGAACCTGAATTCAACAAAAAAGCATTAAAATTATAAAAATGGTAGTAAAAAAACGAAAAAATCGACAAATTTATGACAATTGTTGTAAAAACAATAACAACAAATTAATGTTTGCACATAGATGTAGGTCCAGCCTGTGGAGGGACTCAATACCCTTATTTAACAAAAAAAATCAAAGCGATATCTTCGTTTGTTCTTCCGGAATCGCGGCAACAGTAACGGAAAATGCTGTTTCGGGAAAACGCGTTTAAACGAAACGCAACCTGTACATGTTCCACGGCGCGCGCTCCGTACTCCAAGCTCCCCTGAGCTCAATTTTTCGAATTTTTTAGTTCGCCTTGCGCCAAAATGTGCGGAAGAATTCGTTTTACAAGAATATAAAAGAAAATAAAATTTAATAAAAAAAAATCTCGCTGCCTAGTCCCCTTAATTCAATTATACGTTGTCAACTATTTGAAGTAATTGATTCAATCCTTTGTATTGTCTACTACAATGCCTGAGCGTAGCGAGAAATTCACACGAGGTGAAAAGTTGCACCCCTTCCATGTAGTATAGCGTACTATACTTTTTCTCCCGATTTCAATGTAAAATAACCACATTTCGTGTGTACCATCGGGACGGCGAATAACCTCATTTTTAACAAATGACGATAAGCATGCGGAATGCGATTTTTATTTCTCACGCCGGGCAGTGATGGGCCTTTTCCTCCCTAGGGAGGGAATTGTATTTCGCGTGCGTGAGTCATTTGTAAAAAATGAGCTATTTTCCGCCCGCGTTGCGGACACGAAATGGGGTTATTTCAGTGGAGTCGGGAGAAAAAACATATTTAGTTATTTAAACTTCATATTTGTTGAGCAACCAATTATAAGTCAACAAAATATACTCAGTTGATTTGACTTATTTCTTTTTTCAGTACATACACAGCAACCGCAAGAAATTACACTACCGCAATACCATTCACAACCGCAACACTATACACAACTACAGGTCCATACACAACAAATACCGCAATACTATACACTACATCCGCAAAACCATACACAACAACTAGAATACCAAACACCACATCCGCGAAGTACACAACAACCGCAACAACCGCAACAACACACACAACAACCGCAACAACACACACCACAACCGCAACAACACACACAACAACCGGAAAATGATTGCACACCAATCAGATCCCAACACGGCGATTTCCAAACCCTGGTGAGAATATTTCTTTGACAATTTGTCTAAAAAGCGTTTCAGTGATTTTCAGAGATTTTCATTATTTTTTTCGGGAATTTTTACCAGGGAATAACAATCCCACCGCCAGTGACGTCTTGGAACGACGAAACGAATTCCTATGATGGCCACCATCCACAACAATTGGTCACGCCAGGGCCATGGACCTATCCGCGGCTGCGTGCACACCAGGCACCCCGCCACGTCGCATCTGGTGATGAAGAGCTGAGGCTACTCCTTGTTGATATACGGAACGAACAGAGGTGAAACTGTTATAAAAATGCCACTTTTGTATATTTATTGACAAATAATTTTTTATTGTTTTTGTCATTTTCAGGTCGAATTACGAGGCGCTGAAGACTGAAATGAGGTGCGTATGCAATTTTTAGCACTCAGGCCATCTTTTCAATGTGTTTTCATGAAATGGCAATTAATTCCGTTTGACCATATTACAGCCAAATAAAAAAACACTTAACAAAAATTTCGAGTAGACTCGAACGCGAATACTCGACGGAGTTCCCGGAAAGGCCAAAGTGTCTGCCAGTATCGAGTGCCGACGACTTGAAGGCCTTCGAGAACATCGATACCGAGGAGTACACGAAAGTTGTGAGTACAAATACTTTTACGAAACAAGTGCTGCAATGACACGAGTTGAAAAAAAGTTTTTTTTCTTTACCCGTCTTATTTATCCCTATTTATGTACGGGTGTAATTGGGAAATACAATTTTTTTTTGCATCTTAGGTACGGTATTTAGGATCACTGGGCGGTCACACTCTGGCCGAAACGGCGAACGAAATTTAAAAAAACGCCATAGCTGACAACGTCACACCATCGGTAACGTGGTGTGGCCGCGATAAAGCTACCATACGATTGCAAAGTACTAAATTCGCAAAGGCGATGTATGGTAAGTCAAATAAATTACTCGGTATTTTTGTTTATAAGATTATCAAGAACAGAAAAAATTAATTTGTAATCTTTTTATCATTTTATCTTTGCAGCATCCCTTGCGAAAAATCGTAATTTCGCGAAGCCGGACTGGACAGCTTTTTCTGACGCAATGACAAATTCTTTGAGGAGCGCGAAGCAACGCCATCGAAATACGATAAAAAAATCGACAACAGCTTCGCGCTCCCGGGAAAATGTCAATAATAGACGACGGCGCGATGAAATTTCGAGTCCTGAAGTATCCCCTGACCAAGCTGGCAGCAGCCGGAATAATAAAAGAAGACGACGTTCATCCGATTCGGACGGAGATAGTAATTAATCACTCTTCGACTGAGGTATTTGTACCAATTTGATCATATTACATTTTCCTGCATGCGCATGAATTTTTACTGATTTTGCTTCCTCATAGAGGAAGCTTTGTTTTCGTGATTTTTTTTTTTTTCGAGATATTTATGTCAGTAGACTCGGAATGGTCCAAAACGTCGAGAAAAGTGGTTTGTACGAACTGTCTGTGTGTGTGTGTGTGTTGTAACCGAGGGCTTACCCAATCCCTCCGGTTGCCTTCGCCTCCCCGCGAACTTCCCGGGGCGCCAGCCACCACGCGGGTGACCCTTACAAAATTTTTCACCGATGCGACTCGGCTCTAGCTCGTTTTAGGGAAAACGACGGAGTAGGAGTGGCGGCAATAACCCGCTAGCTCAGGATTCCTGATTTCTGGGGAGGGGAGTACTCACGACAACCAAACAGAATTAATTTACGCAAAAATAAAAAAACAGTCTGAATTAAAATATTAAGCTGGTTTATTGAATCGGGGTAACGGAACGGAATTACCGCGAGAACATAATCTCCCGAGGAGAAAAGAAAATCAACACAAAAAAAAACAATCAAAAGACAACGATGACAACTACTAGCCACGGCAACAACTTAAGCGCGGGCATTTAGATTTTCCGGTAACGTTCCTTCGTACGGACGACTCCGACTACTATTACTTAGACATTATTTACTAATTGAACTGAATAACGACTAGCTGAACTGAATTTCTTAACCATCTATAACTCTCGAATCATACAAATAAACACGGATAACGGTAACGCGGGAATAGACGACGGCGCAACGTATTTCTCCTTCTTGACTCGGCTTTGGGTGGCGATACTAAATAGAACCGGGCGTTCCCTGGGAAATCTATCCCCGGCACGACAGCGCGAAATTCCAGCGGACTCGGCTACGTCCACCGATTGTTACCGGCCGCTCTACCCGGACTTAACGATTACCTCAGCCACCCTAAGGTGGTTCGTGCGGTTACCAGCGCTAACGTGAACGACTAACTATGGAACGTACGCTTCAAATGATAACGATAATAAGAAATTCAATCAAATAAATAACGAACGGAAACTACGCAATTATCATAAAAATAACACATTAATTAAGAAGAACGCGCTTCGTCTACCCCGGTTATAATCAGCCCAGAGGGGAGAAAAACGAGCCGGATTATTGCGTGTTGAGGGGAGGTGGGGGGTTCGACTCGATCTGGACACGAATCGTAATTACTTAGCTCAAATTTCACAAACGACGAAACGAGTCATACCGTGCTATCGGGGTTATGGCGTAAATAGGGGTCGACTGATTTTCGTTATAACTATTTTCCTACCGGGGTCGACAGCGCGTACTACAACCAAAAGAAACAACTCACTTACAACAACTAGTATCCTACAACTTAAAGCTAAAGAGTGGACCCTTCGCGAGAGCAGCCTCTCCCGGGGCCTTAACGACTTTCGATTATTCCTTATTAATTTAACAATTACAATTTTCCGGTAACAAAAAGGGGATACAAATTCTCCCGACTGACGGGTACTTACTACCCTCACTGGCACTGGCTTATTCCTCAGTTCAAGTCTCTCTCTCTCTCTCTCTCTCTCCGGGAAGTGGCGGCTGAATACCAATCGGGTCCGAAAGCGCTGAATTCCCACAATCACGAATCCACGTCCGCTGCCGATCACTGCTCGTCACGAAGAGTGCTGTCGATCGCTCTCGATCTGTCCAGCTCCGAGACTAATCCCCTCCCCGGGGTAAATTGCCGAATTTTTCCGGCGCGTGCCGATCGTCGCTGTCGGTACCTCGCTGTCGTCGCTCCCCTCTCGAACCTCCTGAACTCCTTACTCCTCTTCTCTCCGAAAATGTGTCCGCGGTGCCGCGTTCTCGACAACGTGACCCGAGTGCTCTTGACAGTACGCACTACCGGGTCGTTCGGACAGCTGGGACTCCGAACTAGAGAACAGTGTACCGCCGACAGCTAAATTGAGGCCCCGCCTCAGCCCGTGCTGACGACAACTCCGCTGTCAGAGCTCGCTCTCGCCGTCGCGGGGTCCCGTGAGCGGCCAGGGTGTTGGAGGCGCCGCTTCTCGGGGTGGACCGGAAAAGGACCTTGGGCCACTCCAAAGATTGTCCCCAATTTTTCCCGCGAGGTCGCCCGGTGGTCGGCGACGATTCCGTTGGCGTCTCGGGGCTGCTCCGGGGCGTTTAATTTTGCCACCGATACCAGGCAACAGTCCGGACATCTAACGTGCTCGGAACTGCTGTGCCCTATTGGTGGACGGGGCAACCGATGAGGCCCGTCAGATGCGGGCATCCATGGCTCCCCGCCTCAGCTGACTCCCACGACGAGGTGGATGATCTCGCCGTGAGGTTACCCGGTCGTGGGCATCCACTCCCTCCGACCGGTGAGGCGCTGACCAAGACCTCCCGGATTCCTCAAGTCCGAGAGGCCGGTGCCCGCCACGGTGGCGTGACGTCACCCTAACTGGAGGTCACGAGGGGCGACTCAATTTTCCCGGAGACGAAAGCTAAATTTCCAGTGGGCCAGTGAGGGGGGAATAATTACAAAAAAAAATATACAATTCTATCCGCGAAACGACAACAAAAAAGAAACAATAGATCTTAATCAATAACAATAGATCACCTAGCTTAATTCTAACCTAAAATTAACGGTCCCGGGGAGGTTCGACAGCGGACGGGAAGGTTTAAAGCTTGACGTTAATCACGACAGCCAATTGTAACGGGGAAATTTACCCCCACCACGTTACAGTGTGTATGTGCACGTTTCGTTGTTTATACGATAACTGTCGCAATTATCGATGAATGTTCTTCAAATTTGGCATGTGAGTGGGCTATCATGCAATACTGTTTGGGATTGTAGTTGACGCGAATCGGTTCATAAATTCAGATTTCGCAGCATTTTGAAAATCTTGCAAAAATTGTTTTCACGCTGTAACTTCCGTAAATTAACAGATATCGGGATGAAATTTTGTACGTCAATAGACCACCATCAAACTGTGATCTGTACCAAATTTGGCGAAAATCGGTAAAGTAGTTCTCATGTTATTGCATTTTCAATTTTTTTTCTAATCTCTGGAAGTACTTCATCTCCTGGAAATTCTGAGCCATCCGACTGTAATTTTTAACGTGTCATTACATTTATTGATTATCCGTGATGAATTTCATCAAGGAAACTGCCATTATGTCGGTACACTTCGATTATGCCGCATGAAAATATAAAAAAATGGCGTAACGGAAAAAAAATACAAAAAAATGGTTTGCAGTTATATCTCAAATTTTGTTCACGTATGGACAATCATGGACCAAGTTTTGAGTATAAATTTGACGCAGATCTGCTAAGCCGTTCAAATTTTATACCATGTAACATTTTTTTAAAAATCTCGTTCCCGCGCTGGTTCGTGCAAATTACGAGATACGAGAAATTAATTTTTCTGCATGCGTATGAATTTTTGCATTTTTTGAAAATTCGTTTTATTTTTACATCTTGGATATAATAATAAGTGGTTCTGTGACCACCACGTATCCAAAATTCATACATTTCCACACAATTATCACAGTGAAAAAAAATGTTTAATATAATTTTTGGAAAGTCCAACAAATTCAGAAAACATCGAAACGTATGTTCGGCGAAATTTACATGTGAATGAAATAAGATTTTTTTTCTTAAATTTTTGTTGTGTTTAAAGGGCCGGGGGGGGGGGGGGCGAAGTTCCCCGCAACTCAAATTTATCCCGATAAATTTGAGTTAGATGATATTAAAGTACAACTTTTTTTTTCACCGGATTTTTGATAGGTCGAAGAAACAGAACGGCAGCGACAGATACCAGAAATGAATCACGACGACTGGCGACGTAGGCCAGGAGAACCTTCGGCTCTCGTCGGCGGACACACTAACCCTGGTAGCGCACATCTAGGTGGTTTTACATTCCGCAGCTTCGTTGGAATTTGAGAGCAGCCGTAGAAGCGCGAAAGGAATTAATTGGCTGTTTACGCGAAGAATTGCCCAACTTTGTCAGATAATCAGGGATCTCAAGGTGAACCGCTGTTTTATTTTTTATCACTTTTCTCTGTGTTTCATGATTACATCATAATTACAACTGACAAGATATATTTTTTTTTATATTTCAGGCGCTCCTTCACGTTTCCAGTGCGTACATAAATTCGTTCCTGTTGACGGACTAAGGACCTCATTTATCCTGCGCGCATGAAAGTGAGTGTGATTATTATAATATTTTTTTTTAATACAAGGTGCACTATTTTTATCACCCTGAAGATATCTGCATCTGCAAATTTCGGACTTTTGTTAGCCATAACTTGGTTACCCGACGGTAAAAAAAAATGTCCCGTGGCAGATATTTACATTTCACCATTATCTCGAGGCCTTTTTTTCATTTTGATTTTCTTACTTTTATTTTAAAAATTGGCACTCATTTTAGTCATTTTTTTTGAGTTTGTCACTTCTCCCGTGTAATCTTTACGATAAATATTTTCTTTTCCAAGGCAGAATTTTGCGTTTGTCCATTATCTCGAGGCCTTTTTTTATTTTTATTTTCTTACTTTTATTTTAAAAATTGGCACTCATGTTAGTCATTTTTTCAGTTTGTCACTTCTCCCGTTTAATCTGTTCGACAAATAATTTTTTTCCAAGGCACAATTTTGCGTTTGTCCATTTTTTCCAAGGCACAATTTTGCGTTTGTCCATTTTTTCCAAGGCACAATTTTGTGTTTTAGTCCTGGCGCCCACGTACCTCCTGTGTGAAATGAAAGGTCCAAGCGAAAACCTAGGTGCGTCCTTTAGATTTTCGTCTCCTGAATCCGAAAATGTTGGTTATTTTTTCGAAAAAGTGGTATAACATATTGTTATTAACAATTTAATTGTTTAAACCGCTATATCTCGAAAACTATTGGAGATATCGAAAAATGTCCAAATGATAATATGTTCCTCTCTTCAAGACGAACAGAAGTTGTCATAACGTTTTTTTACGTATATCCACAACTTTCCGACTTATAGGAAGAGAAGCAATTTCAGCGCGGGCCGATACAATTTTCGCGGCGGCAACCGTGCGCGCTCAGGTCTCAGGTACCGTAGCACATCATCTATTCGACATAGCGACATTGTATACGAGTGTTTTATAATCTAGAAAATGTAAGCTGTACGATGATCGAAGAAAAAAGGTGAAATGTCGAAAAATAACAAAATGGCGGCGGGTTGAATGGCGAAAGTTCTATGAAAAAGTGGGTTGGACGTTTTTTCAGATATCTCCGGATCCAATTATCGGATTGAACTTGGTCGCAGCTCAATTCAAAGATATTTATTTTTCGCATCTAAGGACGTTCGGATGATATCGGTAGCGCAAAAAACGTGGAAGTTACAGCCCCTAGAAGTAACGAAACTTGCAGCGTGAAAGAGCGCGATATAATCGCGTTATGCGTGGCCTTTGCCGCCGGATTATCCAAACACATTTACAAATACACCGTATGTGCATTTGATATCAATAAATAAATAGATGGACAATAATCTACGATGTAACATTCGTGCATTACGTATGCCTTACATTGTTGCATCTCGGGCGTTTTGCCGCGAAGCCATATAGTGTGGTGCAAGCAAGTTGAGACTTGTTTGTTTACAGTCTGCCTACAGCGCTGCGCTTGGTTTTATTGTTAGTACGTCCTGGCAGTTCGTCGCGTGCACGTCGAGGCTCGACAATGGAGGAAGATGGTGTGCTCCTCACTCGAAAAAAGGCGGAGAATGCCGATCTGTGCATTATTTGTAACAAGAATAGCGCTAAAATTTTGAGCAGTGGAGAGAAAGGCCGCGAGAGAGTGCGAAACGCAGCGGAACGACGGAAAGATGAAGTTTTTCACCGTTTGCGACAATTAGAAGACGACAGTGAGTTCGATAATGATTATTACGGTGTTTCATTTTAAATCTTTATCGTTTTTTTTCTCATCTTGTCAGTATATTTCAAACAGTTCTTAATGACATAACAATATGGACGATGCTGCAAATATGCATAATAATAATATAAAAATGTTATTAACAATCGAATGAAAAAAATGGATTTGAATTTGTTCAGCATAAATTGAAAAAACGAATGAATTTGTTCAGCATAAATTGCTGAACAAATTACCAAACTGGGAACCAATTTTTTTTATACCTTCATAATTCATTATTTTTCGTGGATACGTATGGATTTTTTTTTTGTATTTTGTCAAATTGCTTTTAAGCCGAAATCGTTAATCGGACAGGATAGATGACGAAAAAAACGATAAAAATTAATCATCGTACCGTTACACATCAGTAATAAAAATTACTATATAACTCCACTGAAGAGGATGATCTGATCGACGCAGTCAGACGTTAAATGATAGATAAATAATTTATTGCAGGTTCGTTCAAGTATCATATGACGAACGAGTGCTACAAAGCGTATACTCTAGAGGCCAACATACGGAGAACCGTTAGGTCTGCTCATTCGACAGATGCAAATGGCAATAGAGAGGACACGCCCGTGTGTGCAACTCCGAAATATCACACGCGAGCCAAACAAACGCCACGATGCACCGCTACAGAATCAACGTATATGTCGAAAATTAGTTGCGTCATTTGTGGACAATTTAAAGCCGGACGCGAAGTCAACAAATCTCGTATTTCCGAAAGAAACCGCGCGCAAACGTTGTTAGATGCCGCCAAGCACTGGAACGATGAAGTCTTCCTGCGAATAATTGATTTACCGTCAGTAGACCGAATTCTCGAGGCAAATCTGCATTATCACGCAAAATGCATTCGCGAGTATGAACGCAAGTATGAGCGGGCAATGGAGATAAGTGATAACGCTAATAATAACGCTAATAATGCAGGCGCCGTCGTTAGCCAAGAACATCGAATCGAAGAAGAGAATTCAAATTCTATTACAAGCTCTGATAAAGTTATACGGGATAATGCGATATTGTCGTACATAAAAACAATCGAGGCGCGACTTTTCGCTGGCGAAGCCTTTTCGGTAACTGACGCGAGACTTCAGGTGACCAAAGGTTCCAACGGTAGCATAGCAGTGAGCAATCGTCACGTAAGAGCGAATCTCATCAATTACTTCGGAGACTCGATAAAGTTTTCTTTTCCACGAGAGGCAAACAAACCGACAATGTTCTTTTCGTCGACAATATCGCAGGAAGACCTTGTCGATAAAATACGATCAGGTATTGCGACGACAGGTATTATTATGATCACGTATTGCGACGAAAACCACCTTCAACAATCTTGGAATAATATGGAAATCCCAGAAACTCTGAAACATTTTTTTAGTACTGTATTCAGCATCGACGAAAAGTACCTCGAAAGAAATCCCACCGAAATTTTTGAAACGGGAGGCGACGCAGATAGTATGTCCAGGTATTTCGAGCTGAAAGCGCTGAAAATAAAATCCCTTTATCAAATGTTCTACTATATTATGAACAATGGAAGAAAGATAACGCCACTGCATGTGACAACAGGTCTATCAGTGCACAGTTCGAGTAAGAGTAAATCTCTGGTAACCTGCCTGAATCGAACAGGTATAAGTATATCCTACGACGAAATCCAACGATATCGGACCGGACTAGCTCTGCAAACAGCGGAAGCATACAAAAACGGCAGGCCTTTACCAAGGAACTTTGACCCGAAAGTTTTCACGACAGCAGCATTCGATAACTTCGATCATGAAGAAGCAACACTGTCTGGTCTAAACGGTACGCACGATACAGTCTCGGTTCTTTTTCAAGACATTAATACAAGCAACGACGGCCGACGCGATATATCGTACCCAGAAATGACACATTCGAAGAGAACTTTCAATGAACCGTTGACATGTCAAACATTGAGAAGCTTCTCGAAACCAGCGAAGACCGTAGCTCTATCAGATGGCTACCGTGTAAATCCGACAGCCTCGCCAGTAACACCGAAAGATTATTTCTCGAATACGAATTCGATTGATTTGGCTTGGTTCCTATCGAGGATGGACTTGTCAAATTCGATGGAAGAATTACGGGGAGGGGTCCGACTCTACACCTCCCGATTCGACACAAGAATAACTCTACACAAAAAGTCTACACTGAACGACTGTACACGCAGGCAGTTCCGTACAAAAAATCTCAACACTGAAAACTTTTCGCGCACAACACAAAATGTATTCACCGATGAAGTGAACACCCAAAACTGCACACTGTGTAGCCCTACACGGCGCCAAATCTATACAATAGGTTTTCGCGGAGCGACTGTACACGGGGCCAGCGCTACACAATAAAACTCAACACCGCCAACTATACACCGCGCAGTTTTGAAAACTGTACACTACACGATTAAAGGCAATTAAATTTCGGCACCACAATCTCAACACGCCGAAAAGTTGACACTAAAAAGTCGACACGCCGAAAAGACGATACTAAAAAGTCGACACGACGAAAAGTCGGCATGAAAATAGTCGACACGGCCACACAAAAACTGTTTACGCCGAAAAGTCGACATCGAAGGCTCGACACGACGCAAAAAAACTGTTTACGCCGAAAAGTCGACACCGAAAGCTCGACACGACGCAAAAAAACTGTTTACGCCGAAAAGTCGACACCGAAGGCTCGACACGACGCAAAAAAAAAATGTTTCCGCCGATCGACACCGAAGGTTCGACACGACGAATAAAAAAATGTGTACGCCGAAAAGTCGACACCCAAGGCTCGACACGACGCAAAAAAAACTGTCCGCCGAAAAGTCGACACCGAAGGCTCGACACGACGCAAAAAAAAAAAAATGTTCCCGCCGATCGACACCGAAGGTTCGACACGACGAATAAAAAAATGTGTACGCCGAAAAGTCGACACCCAAGGCTCGACACGACGCAAAAAAAAACTGTCCGCCGAAAAGTCGACACCGAAGGGTCGACACGACGCAAAAAAAAAACTGTTTCCGCCGATCGACACCGAAGGTTCGACACGACGAATAAAAAATGTGTACGCCGAAAAGTCGACACCCAAGGCTCGACACGACGAATAATCGACGCCAAAAATGTGATACAACGAAAAGTCGACATCGAAAACTCGTCACCGAGCAAGTGCATCGGACGAGTGTATCAGGTACGTATTTTCTTAATACTCATATCTTAAAACCAACGTTCTTTTCTTAACAAAAAAGATTGCACGTTCGTAAATGTTATAAAATGCGGTCGTCCGCGCCGTCGAGCCAACCTCGAGATCCTCGGCATTTCGCTGTCCGACGAGTAACCCTCCTCTTGCTGTTGAGTCCTCGGGCCTCGAATTCAGAGATTCCGGAATCAGCGACCAAAAATGTGAGAAACTACGAAAAAATAGTAAACAAATCTCAGCCCACTCTGGGTTAAGGAAAATGTTATATCTGATATGGGATTTTTGAGATTTTGCTTCCTCATAGAGGAGCCTTGTTTTCATGAAAATTTTTTTTTCGAGATTTTCATGTCAGTACACTCAGAATGGTCCAAAACGTCGAGAAAAGTGGTTTGTACGAAATGTCTGTATGTATGTGTTCATTTTTTTGTTTACACGATAACTGTAGCAATTTTCGATGAATGCTCTTCAAATTTGGCACGCAAGTGGGCTATCATAGACTACTGTTTGGGATTGTAGTTGACGCTAATCGGTTCATAAATTCAGATTTCACAGCATTTTGAAAATTTCGAAAAAATCGTTTTCACGCTTTTTCACGCTATAACTTTCGGAAGTTGCGAGACATCGTGATGAAATTTTGTACGTCAATGGACCACCATCAAACCATGATTTGTACCAAATTTGGCGAAAATCGGTAAAGCAGTTCTCATGTTATTGCAATTTCAATTTTTTTCGAATCTCTGGAAGTACTTCATCTCCTGGAAATTTTCATCTCCGAGCCATCCGACCGCAATTTTTAATGTGTCATTACATTTATTGATTATCCTTGATGAATTTCATCAAGGAAACTGCCATTATGTCGATACATTTCGATTATACTGCATGAAAACATAAAAAAATGGCGTATCGAAAAAAAAAAAAAAAAAAAATGTTAGCAGAAATATCTCAAATTTTGTTCACGTATGGACAATCATGGCCCAAGTTTTAAGTATAAATTTGATGCAGATCTGTCAAGCCGTTCAAATTTTATGGCATGTAACATTTTTTGAAAAATCTCGTTCCCGCGCTGGCTCGTGCAAATTATGAGATACGGCGTTCTAATTTAACCCCCACATCGACTATTATAAAACAAAGCTTGAGTATAAATTTGAGACAAATCGGTAGAGTGGTTAAAAAAAAAAGTCTGCAAAGCAGAACCTTGCAAATTGCTTCCTCTGAATTTTGCACTTTTAACGAAGCTTCCTCTATGAGGAAGCCAAAATCGATCAACATACTTCCTCGTAGATGTAGCTTCGTTAAAAGTGCAAAATTCAGAGGAAGCAATTTACAAGGTTCTACTTTGCAGACTTTTTTTTCAGATTTTCAAATTCCGGCGATAACGTACGTTGATCGACTTTGGCTTCCTCATAGACGATGCTTCGTTAAAAGTGTTAAATTTTGAGGAAGTAAAGGTTCTACTTTGCAGACTTGTTTGAGCTCGAAAGACATAAAACAAAATGTAAAATGTCTTAAAATTTGAACCGCTTGACTAATTTGTCTCAAGTTTGTACCCAAACCTTGGTCCATGGTAATCCATATAACACAAATATGTTTTTTCAAAACAAAATTTGTCGCGCCAAGTGAAAAAAGGGCAGTTATCTTATTTATTAACAATTATTTGTAAACAAAAAGTACTTGTAAGAAAAAAATATTTAAAAAATATTGAACCAAATCATCCAATATATTAGCAAAGCAAAGCCCCTCTCTAGTTACTGGCATGTAAAAAACTTCGCGTAACAGCGACTTGCCCCGAGGGAGCGAACGAGGGAGCGACCGAGAGAGCGACTTTCTGTCCTACATTTATTCCAATGGACTATGTACGGGAGCAAGTCGCTGGTACGCCATGTTTTTTGCATGCCGGTAACTAGAGGGACTTTGCTTGGCTGATATATTGGATGATTTGGTTCAATATTTTTTTAATTATTTTTTCTTACAAGTATTTTTTGTTTACAAATAATTGTTAATAAATAAGACAACTGCCTTTTTTGTACGTGGCGCAACAATTTTTGTTTTGAAAAAACATTTTTGTGGTATTTGATATCTTTTTGAAAGTAACATTTTTGTTGTTGTTTGATATATTTTTAGTCACAAACCATAAAGCAGAGTAACATTTCAATAAAGTTAGTAAACAAATTAAGTTAATAAACATATATTCAGTTAAAAAACAAATTCAGTTAACAAACAAATTAAGTTAACAACCAAATTCAGTTAAAAAATAAATAAAGTTAATAAACAAATTCAGTTAACAAACAAATTAAGTTAACAAACAAATTAAGTTAACAAACAAATTCAGTTAAAAAATAAATTAAGTTAATAAACAAATTAAGTTAACAAACAAATTCAGTTGAAAAATAAATTCAGTTAACAAACAAATTAAATTAACAAATAAATTAAGTTAACAAACAAATTAAGTTAACGAACAAATTAATTTTACAAACAAATTAAGTTAACAAACAAATTAATTTAACAAACAAATTAAGTTAAGTTTGTTAACTAACAGTTAACAAACTTTGTTGAGTGTGCTTACTGCTAATACTTCTGTTGGAACAGCGAAAGAAATATTTATTTCTCATTATTCATAATTATCTTAATATTATATTAATAATTATAATTAAATATGAAGGTCGTCATATGTAACAAAAATGTGGCCAAACACGCGTGAGGCCGGCCGAGCTTCGACAGCTGTTAGCAGCTACGTCACGCGTCACACATGCACGAGTCGACTCCCCGGGCGTCGCTGCTGCTGAGCACGCGCGACGTCACACCGACGTTCACACAGATAAGGCCGTGAAAAGTGTGCGTTTTCGGAAATCTCGAAATTAACTTGTCGGCCAAACTTCTCGAGTTGTCGGATATCAGCGTTGCGGCGACCGATTTTGTCGCAACAGGTCTCATTCGAAAGAGAAAGAAAAATACAAAATAGGACCTGATACATTTTTTCTCCATGACGCGTCGACAAAGATATATGACGAGTTACATTTGAAAGTAACGGAAAAGGACCCGACTTCGGGGAAATAAGAGTAGCGCTAGCGTCTCGTCGCGTCATCGTGAGGCATTATTAATTTTTTTTATACTTCGAGCAGAGACGCTACCGCGTCTCTTGATGAAAAATTCAAACGTATTCAGTAAAATAAATGAATAATTTTCATCGAAAAAAAAGTTGTTACCGGAAAATTGTTGAACAATTAATTTTTTCATTAATTTTTTCATAACATTTTGGAATTATTATTATGCAAAATCAATCTTTTCATCACCTTCAACGTTTTTGATTTTTTCCCGATTTTTATCCCATCGAGAGTTCAACCGGGCGGATCTGCGTCAGGTTGAATTTCGGTGGGAAATACCGACTTCCGGTAACTGTCCGGTTAATGGATTACCGACTTCCGATAACTATCAGCTGGCAGCTCGTGCGGGGCGCCCAGCAAAAGCGAGCGCGCGCCGAGCACGCGCCGAGCACGCGCCGAGCGCTTACACGCGGCAGGCGACGAAAATCTCGAAAACAAAAAAAGCCGTACATCGTTACTCGGGGAGTTTGTTGATCGCAACCGGCATTCAATGGTGCCGTAACGTTTCGCGAGTGACGACGAGCGTGCTTTTCGCAAACGACGAAGGCGAGAGAACGAGGAAGAGTGGGCGAGGGAGATACAACGAGGACGAGTGGACGAGGGCGAGAGGACGACGAGTGGACGAGGGCGAGAGGACGACGAATAGACGAGGGCGAGAGGACGAGGACGAGTGGACGAGGACGAGTGGACGAGGGCGAGAGAACGAGGACGAGGGCGAGAACTGCGGCTACGAGAACGGTGAGTAAAAGATTTTTTAAAGTCACGACAAACGTGAGTATTGGAGAATATTTCGAACCCTTTTCGATGGGATAAATATATGATAGAAATCAAGCACGTTGAAGGTGCCGAAAAGATTGATTTTGCGTAATAATAATTCGAGAACGTTATTAACACATTAATGAAGAAAATAATTGTTCAACAATTTTCCGGCAACACAACTTTTTTTGCGATTAAAATTATTCATTCATTTTTCTGAATATGTATGAATTTTGTGATAATTTTGTCTAATTTTTTTACAGTAATTAGAGAAAATTCTGAAATAATTCATACGTATTCACCTCCTCTTCACTGTTCCGTGTCCCACACCCTACTCGAAAAAATGTTGAAACTTGAAACCAAAAAAACAAAATGCATTATTTAAAGGACATGTTTCTCAAGGTAATCACCAGGGAATTCATCGTAAACAACGAAATTTGCACACATACTGAAAATTAATGCAAATTCTCAATTTTGCTTCCTCATAGAGGAAGCTTTGTTTTCATGACATTTTTTTTTTTTCGAGATTTTCATGTCAGTATGCTTAGAATCACCTAAAACGTCGAGAAAAGTGGTCTAGAAAAAATGTCCGTATGTATGTGTGTGTGTGTGTGTGTGTATGTGCTGGGCCTCGAAAATTCAATCGCCTCACTCAGTAACCGTTCAAGCAATCGGGCTCAAATTTGGCACGCAAGTAGAGTCGTTGTCCCCCTTTAAATCTTGCGATTTTTGAAAAAAATATATATAGTAATTACAATTTTATGTAGTTTTGAATTTGTTGAAAAAAGGGCGTGGTCGCTCTAACTTTCGTAAAAATTCACCGATTTAGAGATGGAAGAAATCCCAGGACAGCGATCGGAATCACAAGTTTTTTTTTTTGAGAACGCTCCGTATCATGTTGATTCCCGGTACGCTAATGTTGCCCGAAAATATTTTCGGTGTGTGGAACGTACGACGGAGACTAAGTGTCCGGTGAGGGTGGTCGTCCCGGAGGGTGGACCACCGCAACGAAGTGGCGAACACAACCACGCGGTTGACGCCGCACGCAGGGAGGACTGTGAATTTCGGCAGGTCGTGAAAGAAATCGCGCAGGACATACTGCTCGACCCTAACGAGGTTCTCCGGCAAGCCTGCGAACGGTAAATAACCCGAATTTCCGTATTTCTCTCAACTGCGTGAATACTTCATTTTCAACAAAAAATTATGAGCAATTGTGAAAAAAAATGGAAGGTCACGGTCTTCCATTACTTGCGTAATGCATTAAACGCGTTTCTCCATTTTTTCCGAAAAATTACCGTGAAATTTAATTGAGACTAAAATATTCTTGCAGTCTTTAAAAAGTGTACACATTCGATTATAATTATTCCGTGTTACAATTATTAACAATTACAAGATCAATTGCACCGTCAACTTTATTTGTAAAAAATTCAGGGGTTTACAACTCTGCTCTTTTTCCTTCGTCCGACCCCACGTTCGTTCCCACACCTTATATAAAAAGCTACAGGGAGATGCTGTTGAAGTTTGCATCGTTGGAATACAACGAAATTAAAAAAAAAAAAATATTTTTTTTTATGAAGCCAAATTATGAAAATAGGTATAAAAAGTCATCATACCAAGTAAGGGCCCGAAAAAAAAAAATTTCAGGGATTTATAAGACCCTTAAAGGGGGATGAAACGTTGGGAATTTCATAATTCTTAAAGTTTTGACATTGCATGAAATTTTTTTTTGCAATTTTATTTTCTGCAATAACAAGAATCTTAGAAAAAATCGACACCCCGCTCCGAGCTCCGGAAAGCACCCCTACCGTGAAGGGAGAAATTTGAAAAAAATCATATCTTTTTCAGTTTTGAGATTGTATGAAATTTTTTTCGACAATATTGGTTTAATCAACGTCCAGAATATAAGAAAAAATCGACACCCCGCTCCGAGCTCCGAAAAGCACCCCTACCGTGAAGGGAGAAATTTTGAAAAAATCATATCTTTTTCAGTTTTGAGATTGCATGAAATTTTTTTCGACAATATTGGTTTAATCAACGTCCAGAATATAAGAAAAAATCGACACCCCGCTCCGAGCTCCGGAAAGCACCCCTACCGTGAAGGGAGAAATTTGGAAAAAATCATATCTTTTTCAGTTTTGAGATTGCATGAAATTTTTTTCGACAATGTTGGTTTAATCAACGTCAAGAATATAAGAAAAAATCAACATCCCTCTCCGAGCTCCGGAAAGCACCCCTAATGAGGGGTGAAGTTTGAAAATTTCATCTTTTTCATTTTCGAGATTGCATACAATTTTTTTCGGCAATATTATTGATATCAATAAGACGAATCTTAGAAAAAATCAACATCCCTCTCGGAGCTCCGGAAAGCACCCCTAACGAAGGGTGAAATATTGTATTTTAAGTTTTTTTAATTTTGTCACTACAGACCACGCTAGAAATCCGTTTCAGAGAATTCTGAATCGAACTAGCTAGTCGCCAGGAGACCAATTTTTCGAAAATCAACCCCATGTGTCCAAGCCATGGGGTTGAAAAAAAAAGTGTCATTACAGACCATGCTAGAAATCCGTTTCAGAGAATTCTGAATCGAACTAGCTAGTCGCCTGGAGACCGTTTTTTCGAAAAATTTACAGTGGTTAAGTGTTTGTAGTAGGAGCAGCTGAGCGACGTCCTGCTCCTCTCGGGTCGTTCTCGAGCGCGACGACGATGATACGCGGACTTAGCTGTAACGTAAAAAAAAAAAAAATGCCATTACAGACCATGCTAGAAATCCGTTTCAGAGAATTCTGAATCGAACTAGCTGGTCGCCTGGAGACCGATTTTTCGAAAATCAACCCCATGTGTCCAAGCCATGGTGTTGAAAAAAAAGTGTCATTACAGACCATGCTAGAAATCCGTTTCAGAGAATTCTGAATCGAACTAGCTGGTCGCCTGGAGACCGATTTTTCGAAAATCAACCCCATGTGTCCAAGCCATGGGGTTGAAAAAAAAAGTGTCATTACAGACCATGCTAGAAATCCGTTTCAGAGAATTCTGGATCGAACTAGCTGGTCGCCTGAAGACCGATTTTTCGAAAATCAACCCCATGTGTCTAAGCCATGGGGTTGAAAAAAAAGTGTCATTACAGACCATGCTAGAAATCCGTTTCAGAGAATTCTGAATCGAACTAGCTAGTCGCCTGGAGACCGATTTTTCGAAAAATTTACAGTGGTGTTTGTAGTAGGAGCAGCTGAGCGGCCGGCTCCTCTCGGGTCATTCTCGAGCGCGACGACGATGATACGCGGACTTAGCTGTATCGTAAAAAAAAAAAAATGCCATTACAGACCACGCTAGAAATCCGTTTCAGAGAATTCTGAATCGAACTAGCTGGTCGCCTGGAGACCGATTATTAGTTATTATTATCGTTATTAGTTTTTGTAAAGACCGGTGAAAAAAAGGACCCAAACGGTGGCCAGGATAGGGGTCGCAATTACAATGTGAAACAAAAATTTCAGAGTGATTATTTATCTGTAGGAAAGCCTCTAAGTCGCTATGGAGGCTTTTTTATTTAATGAAATTTGACAAAATGGCGGCGGTTTCAGAAAAAGTGCCAAATTTAGCCTTTTTTTCGACGGATCTTCAAGTAAAAAAGTAAAAAAAATAGGAAGTTAAAAAAAAACAAGCTTCCCTAGCCACCTAAGAAATGTCGCTAAGAACATTGTGTCCAAATTTCAAAGGCATATCTTTACAAATCTTTCTCTGAGAGGCCACCGTTTTGAAAAACACCATTCAGAGAAAAATGCGTTTAAAGTTTGGCGTTTGGCTGGTAGACACTACGACCCCTTTCTCCAAGAAAGGTTGTAGCGACCGAAATAATTCGATATCGACTTGAAACTTGCAGAGAATGATCATAACACTGTATTCTATCCGAAAATGCAAAAAAAAATCGAGTTTAAGTCGAGGCTCAAATGTACTGAAATAGATTTTTTTAAAACTTAAAAATCGTTATTAAATATTTTAAAATCTCCTCTCCGTCTAATTTTGCATCCTGTATATTCAGAACACCATAACCTGTCATTGTATCATTTGAAAAAAAATCTATCAAAATGCCTTCAATTACTGTGGCAAAAAACCTTTAGAAAAATCGTAAAAAAATCGTAAATCGTCGTGAATAATTATTTAAACGTCTCGTCCCCTTCTAATTTTGCATCCTGTACATTCAGAACACCATAACCTGTCATTGTATCATTTGAAAAAAAATCTATCAAAATGCCTTCAATTACTGTGGCAAAAAACCTTTAAAAAAATCTTTAAAAATCGTAAATCGTCGTGATTAATTATTTAAACGCCTAGTCCCCTTCTAATTTTGCATCCTGTACATTCAGAACACCATAACCTGTGATTGTATCATTTGAAAAAAAAATCTATCAAAATGCCTTCAATTACTGTGGCAAAAAACCTTTTAAACAATCGTAAATCCTCGTGAATAATGATTTAAACACCTCGTCCCCTTCTAATTTTGCATCCTGTACATTCAGAACACCATAACCTGTCATTGTATCATTTGAAAAAAAAATCTATCAAAATGCCTTCAATTACTGTGGCAAAAAACCTTTTAAAAAATCGTAAATCCTCGTGAATAATGATTAAAACGCCTCGTCCCCTTCTAATTTTGCATCCTGTACATTCAGAACACCATAACCTGTCATTGTATCATTTGAAAAAAAATCTATCAAAATGCCTTCAATTACTGTGGCAAAAAACCTTTAAAAAAATCGTAAATCGTCGTGAATAATTATTTAAACGCCTCGTCCCCTTCTAATTTTGCATCCTGTACATTCAGAACACCATAACCTGTGATTGTATCATTTGAAAAAAAAATCTATCAAAATGCCTTCAATTACTGTGGCAAAAAACCTTTAAAAAAAATCTTAAAAAATCGTAAATCGTCGTGAACAATTATTTAAACGCCTCGTCCCCTTCTAATTTTGCATCCTGTACATTCAGAAAACCATAACCTGTGATTGTATCATTTGAAAAAAAATCTATCAAAATGCCTTCAATTACTGTGGCAAAAAACCTTTAGAAAAATCGTAAAAAAATCATAAATCATTGCGAATAATTATTTAAACGCCTAGTCCCCTTCTAATTTTGCATCCTGTACATTCAGAACACCATAACCTGTGATTGTATCATTTGAAAAAAAATCTATCAAAATGCCTTCAATTACTGTGGCAAAAAACCTTTAAAAAAAATCTTAAAAAATCGTAAATCGTCGTGAATAATTATTTAAACGCCTCGTTCCCTTCTAATTTTGCATCCTGTACATTCAGAACACCATAACCTGTCATTGTATCATTTGAAAAAAAAATCTATCAAAATGCCTTCAATTACTGTGGAAAAAAACCTTTAGAAAAATCGTAAAAAAATCATAAATCATTGCGAATAATTATTTAAACGCCTCGTCCCCTTCTAATTTTGCATCCTGTATATTCAGAACACCATAACCTGTGATTGTATCATTTGAAAAAAAATCTATCAAAATGCCTTCAATTACTGTGGCAAAAAACCTTTAAAAAAAATCTTAAAAAATCGTAAATCGTCGTGAACAATTATTTAAACGCCTCGTCCCCTTCTAATTTTGCATCCTGTACATTCAGAACACCATAACCTGTGATTGTATCATTTGAAAAAAAATCTATCAAAATGCCTTCAGTTACTGTGGCAAAAAACCTTTAGAAAAATCGTAAAAAAATCATAAATCATTGCGAATAATTATTTAAACGCCTCGTCCCCTTCTAATTTTGCATCCTGTACATTCAGAACACCATAACCTGTCATTGTATCATTTGAAAAAAAATCTATCAAAATGCCTTCAATTACTGTGGCAAAAAACCTTTTAAAAAATCGTAAATCCTCGTGAATAATGATTTAAACGCCTCGTCCCCTTCTAATTTTGCATCCTGTACATTCAGAAAATAAAATTGCAAAAAAAAATTTCATGCAATGTCAAAACTTTAAGAATTATGAAATTCCCAACGTTTCATCCCCCTTTGATGACTTTTTATACCTATTTTCATAATTTGGCTTCATAAAATTTTTTTTTTTTTTTAATTTCGTTGCATTCCAACGATGCAAACTTCAACAGCATACAGGGAGATGATCTGATTCTCCATCCAGATTACCAAGCCAAACCAAATTATGCCATCATGCGGCCATTGTCGTTATAATAACTTTTTATACCTAGTACGATAATTTGGTTGCATTGAAATATATTTTTTTTAATGTTCGATGCTTTCCAACGATGCAAACTTCAGCATCATTCATCTCGAAGTGAGAAGTGCCTATTTCATAAGATTACCGAAATATTTTTTTGCCGCTTGGTGCAAGTAGTGCCTACTTCTCGCACTCGTAGAATCAAATTGTATACGAAACTCGTGCGAGAAACTTTTTCTCAACGCGTGTGATTGCAACACTCGCCTGTGTCTCGAGTTGCAAAGTCACGCTCGCCAAGAATAGTATATTGTACAACAAGGGACGAAAGTTGGCGTTTGCGGTGAGGGTGTGGTTTGCTACCCGAGCGAAGCGAGTGCCGCAATCACACGAGTTTACACTATACTTTTTTCCCGGCTACGCTAAAAAAATACCACATTTTTATGTCTGCGACGTTACGAATACGCCAAATTTGATTAACGGGAAGAAAAGTGACTTTTCCGGCTCCAGCACTTTTCCTTCCGCTGCGTACTTTTCGTCTCGTCGGTCAAGAGTCGACAACTTTCCACCCGCGTTGCAGGCATGGAATGTGATCTTTTTAGCGTAGTCGAAGAAGAAAGGTTTATCGCATCTGAATGCGGTTTTTATTACAGCATGCCTGTAGCAGGGCTACGTTGCTCGGTCCCTGCGGTCAAAAGTTTAATAAAACGAGTGCGTTCGGAGCTACTGCCACCTGTCCCACCAACGGTAGCGGAATTGGGAAACGTGCTCGAAAATTACCCGCCGACGCAGGAAATGTATCGAGGCACGGTCGTGGCGGGTGGAGCTTCAGCTGTCATTTTCGCGAGCAACGGAATGCTGAGGCGTCTCGAAGCCGCGAGTTCGCTGCACATCGACGGGACGTTTTCGGTGAGTTCGTCAAGAGACACGGTAGCGTTCGACGCCAAGTATTAAAAGAAAATTATATGCCTCCTCACGAGACTCCTCACTTCTAAGACGTTAGCACTACTCTCATTATCTCGACGTCCGCCTTTTTCGTCTGCTAGGAAATTCTAACTGTAATTATCTGAGTCAAAACGTCGCGGACGCCAAATGTGTCAGGTTCAATATACTTTTTTTCTCTTTCGAATGATCCCTGTTTCAATCAAATCGGTGCCCGCAATGCTAAAATCTGGCCACTTACGATCTTGATTCTGCCAAAAACTTTTCGTTTTTGTCCGCACTCACAAAACGTTCAACGCGAATATGTCCGATCCATATACGTGCATGGCGTGTATCAGCACACTCATATTCGTCTGTTACTCTAATTATCTCAAGCAATACATCGCGGACGCTAAATGTATCAGCGCTAATATTTTGGATTTTCACCCCTTTTAAATGAGACCGGTTGCGATAAAATCGTTTCCCGAAGTGCTGATAACTCGCAATATTTCACTTTTGTTAGAACTGACACATTCGAAACAAATTGGTCCGATTGCATATACGTGTCCATCCGTGCGAAGGAAATACGCACACATAACACAACTGGTGACGCCTGCAGCGGCTGCATATAGAAGTCGCGGAGACGCGGTGTTCGTCTGCCGACCGGCTCGCTCTCGTCGTTTGACAGAGAAAAGTGACAGGGTCGTGCGTGATCCGACTAGTAAAAAGGACATGGCACACGAAAGTCGAAATACTGAAGCCGCCTTTCAAAGTTAGCATAAACATCTTCCCCAAAAACGCGTTGGTGTGTAACATCTGGTTTTTGTTAGGTCCTTTAAGGTGGCAAACCGAAAATTAGGAAATTGATTTTCGAATGTACTAAAGTTAGGTGCTTTTTGGGTGCTAATTACATGCACAACAAAATTTGGTGTTCCTTTATTTTCGCCGAAATATGAAAATTTGTCTGGGACCGCTAGTTTAAGCCAAGTCAAATTTTGATTTTGCGGCAAAAATAAAGGAGCACCAACATTTCTTTATGTGCACCTAATCAGCACCTAAAAAGCACCTAATTTTTATATGACGAAAATATTTTTTCCCCTTTTGTTTTTATGCCCTGTGGCTTCACCCTAAGCTATCGTTCCCAGTTATATTTTTATTTTCCGGCAAAAGTAAAGGAGCACCAAATTTTTTTTCACTCGCGGGCACCAACGTCGCCTCATCCTCTTCGGCACTCGCCGCCTCTATCGTTTCTCTACCGCATCACTCGTTTTCTCGCTTTCTTTCCACATGCCTGCTGTGTCGTCAATTTGATCTCACTTTTCTCCGGAACTTCAACTTCGTTTCCCGCCAAGTACCGAATTTCTGAACACTGCATTTTTATTCCCCACTTATCCTGAACGTTTCCCTCTAGACACATGTTTGCAAAAAAAAAACGTTTACACCACTTTTATTCATACTAAAAAATCAAGCCTCGAAATACGTGTGCTTTTATCGC
The DNA here is from genome assembly GCA_963932165.1 of Pimpla rufipes. Taxonomy (NCBI): domain Eukaryota; kingdom Metazoa; phylum Arthropoda; class Insecta; order Hymenoptera; family Ichneumonidae; genus Pimpla; species Pimpla rufipes. The sequence goes on from OZ010641.1 coordinate 7,672,841, forward strand.
CTTCTTGACCTCTTTCGATTTGTTTTTAAGGCCAAGTGAAACATGTACCACGTGACACGTGAGTGCCAGAGAGATAGTTACCGCGAGACGTGAAAATTAGTCGTAGTTACCGACAATTTTTTCGGAAGTGCGTTTTGCTTATTTATTACTCTTACTGGAGTCTGTATTTCAATTTTCGCTTCGATCCGTTCATGACGGCACTTATGAATTTTTAAAGTGCAAAGTCGGTATTTCACATTCCTTTAATTTAAAAACGAGTGTATACTCCCACATTTAACATGTTGATTTTTACCTAGGTGGTACCAAGAACGCCAAGAGCAATCCAGTTATGGATTATTTTTTTTTCGAGCGGCCGATAAGGTTAGCACATTTTTAGTATCTATAATCGTATCTATAATAGTACCCCAGTAAACACGGTTATATTGCCGACATTTTAACGGCAATGTAACCGAATATAACAGGTAATGTTGCCTGGACGTTACATGTAATTAACATGTAAGTTGAAATTTCCGACTTAGCAATATAACATTGTTATACCGTTACTTTTAATTAATACTGCAGGCGTGTTCGCATTATGTAACGCGGATGTAACAAATTGCATAACAGTTATATTGCTGGTATTATTTATTTACATTATTATCATTTCTTAATAATGAATTTACTGCTATTTAGTGTTGTTTCTTTGTTCAACTCATCGAGCTCCAAGTTAAAAGTTATAAGGATATGACAGTGGATCGCCTTGAATTTTTCCGGGCATGACTGGTTATTACAAAAATAAGCCGCTACGGTTAAACGTAGAACCAGCTCGTGGTAAGCAACCCTCATGGGTTACGACACCTTCGAAGAGTAGAAACCCTAGAATGTAATTAAAAGAGCTCTGCAGTCTTATAGACGCCTGGGTCGCCAATCGCTTGCGAGAGACATTCAAGCCGTCGGCCATCTAGCGGACATAACATCGTTATAAGGATGTTATATATTTGTGTTACGTTATTGTAATGTTATAACGTTACATTACAACTAAAGTTATATTAAATTTGTCACAAGCATGTCGCATAACGACTACAAAAATTGTCTTACGTAACAGTACCCAGTAAACACAGTAACATTGCAGCAATGTAACGGCTACGTAACCGAATATTACCGGTAATATTACCTGGATGTTACATGTAAATTGCATGTAAGTTGCCATTTCCGACTCAGCAATGTTACCATGTTATGTAACATGCGTTACATAACCGTAACAATTCCGTTATGTTGCCCGTGCGTTGCGTTATATAATTAATATGTAACATTAATTTGTTATGTAACGTGTATTACATAACCGTTGCGTTCTCGTAATGTTGCTAGTCTGTTGCACAATGTAACCGCAACGTAACAGCAATATAACCGAAAGCTACAAGTAACATTATCTGTAACTTACATGGAACTTACATGTAAGTTATTATTTCCCGCTCAATAATGTTACCGTGTTCTGTAACATGAATTACATAACTGCGCTACTGTTTAGTTCTGTTGCCAAATGTGGTCTCTAAAGAGACCACATTTTTATGCGAGACTAAAAATAATGAAATGAATTTATAAAAATGTGGTCTCTAAAGAGACCACATTTTTATGCCTGTAACGGTAGAACAGCACAATTTGCAGCGGGCAGAAAAGTAGCTGCAGCGGGAAGAAAAGCTGCGCAGAGGGAAGAAAAGAAGCTGCAATCGGCACTAAAATGCTGCGCAGAGGGCAGAAAAGTACTTTTCTGCCCGCTGCGCAACTTTTCTTCCCGCTGCACAACTTTTTTCCCGCTGGTCAAGAATCGATCACTTTCCACCCGAGTTGCAGGCATGGAATGTGGTCTTTTTAGCGTAGTCGGGAAAAAAATAACTTAAAGGTTTGCTAAATCGGTACCCTTGGGAGTCAAAAAAATTAGCCGCTACTATTAAAAGTAAAACAAGCTATTGGCAGATGATGCCAACCGGTTGACACCTCCGGAGCGTATCCTCCAGTGTGTAGCTGTGCCGACGCGCCGTTGCGCTGTCTTATATACGTTAGGGACACGAATCGCTTGCGAGAAACGTTTGATTCGTAGGCCATCTAGCGGATATCACATCATTACATACATAGTTGTGATGTTACATAACCACTGCGATACGCATGTTATGTAAACGTTACAGTGTCTGGCAACGTTCTTGCACTGTTTATTACGTTATATCACTGTAACATGACCGGACTATATCCACAGTTACATTGCAGGAGCAACAAGCACGTTACGTTACAGTTACACACTAGTTACGTAACTGTAACGGAACGACGACAGATAACAGTTACATAATGTGTATGTTGTTAAAGTTACATAACGACTGTGATATGCATGTTACGTAGACGTTACATATTTTTGTAACAATCTTTCAATGTTACCATATTACATAACGGTAACATGACTGGATTATCGCCACAGTTAGATTACGCTCGGGATATACATGTTGCAATACACTTTTGTTATATAACTGTAACGAAAATACAACATATAACAGTTACATAACGTGCATGTTCACGATGCGACATAACCAGTGTAACATCCATGTTTCATAAATGTTATTATATAGTTTTTGCAACGTACTTGTAATGTTATTGCGTTACATCACTGCAACACTGCCTTTTTGTCACGAAAGTGACGTCCCAATTGTTACTTATACGTTGCATTGCGGTTATTGTTACTTATACGTTGCATTGCGGTTTCATAGCTTTTGTTATGCAACTGCAATTAAAATATTTCATATAACAGTAACATTACCTGCAAATAACAAATAATCGCATGTTACTCCTACGTTACATATCCTCAACATATCACAAGAGTTACATTGTTACAATCACATGTAACTTCCAGGTTGCATTACTGTTCAATAACGTGTTTACTGGGGTAACACAAAAATTGCGATTATATTATTGTAGGGATATGCCACAGTATTTGTCTTATGCGAGAGGAGGACGAAAGTTATTTACAATGCCATATGGCATTTTTTACTTGAACACTGCCCGGGGTTGAGAGATAATCTACGAGCGGTGTGGACTGATTTTGAGCGCGCCGCCATTCAAAGTCTTCGGGAGAACTTCCCGCGGATCAGCATCCACGGATGCGTGTTCCACTACTGTCGCGTAAGTTTTCCCCTTACTGAACTTAACCTCATCCAACTTAACCCTCCCTAACTTAACCTCACCTATCTAAACCCTACCTAACTAAAGCTCAACTAAATTGACTCTGCCGAACATCACTTCACCTAACTTAACCCTACCTATTCGAATCCTACCTAACTTGTCTCTGCCTAAGTTTACCTCAACTAATTTAAGAGGCAGAGTGATACTTCGCTCGGAACTTCGTCGCCCAATGTTAAACACCTATAGTGCTGTCACTCGCACCTAGCGCTGTCAGTCTCGCACTTTTTTGTTTTTCGATTCACCCGAACAAACAGCTGCGAGTATCGAGAAGTCCGAAACTTAGCCCTATTCTGCAATACCTCTGCACATTCTCTCAAAATTTAGGCTCAATCTACTGAGTATTTTTGGAGAAAATAGGTTTCAAATTTTTAAGCTGGAGTGGGGTTGGAGTGGGGGAAGTATCACCGCCTCTTAACCTTACCTAACACGACCCAACCTAACTTAACCTCACGTAACTTGACCCTACCTAACGTTCACCTAATTCACCTAAATTAACCCTACCTAACTAAAGCTCAGCTTACTTGACCCTACCGAACATAACATCACCTTACTTAGCCCTTCCTAACATACTCTTACCTTACTTAACCCTAACTAACTTTTTTGTGTTTTGTTCATTATTTTTTTAATGAAAAAACTTAGAAACTCAGGAAACTTAGGGGACTTAGAAAAATTCGGGCTTGGAGGACATTCATAGGGTCAAATCCGGGCCCTTCTCCATGTCAGAATCCGGGCATTTTTGCATGTCAAAATCCGGGCCTTTTTCCATGTCAGAATCCGGGCCCTTTTGACATGGAATGCCCTATATATCCTAAACAGCGGCGACGGCGGCGATATCTTTTTGTAATATAGAGAGATGAAGCAATGTGCAAAGATTAACTTTGCAACTTTTTTTTTTACCAGGCTACATACCGGCAGTGGAAGTCGTTGCGGATGCCGGACCCCCCCATGCATATTTTGTATTTATCGTGGGCGCTGGCTCTGCTCCCGAGCGACTTGTTTGAAGAAGGGTGCCAGGTCATCACGCGAACAGCGGACCCGCTGGCGATCGGACCCCTTCGAGCCCTGAATGAGTTCACTCATTATTTGAGAAACCAATGGGCCCCGCTCCGCGACGTTGTCTCGGTCCACGGAACGCCGATTCGAACCAACAACGTCGCGGAGTCGTTTAATCGGCACGCGCTCAGGAAGTTGGGAGGGATTCACCCCGGAATTTGGTTGTTCTTGGGTACGCTCTTTCGTTTCTTATAATAGCATTCGGTCAACCCGTTAAGGGATCATCACAGTGTGACCCCCGAAAAACCCCAGCGGATCCGAGCAACCGTCATTTTGTAGTTGCTTTATTGTCACTTACAAGTTACCGTCATTATGAGCTTTATTTTCAGATTCTTTACCATCACACAATCATAAAATACCCGACAAATGAACCGTTGCTTTGGAACAAAAAATAAACATGAAAAAACCATAAGGGCAAAGTTGGTAGTTGATAGTTGAAAGTGCAAGTAACCATAAAGCGACGTATGTTACCAACCGATCATCGTTCGTTGAGAGTTGTTCTTCCGTTATTACCACGGTTACACATAATAACCGCATACGAACTCTGAACCGTTCGTACAAGTGAACTCATCGTGTGGTTGTCGGACGATTGTAAGTTGCTTTTGCGTAACTTCTTAGGTCGTTTTTGTTCCATAGCGACCGGTGGCTTTTCGGTTATTTATGGGTTCTTCGGATCTGCTATGAAATAGCAGATTTTAGCAAGTTCTTTATGGTTAGAAAAATATGTTTTGCAGAAAAATTAAAAGACACCATCGCCGACGAGGAACGGAAGTTCGCGCGATGGGAGGCCACGGGCCAAAACGACAGACGGCCCCAGCACCGTGCTTGGGTGAGAGCCGACGAGGTCATCGCCGACCATCAACGACTCCTTGCCACGGGAAGGTCATTATATAAGATTTTCATTTAATATTTAGTTCATTAACCCCTTCGACATCATTGACGCTAAACTACGCGGAATTAAATCATGTTCTGGGTGGCAATAACGCATACAGTGCACATTGCTATTTCTTTGGGCTTGATATGATCTGTTTCAAGTGATATTTCGAGATTTATTTAATTTTTTTTATATTATAATTTAAGAAAAAATTGATTTTATTAATAGATACACCGTCGAGGAGTTTCTCCGCGCCGCCTTGACCCCGCATCAACGGCTGGATCTGCAGCACGCAGCGGAGATCTTTCCAGCTGGTACATTTTAATTCTTTAAGGGGGAGATACCTTTAGACAATCAAAATGTTCTGGGACGTTGAATTTACATAGTTGGGGTGTTAATTCAACATTTTATGCAATAAAATTAGTTTCAATTTTTTGAGACCGATAAAAGTATCTCCCCTTAATACTTTCTGTTTCTTTACAAGATTAATAAATGTACATTCTTTTCAGACGGGGAACCTGACCACGAGCTGCCGGATCCAGCGGACATGCTAGACCCGGCAGACGTCTATCCAGGTGAATTAACAAATAAATAATAGCTATTTGTATACCACAAAAAACACCTTGGGTGTAAAAATCTGAGACAAGTACATTTACATCGGCAGATGTACATCTATTCTTACAAAAAGTTGTGAAATAATGAATTTATGAAAGTAAAATCCCATACTTTGCAAAAAGTCGACAAATAATCAACCGCCTCACAGCGTTAAGTAAACCCGAAAATTAATATTATAGTTTAATTAACCCAAAGTTGCTTGGGTCAATTTATAAAAACTACTTGTCCGGCTATTCTACTTATCGAATTAACATGACAACTGGTACATTAGCTAAATACGCACAATTAACTGTTTGGTCAACCGCCAACACCAACAGTCGATACTATAGACCGGATAAGTAATTTTTATAAATTGACCTACGCAACTTTGAGTTAATTAAACTATTATTAATTTTTGGGTTTACTACTCTGTATACAAAATAAATGTTTTTTTGGGGACATGCAAATTATGTTTTTCTTACGAGCCTTCGATTGCGACAACAATCAGGTTTATAGGAATCCACGAACGAAAGTTATATACTATTATTTTTTGCGCGATTGTCAAACGATCAAATTCAGTCGTCGTCGTCATGGCGCCGTCTTGCGCCATGACGACGACGACTGAATTTGGTCATTTGACAATCGCGAAAAAAAGAATAGTATATAACTTTCGTTCGTGGATTCCTATAAACCTGATTGTTGTCGCAATCGAAGGCTCGTACGAAAAACATAATTTGCATGTCCCCAAAAAAACATTTATTTTGTACACATTTCAATAATACGAAAAAAAAGGTTTTGAAAGTGACCGAAAACAAGTTGGCTCGAGCATAATTGACTTGTCGCGTCTCGTTGTCGTCGTCGGTAAAGTCGATCGTTGTCGGTATACAGTAAATGTACTTGTCTGGAGACGCTACCGCAACTTTTGATTAACATAATATTATATCGTGTATTTTCATCATGATTTATACGTAGATGCTGAAGCTGAGCAAGCGCGACACCCGCAGCGCCGGGTCAGAAGGGCGCCGGTGGCAGACGTCGCGGAAGACCAGCCTGGGAGGGCGGCTCGTGATCGGGGCCGTGATGGTCGGGGCCGTGGCGGTCGGGGCCGTGGTGGTCGGGGCCATGGCGGTCGTGGCCGTGGTGGTCGTGGCCGTGGTGGTCGTGGTCGGGGCGGTGTTGGTCGGGGCCGTGCTGGTCGGGGCCGGAACGAAGATCCTGCGCAAGACCCCGAAGATCCTGAGCAACAGCGCGAGCCGGCGCAAGACATTGAAGATCCTGCGCAAGACCCCGAAGATCCTGCGCGAGAGCGCGAACGGGCGCAAGACCTCGAAGAAGATCGTGCGCAAGACCCCGAAGATCCTGCGCGAGACCCCGAAGATCCTGCGGCTCGTGGTCGGGGCCGTGGTGGTCGTGGCCGTGGTGGTCGTGGTCGGGGCGGTGCTGGTCGGGGCCGTGCTGGTCGGGGCCGGAACGAAGATCCTGCGCAAGACCCCGAAGATCCTGAGCAACAGCGCGAGCCGGCGCAAGACATTGAAGATCCTGCGCAAGACCCCGAAGATCCTGCGCGAGAGCGCGAACGGGCGCAAGACCTCGAAGAAGATCGTGCGCAAGACCCCGAAGATCCTGCGCGAGACCCCGAAGATCCTGCGGCTCGTGGTCGGGGCCGTGGTGGTCGGGGCAATGGCGATCGTGGCCGTGGTGGTCGTGGCCGTGGTGGTCGTGGTCGGGGCCGTGCTGGTCGGGGCCGTGCTGGTCGGGGCCGTGCTGGTCGGGGCCGGAACGAAGATCCTGCGCAAGACCCCGAAGATCCCGCGCAAGAGCGCGAGCCGGCGCAAGACATTGATGATCCTGCGCAAGACCCCGAAGATCCTGCGCGAGAGCGCGAACGGGCGCAAGATCTCGAAGAAGATCCTGCGCAAGACCCCGAAGATCCTATGCGAGAGCGCGAACCGGCGCAAGACCTGGAAGAAGATCGTGCGCAAGACCCCGAAGATCCTGCGCGAGACCCCGAAGATCCTGCACATGACCCCGAAGATCCTGCGCGAGAGCGCGAGCCGGAGCGAGACCTCGAATATCCTGCGCAAGACCCCGAAGATCCTCCACGAGACCCCGAAGATCCTGTGCATGACCCCGAAGATCCTGCGCGAGAGCGTGAGCCGGCGCAAGACCCCGAATATCCTGCGCAAGACCCCGAAGATCCTGCGCGAGAGCGCGAGCCGGCGCAAGACCACGAATATCCTCCACGAGACCCCGAAGATCCTGCGCATGACCCCGAAGATCCTGCGCGAGAGCGCGTGCCGGCGCAAGATCCAGAAAATCCTGCGCGAGAACCCGAGCAAGGGGTTGCAGCCCGGGAAACCTGTAAGCATACTAAATAAAGAATGATTATTTTGAACCGCAATTATTCATAACGACGAACCCGTTACACTATCCTCTTACAAAAAAAAGCACTTGGCACATCGAAAGTCGAAATATTGAAAACAATATATTTTTTCGAGCGGTCTGGTTAGTCGGCGGCGGCTTTGATATAAGGGTAACAGACAGGTGTAGTATATTCATTACCACACCTGTCCATTACACCCCGTCACTGTGGTGTAATTTATTATTTATTCGCAGCCTCTCGCTCAAGAAAGAAAAATCTGCGGAGGAAGCGGCGTCGGCAGCAGTTAGCTGCTGCGGCGCAAGGCGTCGAGCAGCGTCCTCATGGCGTTAAGAGGCGCCGGAAGATGCGGGATCCTCCTCCTCCTCCTCCTCCTCCTCCTCCTCCTCCTCCTCCAGAAGGTAACAATTATATACGGTTGCTTTTTTCAAAGTGCACGTTTTTATAAGCGTGCACTTAGTACAAAGCAACAGTATTTAATACAGATGCAAAGTAAAATAAGTATCAAAATAATTGTCGGGAGAAAATATGAAATTTATGAAAATTCTGTTCGAGCAACTTGGCATCTGTATTAATGTTACTAGTGTATGAATGTATGATTAATTGTGCCTGATTGCCCCGCTGGCACAAAAAGACAGGTGTTATGATGCGCTTTACGACGATCAGCTGATTCGAGCGATTTCTTTGTCGCCAATGTTTTTGACAATGGTGACGAATGATTTTATAACATTTTGCTAAGGATTAGAATAGAACTAGCGGACAAAGTGGAAAGAGGTTATTTGCTTAACTCATAGAGGAAG